>CM055075.1:19458575-19480993 GCA_029204045.2 Tillandsia leiboldiana | reverse complement strand
TAGACTCAGTGGGCAGACCGTCGGGCTTGGTGGCAGTACCCACTGGAACTACTGTTGGTTGTAGTTCTCACACCGCTGTTGGTGACCTTTTTCCCAGGGACTTCTTCTCCAGTTCCTACTGCTCCAGTTGCTGCTCCATCTGACCGAGTAAGGGGAGTCGCGAGTTAGATCCCTACCCATTTTCAGCAGGAGAGTAGATGTACCCTTTGGTGATGGTTTAGTACTGTCAGTGGTTTGGAGGTATCTTGTATTTATTTTACTTAAGAGCTTTATTTTGGAGAGACATTTGTATTATGAGGACCTGACATATACTATTGGAGTTGTATTTATTTATTTCTACAGTTTACTTTTTCTGCTCTGATATCTGTATAGTGGTTAATATGATCTTTTGCAGGTTAGTCGCTTCGTCTATACAGGCCTTCCCGTATGGGTGCTGGAAGTTGGCATGCCGGGTCGGAGTTTCGACCTCGGGACGTGACATTTAACCTGTACAAGAATATCCACCTTTAAATGATACACTAAAGTACGCATGAACTTTTCATCCCAAAACATAAACTCAAAATCCCAAGAATCATGTTTCCAAGATGACAGTAAGAAGTTCATCTTGTTGGATGCTAAGAAACCCACCTCTACAAAGCTCCAATCCAAGCAAAAGAAGAAAGAAGGATGAAGAAGAAGTGGAAGCGACTTCGCCGCTTCACCGCTTCGCCGGACATGCACTCGGGGTCATTGCCACGTCGATCCCACAAATTTGGCTTCACAAAAGGAAATACCAAGGCTCCAACACTTCCCTCACTCTCTCTAGCCTTTTTTTTTACTCTTTCACCTCTCTGGCTGAAGTAGGAACGAAAGTGGAATAGAAAAGTGCAAATGAGGCGGTTGCAAATGGATAAATACAAGAAAAATTCAGATTCTGATGCCCTAAATCACCAATTCGAGCGCCTAGATCAAGCAGGTGACAGTGCAGCTTGCCTAATAAGTCCAAATTTCTCGTTTAAGCCGAAATACACAATTCAGGCGCAAAATTGGGCTCTCGAATGTGGGCCCGATCTTCCCTAATCCGGATTCTAATAGTAATCCGAATTGGAGGCCCGCAATAGCAAAACCCGTATTTCGGGCGTTCGGTTTCACAGTTCGGACGTCCGAAGAAAGGCTCCAAAATTATATTTTTGCAGAAATTTGTCTAGAGTCCGATTTCACAATCTGTTTTCGTCGAAACAACAGAATATTTTCAGTGGGTACAACGAGCCGGGGACCAACAAGGTGTACCTACTGGTATACAATAATCGACAAGAGTATGTAGGCATAATCACCAAATATGAAATCAGGTATAGCACGGTAAACAGGTATAATAAGCAGGTATGAAGTATCAATCTGAACTCTGAAATGACAGTAGGGCATTGAATATATCATGTGAGATAATAAATAAGCAACTAAAATACACAACTGAAGTAATAAATACATCAACCTCTGGAATATCGAAAATATCCAATCGTGCCACTGTTGGTCAATTGAACCTCAGGGTAATGCCATGGTCGGCACTTGATCGGGCTGAAATATCCTATACCCACTTGATACTATCTAGGACTCATAGGTCGATCAGACCACTCTACCGATAAAGAACACCACAACGGATGCCAATCCACTGGTGTACGTGACATGTGCAGCAGGTGTATGGCGATCACAATGCGGATGCTCAATGCTCGCGATCCAATGATCGAATACATCAATAAGTTGGGAACTCCAAACGGGATAAAAAAAGCGTCGACTGCCATTACTCATGCAATAAAAAAAGTGATGATCTCCTACTCTATCAAGCATGCAAGTATCAGGAGATAGCAATAACATACAGTCGACTACAGTCGATGGTGTATCAAATCACATCGAAAAACAAATCCAAGAATCATGTCAGCAATCTAATGCGGAATCGAAAGAGCAATGTAATAATAATATAAGAAAGGATATGGGGCTAGTATCAATCCAACAAGGTCCAATCGAAAATGATACCCAGTGAGGTTGTACTATACTGATGCCCGGATCGAAATACCCACCTCAAAAACGACGATCCGATCACACCCGCGACTCAGCACTCACGTGGATCACAACCGCTCGGGCCTATATCAAATCAAAGGTCAGAGCACAGTCTCACACAAACCCGACCTACTAACTCACATACGACCAAACATTATAACATGGACTTTTCGTTAAGTCTCGAAATTCGTCGGAATTTTCTGAAATCCGCCGGAATGACCAATAATGGTCCGTATAAATTGCAGAGGCTATTAACATGCATTAAAATTCTCAAAGCTATCATGCAATCAGGTAATAGTATAAAATGCCACTTTTAGAAAACTTTCAACAACATGCAATTTTAATGTCAAGAAGCCAACTAGGGATCATGTAGTGAGCTTAACTCTTGATTATATAAGCTGTAGTACCATATGGCTATAAAAGCAAAGTGACAAGTTTAACCTGTACTAGATATCCACCTTAAATGATACACTAAAGTATGCATGAACTTTTCATCCAAAACATAAATTCAAAACCGTAAGAATCATGTTTCCAAGATGACACAGTAAGAAGTTCATCTTGTTGGATGCTAAGAAACCTATCTCTACTAATCTCCAATCCAAGCAATAGAAGAAGGGAGGATGAAGGAGAAGTGGAAGCCGACTTCGCCGCTTTGCCGGACATGCGCTCGGGGTCGTCGCCTCGTCGATTGCACAAATTTTGGCTTCGCAAAAGGAAATCTCAAGGCTCCAACACTTCCTTTACTCTCTCCTGCCTTTTTTTTTACTCTTTCACCTCTCTGGTTGAAGTGGGAACGAAGGTGGAATAGATAAGTGCAAATGAGGCAGTGCAAACAGATAAACAAAAGAAATATTCAGATTTGGGTGCCCTAAATCACAATTCGGGGCGCGAAGATCAAGCAGGTGACAGTGCAACTTGCCTAATAAGTCCAAAATTTATCATTTAAGCCAAAATACACAATACGGGCGCAGATTCGGGCGCTCGAATGTGAGCCTGAATCTCCCCTAATCTATTCCAATTGTAATTTGAATTGGAGGCCTGCAATAGCAAAACTCATATTTTCAGGCATTCGGTTTCACAGTTTCGGACGTCCGAAAGTGCTCCAAAACTACATTTTTTGTAGAAATTTGTCTAGAGTCCGATTTCACGATCCATTTTCGTCGAAACCATTCCATAACACTCTAGAAAAGCTACACATCATCCCACACCGTAACCTTAGCAATTTGCAAAGATTCGGTACACTACATGTGAGATACAACTGATATTTTCAATGGGTACAACGAGCTGGGACCAACAAGTTGAACTACTGGTATACAATAATCGACAGGAGTAAGTAGGCATAATCACCAAATATGAAATCAGGTATAGCACAGTAAACAAGTATAATAAGTAGGTATGAAGTAATCAACTGAACTGAAATGACAGTAGGGTACTGAATATATCATGCGAGATAATGTCACGCCCCGAGTTTTGAAAAGCAGGCTAAATTTTTTTTTTTTTTTATAAATCAGAGTTCGCAAACCAGGCGTAACAGACCGCCACATGTATAGTAAATTCCCTGCCCAACTGGACAGATCCTTTCCTATACATGCACGGCTAATCATAATCAGTCAATATCAGAGTAGTCTAAACTACGCATGCAAGACTAGTCAATTTATAATATTTAAACAGAAGTGCGGAAAATAAATATACTGACTACAAAGGGGTCGATACTATCGCAATCGTCTCACCAACGTGTCCCGACATCCCATCACCCAGCGACCTGAAAAACAGTCACCCAGGGGTGTGAGATACACCGGAGTGTATCCCAGTGGGCACGACGAGCCGAGAATAGCTAATCGTACCTACTGGGTACAATAATCTGCGGATAGTAGATAAATCAATAGGTAACAGCTGATAAAGGAAGCAGACTGGCAAGAAGCATAAATCAAGATACTGAACATAATGAGTGCTGGAAATCATGCTATAACTGAAACGACAAATCAGACAAGCTGGAATATGGAAATATAGTTATGCATCAACATAAAGAACAGCAACTACTAACCAATGCCACTATTGGTCACGGGGACCTCAGGCGAAGATATCTATGCCGCGCCAATCATAATCATCCTGGATTCCACCTAGCAGAACTGAACCGCAAACCCCGTACCATTGATATAGCCAAGAGGATCCTCGTACCAAAAGGTACAGCCAAGAGTTTTCCTCATATCGGTACAACCAAGGGGCTCCCCGTACCCAGTGATACGACAAGAGGGGCAAGCTCACGGGTCAAGCAGACCCTTTACCGGTAAAGAACGCAATGTGGGGGATCAATCCCACAGCGTACGCGAACGAACAGCAGGTGTACAATCATCACAATGCAAAATGCTAAATCTCACGGTCCACAGACCGGGTAATCGGCAAACTGTCGGAAATCCCCACAGGGATGCAGATGTCTATAAATCAATCATATATCATGCAGTCTGTATATCAATCATATATCAATCATAGGGTGCATATGTCTGTATATCAATCATAGGATGCATATGTCTGTACATCAATCATAGGATGCATATGTCTGTATATCAATCATAGGATCAATCATGCATATCTATATATCAGTCAATCAGAATCAGTCATGACTAATCAGGGAGTATATATATGATAATCGGCTGATAGTGACAATAAAACTCAATCACCGATCTAATCAGGTCAATGTCAATCAGAGGGATCATGCTATGTCAAAAGAGATCAATATATGTCATATAGGTAAAATCAGCAGGGCAAGCCAAGAAACAAGTGTCCGACTGGACTAAAGCAACCAGAGGGTCGAATAGATCAACCCGGGCCGAAGTTAACCCACCTCAATGATCACGGTGGCTGCTGGATGGCTCGCAAGATGGCGGCTGGCTGCTGAGACCTGAATCATATGCGCAAGTCAGAACATAGACTCTCACACATACCCAACCCACTGACACACTGTGTGCAGACAACTAAACAGGGAACTTCACTGAAGTCCCGGAATCTTCCGACATTTTCGAAAATTTGCCGATAAACTGACACTTTTGCAAAATTGCGATCCGATAACCGATTTCCGCTCAACGAAAGCCGTTGGAATCCTAACGAAAAGCTTAGGAATCACCAACACACTGTTTTCAACTTTATACAATGCCATTTTGCATTTAGACCCCTAGGGTTTCCGGAAATCACACTTTTAGTGCCATTTGAGCACTGATTTCGCTCGTTCTTTCAACTGGAAACTCATTTTCACGATCCGTTACTTCCAGCAGGTGACAAATGACTTACTGAACACCGTGCTCACACATTTGCAACAGCACGAAACCCGAGGAAAACTTCGGGCCATAAAATACCTTGCTAACATAGCCTAAAGAATTTTTGTTTCTCCGGCTCAACAAAACCAATTTTAATGCGAGCATCGTGTCCAGTGACCCCAAATTAGCCAGGGGCTCACTGTCGCGGATTTGCAAACAGCCCGGAATAGACTTTGGGCCAAACTATTCACTTAGAGGTTGATTACACTATAACTTAACTTTTATTAATCCAATCAAAAATCTGCTTTAAACATATGTTCAAAATGCCCTAAAAAGCACAGGGCTTGCCCTATTGGCAGCCCAGCCTTTGCTGGATCAACAGATCCATGTCCTTGCTCTCTAACAAACCGACAATGCTCCAAATGTTAGTCCACACAGATACAACTTGATATAAGTGAGTATCAATCTCAGGTGACAATTTGGAACATCTTTCATATTTACATCAAGGCCAGATTCCATCAAAATCTTCATTGAGGCATTAACTCGAACACTTGGTGTGCACTTTTCACACAACACACACCACACCCAACCTTGAGTTGGTTCTCTGCAACCACAGCACCTGGAGCAATATTTCTTGGATAGAATTTATCTACTAAGTTACAGGAGTATTCCCATCAAGTTGGGTGCAAGTTTGCACCCACGGTTTAGCCGAGGTCCAAGGTTGAAGATGATGTCGAATGCTTCGAAAATTGTGATACTTCAACCAAAGCATCTGGGATCCAACTACTTGGCAAATTTGATGCTAAAACACATCCCAAACCTTCCTGAACCCATGCTTGGCGACGGGGTGCGGCGGCGGCGGCGGTGGAGCAAGCTCGGTTTGGAGCTTCTTCGCCTCTAATGGCGGATTTCCACCGAGGCTTCATGGTATCCATGCAAGGGCATGGCTGGGATCTAATTGATCCCAGGAAGCTTCTCGTCGACTCCCCGGCCGCCGGAGACGGCCGGAACGCCGGCAACCGCACCCCGAACCCACCTCGAGCCCATCTGGCCGCGCACCATTCTTGCTGCATGGTGCCATGCAAATACATGGGTGGACTCCTCTCACACCCAGGAAGAGTTCTGGGTAGGTGGCCGACGCTGGGGAGGCTCGCCGGCGCCGGAGCAAGAAACTCGGCCGAAGCTTCAAAACCCGAAAAACTAGGGTTTTGATTTTCTCCCTAAATACTCCACCATATTTTTCCAAACTTTTCAGAAATAATACATAGGTCTTACAGTCCTTTTATACCAATTTTAAGCCATTTTGGTTCAATGGTTGCGGAGATCGGCCGCGGCGGAGCTTTCTTGGTTTCCGGCGGGTGCAATTTCCCCGCCGGCGACCGGGGGCAATCCCGACTTCGGGGTTCGGCTGGGAGGTTCACCAATAGGTGATGTACACACTCAGGAGGCCTAGGTAGCAAGAAAACCCGAAAAACTTAAATAAAATTTCCAACATCTCACCTCGCCGAGAATTCGAAGAAGAAAAATGCTAACCGCGGCGGCCCTCGGCGGAGCTGGGGTGCTAGCTCCCTCGGCTTGGACGCGGGTTCACAGAAGGTGCCTCAGGGCGAGTCTGGTCCTCCCAGAGTCCCTCCAGCCTTCCTCCTCCACACACCCCGAAAACAAGGTTTCTTCTCTCTCGTTTCCAGCGACGGGGAGAGGCTTTTTGGCAAGGGCTGGTGCGGTTGCGAGGTGTGGGTAGTTAGGGAAGAAGGTGGGTTGGAGGCTTGTGCGGTTACAAAAACCGGAAGGGGAGTTGTGGGGCACGGTTGCAATACCGAACCGTGAAGCATTGCACAATTGCAATACACCCCCTCCCAGCCCAGGTATTTCAACCCTGGTCCTCCTAACATGCTCATCTAACATTTAAGTCCCTCTGCACGCTTTTCGAGGCAACATGTATAGGGTTTTAAGTGTAAATATCCCTTTTTCGCCGTATTTCACGCATTTCGAGACAACCGGGTTGTCAAACTGAAAAATGGACACCGCCACGACGTCCGGCTCGACGAAACCTATCAGGTAGCGATTTTGGTTCGCTAAAATTTCGCTCCATAATTTTTAAATTGCATCTTATACTGTAAATTATACGGTTCGGCATGCTTTACGATGCTTTAGGGTCGTCAACGGAAATTCCGTCAGCGCCATTGCGTCCAGAACGTCGAAACGGATCAAATCGACTATTTGGATCGCTATGTTCAGAATCCGAACAGTGAAATAGTGCTTGTTGCAACCGAGGGAGATTCGAAAATAGGAGTTACTGTGCATCTACAGTAATAACTTAAGTTATACTGTGCAGAGCACTGTTACATTGGCCGCGGCAATTTGTCCGCTTCTTCGCTGAATTTTCGGAAGATCCGACCGTCAGATCGAAAAGTGCTGAATATGAATCTCGCTCAGTTCGACGAGACGATCGCAACGGTCAATTCGGATTTCCAAGATCATGTCTGGATTGGAAAGTAGCCTTTTTATCTAGTGCAAAGTGCGACTTGCACACTGGCGATTGACCATATAGGTCAACACAAGTCTTTTGATTTCAAAACCACGCAAACTTCACTTTTAATTCATTTATTAAAATAAAATATTTCGAGTTTCTACATCACTTACAACTTAAAAGAAGTTTCGTCCCTGAACTTACAACTTAAAAAAGTTTTCTTCCCGGAACTTACAACCTAAAGTTCTACTTTATTGAATGCTTAAACTAGTCTATTCGAGAGCTACAAAGTCTGTCGTCGGTTTTCCTCCGCTGGTTCTCCATGAGGGGTCAATGCATAGACCCGTCCTGCTGAGGCTTGGCGCGCCCCCTCGGACTGACGAGGGAGGGGAGGACGCCCAGATGAAGCAGCGCTCGAGGAAGTACCCTGTCGCTGGTATGGGATCACAGGTGCTGGAGCAGTGGAATAATCAGGTGTGATCCGCTGTGGGCAATTTTCCCGAATGTGTCCTGGTTGCCCGCATCCGTAGCAACGTCCATGTCGACGTGGGCATGTATTTGCATAATGTGGTCTACCGCAAAAGACACAGGGTCGTAGTCCACGTTGCTGGTTGCTAGCAGATGCGCTCACAGTCTGATCTTGGGATCGAGGATACTTAGGGGGTTTCCCGCTATTTTCAATTCTACTCCCAGAAAAAGTCCGCTTCTTATCCTTTCCTCTATCAGTGGCATCCCGCTCTGCACGAGACATCTGGATTTCGGCCTCAATGGAGAGACAGCGTTCGACACAGTTGTCGAAATCGGCGGCCAGGTGGGACGAGATATGACGACGAATCTCCTGTCTCAACCCCTGCGAGAAGAGGCGGACCTTGCGGCGTTCCTCGCGCACTGCTTGAGGAACCAGATCAGCAATGCGCAGGAACTCCTGCTCATATTCCCTGACGCTCTTGTCGCCTTGCTTGATGTTTTCTAATTCGCGCTCGAGACCCTCCTTGGTGGTCTCCTTGAGGTGGTGGTGGTACATAGCAGTGTTAAAATTTTCCCAGGTGGGTTCAGATGGACCCACGAAATGGCGCTCTCGGTGACGTCTCCACCACTTGGACGCCCGGCCCTCTAGGCAATGAACAGCGATGTGGACCTTGTCTCTGTCCTCAGTGTAGGCGTCCTGAAATAATTTCTCCATGTGGTCGATCCATTCCTCGACCGCCCAATGGTCATTGTCTTTGCCGTCGAAAGTTTGCGGCTTGAATTTCCTAAACTCTAGCAAAGCCGCTTTTGCTCGAGCCTTCTCCGTTCGAGCGGTTTCGTCATCGGCCGCCGGATCAGCAGCGGGGAAAACAGAACGGGAGGAAGCAGACGCTGTTGAAGCAGCGGCAGTAGGGGCAGCAGCAACCCCAGGTACCGCTCTAGAAGTGACGGGAACATTGGGAATGGGCCCCGCAGGTGGTGCTACGGGGTCAGCAGCAGGTTCCGCCAAACCGTCGGGTTCGGCAACGGCCGGTGCAACAGGGGGTGCAACCGGCGGTGTAGCAACTGGAACAGCTGGTGGGGGACCATGTGGGGCAGGAGCAGCAGTCTGCTGCTGCACGAAATGCTGGAACATCCCCGCCAGAGCCGCCATCTGAGCCTCAATGTCGGTCCATACGACCCTGATCTGCGGGCTCGCTCTGCATGCTGGGTGATCGGCCGATACCTCGGCCAGAGCCCACACCTCGTCCCCGACCACGCCCAGGAGGACGAGCCTACCTATACAAGGATACAATCAGGTCAGGACAGTTTCAGCGGTAACACAGTCCACGAGTTCCTAACCATTTTACGATCACCCCCGCGCTCTCACGTAGATCACCAGTCATCCTAGGGCTCAATCCTAACCAAATACCTAGGTATCGTGTACCTATTGCTCTGATACCATCTAATCTGTCACGCCCCGAGTTTTGAAAAGCAGGCTAAATTTTTTTTTTTTTTTATAAATCAGAGTTCGCAAACCAGGCGTAACAGACCGCCACATGTATAGTAAATTCCCTGCCCAACTGGACAGATCCTTTCCTATACATGCACGGCTAATCATAATCAGTCAATATCAGAGTAGTCTAAACTACGCATGCAAGACTAGTCAATTTATAATATTTAAACAGAAGTGCGGAAAATAAATATACTGACTACAAGGGGTCGATACTATCGCAATCGTCTCACCAACGTGTCCCGACATCCCATCACCCAGCGACCTGAAAAACAGTCACCCAGGGGTGTGAGATACACCGGAGTGTATCCCAGTGGGCACGACGAGCCGAGAATAGCTAATCGTACCTACTGGGTACAATAATCTGCGGATAGTAGATAAATCAATAGGTAACAACTGATAAAGGAAGCAGACTGGCAAGAAGCATAAATCAAGATACTGAACATAATGAGTGCTGGAAATCATGCTATAACTGAAATGACAAATCAGACAAGCTGGAATATGGAAATATAGTTATGCATCAACATAAAGAACAGCAACTACTAACCAATGCCACTATTGGTCACGGGGACCTCAGGCGAAGATATCTATGCCGCACCAATCATAATCATCCTGGATTCCACCTAGCAGAACTGAACCGCAAACCCCGTACCATTGATATAGCCAAGAGGATCCTCGTACCAAAAGGTACAGCCAAGAGTTTTCCTCATATCGGTACAACCAAGGGGCTCCCCGTACCCAGTGATACGACAAGAGGGGCAAGCTCACGGGTCAAGCAGACCCTTTACCGGTAAAGAACGCAATGTGGGGGATCAATCCCACAGCGTACGCGAACGAACAGCAGGTGTACAATCATCACAATGCAAATGCTAAATCTCACGGTCCACAGACCGGGTAATCGGCAAACTGTCGGAAATCCCCACAGGGATGCAGATGTCTATAAATCAATCATATATCATGCAGTCTGTATATCAATCATATATCAATCATAGGGTGCATATGTCTGTATATCAATCATAGGATGCATATGTCTGTACATCAATCATAGGATGCATATGTCTGTATATCAATCATAGGATCAATCATGCATATCTATATATCAGTCAATCAGAATCAGTCATGACTAATCAGGGAGTATATATATGATAATCGGCTGATAGTGACAATAAAACTCAATCACCGATCTAATCAGGTCAATGTCAATCAGAGGGATCATGCTATGTCAAAAGAGATCAATATATGTCATATAGGTAAATCAGCAGGGCAAGCCAAGAACAAGTGTCCGACTGGACTAAAGCAACCAGAGGGTCGAATAGATCAACCCGGGCCGAAGTTAACCCACCTCAATGATCACGGTGGCTGCTGGATGGCTCGCAAGATGGCGGCTGGCTGCTGAGACCTGAATCATATGCGCAAGTCAGAACATAGACCTCTCCACATACCCAACCCACTGACACACTGTGTGCAGACAACTAAACAGGGAACTTCACTGAAGTCCCGGAATCTTCCGACATTTTCGAAAATTTGCCGATAAACTGACACTTTTGCAAAATTGCGATCCGATAACCGATTTCCGCTCAACGAAAGCCGTTGGAATCCTAACGAAAAGCTTAGGAATCACCAACACACTGTTTTCAACTTTATACAATGCCATTTTGCATTTAGACCCCTAGGGTTTCCGGAAATCACACTTTTAGTGCCATTTGAGCACTGATTTCGCTCGTTCTTTCAACTGGAAACTCATTTTCACGATCCGTTACTTCCAGCAGGTGACAAATGACTTACTGAACACCGTGCTCACACATTTGCAACAGCACGAAACCCGAGGAAAACTTCGGGCCATAAAATACCTTGCTAACATAGCCTAAAAGAATTTTTGTTTCTCCGGCTCAACAAAACCAATTTTTAATGCGAGCATCGTGTCCAGTGACCCCAAATTAGCCAGGGGCTCACTGTCGCGGATTTGCAAACAGCCCGGAATAGACTTTGGGCCAAACTATTCACTTAGAGGTTGATTACACTATAACTTAACTTTTATTAATCCAATCAAAAATCTGCTTTAAACATATGTTCAAAATGCCCTAAAAAGCACAGGGCTTGCCCTATGGCAGCCCAGCCTTTGCTGGATCAACAGATCCATGTCCTTGCTCTCTAACAACCGACAATGCTCCAAATGTTAGTCCACACAGATACAACTTGATATAAAGTGAGTATCAATCTCAGGTGACAATTTGGAACATCTTTCATATTTACATCAAGGCCAGATTCCATCAAAATCTTCATTGAGGCATTAACTCGAACACTTGGTGTGCACTTTTCACACAACACACACCACACCCAACCTTGAGTTGGTTTCTCTGCAACCACAGCACCTGGAGCAATATTTCTTGGATAGAATTTATCTACTAAGTTACAGGAGTATTCCCATCAAGTTGGGTGCAAGTTTGCACCCACGGTTTAGCCGAGGTCCAAGGTTGAAGATGATGTCGAATGCTTCGAAAATTGTGATACTTCAACCAAAGCATCTGGGATCCAACTACTTGGCAAATTTGATGCTAAAACACATCCCAAACCTTCCTGAACCCATGCTTGGCGACGGGGTGCGGCGGCGGCGGCGGTGGAGCAAGCTCGGTTTGGAGCTTCTTCGCCTCTAATGGCGGATTTCCACCGAGGCTTCATGGTATCCATGCAAGGGCATGGCTGGGATCTAATTGATCCCAGGAAGCTTCTCGTCGACTCCCCGGCCGCCGGAGACGGCCGGAACGCCGGCAACCGCACCCCGAACCCACCTCGAGCCCATCTGGCCGCGCACCATTCTTGCTGCATGGTGCCATGCAAATACATGGGTGGACTCCTCTCACACCCAGGAAGAGTTCTGGGTAGGTGGCCGACGCTGGGGAGGCTCGCCGGCGCCGGAGCAAGAAACTCGGCCGAAGCTTCAAAACCCGAAAAAACTAGGGTTTTGATTTTCTCCCTAAATACTCCACCATATTTTTCCAAACTTTTCAGAAATAATACATAGGTCTTACAGTCCTTTTATACCAATTTTAAGCCATTTTGGTTCAATGGTTGCGGAGATCGGCCGCGGCGGAGCTTTCTTGGTTTCCGGCGGGTGCAATTTCCCCGCCGGCGACCGGGGGCAATCCCGACTTCGGGGTTCGGCTGGGAGGTTCACCAATAGGTGATGTACACACTCAGGAGGCCTAGGTAGCAAGAAAACCTGAAAAACTTAAATAAAATTTCCAACATCTCACCTCGCCGGAGAATTCGAAGAAGAAAAATGCTAACCGCGGCGGCCCTCGGCGGAGCTGGGGTGCTAGCTCCCTTGGCTTGGACGCGGGTTCACAGAAGGTGCCTCAGGTGCGAGTCTGGTCCTCCCAGAGTCCCTCCAGCCTTCCTCCTCCACAACACCCGAAAACAAGGTTTCTTCTCTCTCGTTTCCAGCGACGGGGAGAGGCTTTTTGGCAAGGGCTGGTGCGGTTGCGAGGTGTGGGTAGTTAGGGAAGAAGGTGGGTTGGAGGCTTGTGCGGTTACAAAAACCGGAAGGGGAGTTGTGGGGCACGGTTGCAATACCGAACCGTGAAGCATTGCACAATTGCAATACACCCCCTCCCAGCCCAGGTATTTCAACCCTGGTCCTCCATAACATGCTCATCTAACATTTAAGTCCCTCTGCACGCTTTTCGAGGCAACATGTATAGGGTTTTAAGTGTAAATATCCCCTTTTTCGTCGTATTTCACGCATTTCGAGACAACCGGGTTGTCAAACTGAAAAATGGACACCGCCACGACGTCCGGCTCGACGAAACCTATCAGGTAGCGATTTTGGTTCGCTAAAATTTCGCTCCATAATTTTAAATTGCATCTTATACTGTAAATTATACGGTTCGGCATGCTTTACGATGCTTTAGGGTCGTCAAACGGAAATTCCGTCAGCGCCATTGCGTCCAGAACGTCGAAACGGATCAAATCGACTATTTGGATCGCTATGTTCAGAATCCGAACAGTGAAATAGTGCTTGTTGCAACCGAGGGAGATTCGAAAATAGGAGTTACTATGCATCTACAGTAATAACTTAAGTTATACTGTGCAGAGCACTGTTACATTGGCCGCGGCAATTTGTCCGCTTCTTCGCTTGAATTTCGGAAGATCCGACCGTCAGATCGAAAAGTGCTGAATATGAATCTCGCTCAGTTCGACGAGACGATCGCAACGGTCAATTCGGATTTCCAAGATCATGTCTGGATTGGAAAGTAGCCTTTTTATCTAGTGCAAAGTGCGACTTGCACACTGGCGATTGACCATATAGGTCAACACAAGTCTTTTGATTTCAAAACCAGCGCAAAACTTCACTTTTAATTCATTTATTAAAATAAAATATTTCGAGTTTCTACATCACTTACAACTTAAAAGAAGTTTCGTCCCTGAAACTTACAACTTAAAAAAAGTTTTCTTCCCGGAACTTACAACCTAAAGTTCTACTTTATTGAATGCTTAAACTAGTCTATTCGAGAGCTACAAAGTCTGTCGTCGGGTTTTCCTCCGCTGGTTCTCCATGAGGGGTCAATGCATAGACCCGTCCTGCTGAGGCTTGGCGCGCCCCCCTCGGACTGACGAGGGAGGGGAGGACGCCCAGATGAAGCAGCGCTCGAGGAAGTACCCTGTCGCTGGTATGGGATCACAGGTGCTGGAGCAGTGGAATAATCAGGTGTGATCCGCTGTGGGCAATTTTCCCGAATGTGTCCTGGTTGCCCGCATCCGTAGCAACGTCCATGTCGACGTGGGCATGTATTTGCATAATGTGGTCTACCGCAAAAGACACAGGGTCGTAGTCCACGTTGCTGGTTGCTAGCAGATGCGCTCACAGTCTGATCTTGGGATCGAGGATACTTAGGGGTTTCCCGCTATTTTCAATTCTACTCCCAGAAAAAGTCCGCTTCTTATCCTTTCCTCTATCAGTGGCATCCCGCTCTGCACGAGACATCTGGATTTCGGCCTCAATGGAGAGACAGCGTTCGACACAGTTGTCGAAATCGGCGGCCAGGTGGGACGAGATATGACGACGAATCTCCTGTCTCAACCCCTGCGAGAAGAGGCGCACCTTGCGGCGTTCCTCGCGCACTGCTTGAGGAACCAGATCAGCAATGCGCAGGAACTCCTGCTCATATTCCCTGACGCTCTTGTCGCCTTGCTTGATGTTTTCTAATTCGCGCTCGAGACCCTCCTTGGTGGTCTCCTTGAGGTGGTGGTGGTACATAGCAGTTTTAAAATTTTCCCAGGTGGGTTCAGATGGACCCACGAAATGGCGCTCTCGGTGACGTCTCCACCACTTGGACGCCCGGCCCTCTAGGCAATGAACAGCGATGTGGACCTTGTCTCTGTCCTCAGTGTAGGCGTCCTGAAATAATTTCTCCATGTGGTCGATCCATTCCTCGACCGCCCAATGGTCATTGTCTTTGCCGTCGAAAGTTTGCGGCTTGAATTTCCTAAACTCTAGCAAAGCCGCTTTTGCTCGAGCCTTCTCCGTTCGAGCGGCTTCGTCATCGGCCGCCGGATCAGCAGCGGGGAAAACAGAACGGGAGGAAGCAGACGCTGTTGAAGCAGCGGCAGTAGGGGCAGCAGCAACCCCAGGTACCGCTCTAGAAGTGACGGGAACATTGGGAATGGGCCCCGCAGGTGGTGCTACGGGGTCAGCAGCAGGTTCCGCCAAACCGTCGGGTTCGGCAACGGCCGGTGCAACAGGGGGTGCAAACCGGCGGTGTAGCAACTGGAACAGCTGGTGGGGGACCATGTGGGGCAGGAGCAGCAGTCTGCTGCTGCACGAAATGCTGGAACATCCCAGCCAGAGCCGCCATCTGAGCCTCAAGTCGGTCCATACGACCCTGATCTGCGGGCTCGCTCTGCATGCTGGGTGATCGGCCGATACCTCGGCCAGAGCCCACACCTCGTCCCCGACCACGCCCAGGAGGACGAGCCATACCTATACAAGGATAAATCAGGTCAGGACAGTTTCAGCGGTAACACAGTCCACGAGTTCCTAACCATTTTACGATCACCCCGCGCTCTCACGTAGATCACCAGTCATCCTAGGGCTCAATCCTAACCAAATACCTAGGTATCGTGTACCTATTGCTCTGATACCATCTAATCTGTCACGCCCCGAGTTTTGAAAAGCAGGCTAAATTTTTTTTTTTTTTTATAAATCAGAGTTCGCAAACCAGGCGTAACAGACCGCCACATGTATAGTAAATTCCCTGCCCAACTGGACAGATCCTTTCCTATACATGCACGGCTAATCATAATCAGTCAATATCAGAGTAGTCTAAACTACGCATGCAAGACTAGTCAATTTATAATATTTAAACAGAAGTGCGGAAAATAAATATACTGAGGGGATCTCCTACTCTATCAAGCATGCAAGTATCAGGAGATAACAATAGCATACAATCGACTATAGTTAATGATGTATCAAATCATATCGAAAAGCAAATCCAAGAATCACGTCAGCAATCTAATGCGGAATCGAAAGAGCAATGTAATAAAAATATAAGAAGCTGGGGCTACAATCAATCCAACAGGGTCTAATCGAATATTATACCCAGTGAGGTTGTACTATACTGATTTCCGAATTGAAGTACCCACCTCAAAAATGATGATCTGATCGCCCACGGTTCAATACTCACGTGGATCACAACCGCTCTGGCCTATGTCAAGTCAAAGGGTCAGAGCACAGTCTCACACAAAGCCAACCTACTAACTCACACACGATCAAACATTATAACACGGACCTTTCCCGAGATTCGTTGGAATTTTTGAAAATCTACCGAAATGACCAATAATGGTCTGTGGTCTGTATACATCGCAGAGGCTATTAACATACATCAGAATTCTCAAAGTTATCATGTAATCAGGTAATAGTATAAAATACCCCGTTTAGAAAACTTGCAACAACATGCAATTTTAATGTCAAGAAGCCAACTAGGGATCATGTAGTGAGCTTAACTCTTGATTATATAAGCTATAGTACCATAAGGCTATAAAAGCAAAGTGACGAGTTTTACTTGTACAAGAATATCCACCTTTAAATGATACACTAAAGTAGGCATGAACTTTTCATCCCAAAACATATACTCAAAATCCCAAGAATCATCCTTCCAAGATGGCATAGTAAGAAGTTCATCTTGTTGGATGCTAATAAACCCACCTCTACCAAGCTCCAATCCAAGCAACGGAAGAAGGAATGATGAAGGAGAAGTGGAAGCTGACTTCACCGCTTTGCCGGACTTGCGTTCGGGGTTGTCGCCGCGTCGATCACACATATTTTGGCTTCACAAAAGGAAACCCCAAAGCTCCAACACTTCCCTCCCTCTCACCTCCCTTATTTTTACTCTTTCACCTCTCTGGTTGAAGTGGGAACGAAGGTGGAATAGAAAAGTGCAAATGAGGCGGTGCAAACGGATAAATACAAGAAAAATTCAAATTTGGGCGCCCTAAATCACCAATTCGAGCGCCCAGATCAAGCAGGTGATAGTGCAACTTGCCTAATAAGTCCAAAAGTTGTCGTTTAAGCCGAAATACACAATTCAGCTGCAGAATTGGGCTCTCGAATGTGGGCCCGAATCTCCCCTAATTCGGATTCCAACAATCATCCGAATTGGAGGCCCGCAACAGCAAAACCCGTATTTTCGGTCATTCATTTTCACAGTTTCGAGAGTCCGAAAGCGCTCCAAAATTGCATTTTTGCATAAATTTATCCAGAGTCCGATTTCGTGATCCGTTTTCATCGAAACCACTCCAGAACACTACAAAAAAGCTGCACATCATCCCATACCGTAACCTTAACAATCTGTAAAGGTCCGGGACACTACATCCTCCCCTCCTACAAAGAGTTTTGTTCTCGAAACTCAAAAATAAAACACATACCTCAGCTCAGATCTCGAACAAAGAAAGGTAAGTCAGTCGCATTGACTTCTCGAGCTCCCTAGTGGCCTCTCGCTCTTCATGGTTGCTCCAAAGGATCTTCACATAAGGAATGACCCGGTTCCTCAACGTGCGCTGCTCTCGAGCCAAAATCTGAATCGGTCATTCCTCATACGATAAATTCTTGCTAATCTCCAACGGAAGCTTGGAGAGCTTCGTTGTTGAGATGAGTCTTTCGATTTCGAGTTTGGGGTTTTCATTGAATCCTTTGAAATCGAGGTTTCATTTTTTTATTTTATTCTTTCTTTTTAATTTTTTTATCCTCTGTATTTTTTTTCACTGTCGTGCTCTCTACCTCGCCCTTTGTCACACCCATCGCCCCTGCCAGACCCGCTCTTTTGTCTTATCATCCTTAAATCCTTCGGTATCCTCGTCACTATTGCCGTCACCATCCGCGGCCTTGCACTCTAATACAAGCTCACCTCCATGATCTATATCATATCTAAGATAGCGTCGACAGAGGTGTGGGCGAGATAAAAGAGTAGAGCGCGGTGTCAATGTTGGGGCGGTGGAGGAAAATGAGACGACGACGAGGGCGAGCACCGCCTCAACCACGACCTTATCGCCTCCGTCCACTCTGCCCTTGCCCTTGCCCTTGTCCATGCTCACTCTGAGACCTCCTCCACCGGTGCCCGCATTGACGCCGATGCTAGCGAAGGTGACACCGCTCTCATCACCGTCACCGAGGGCCACGGAGGCGATGGAGGAGGCAATGAGGGTCGGAAAGAAAAAAATGAACGAGAGAGAGAGAGAGAGAGAGAGAGAGAGAGAGGAATAAGGGTATTTTAGAAAGTTTAATAAAAATTCGGACAAAATTTATAAAATTCAAAATAGTGGACCGTTTTTGAAAAAATGCAAAGCTGGTAAATTTTTTATGCAAAAAGGCCATTTTCAAGAAAATAAAAGTTAATTTGCAAAAATTAATATTCAAGAAGAATTAATAAAAAAAAAAAAAAAAAAAAAAAAAAAAAAAAAGGATAAGAGGGCCTATTTCAAATGGCCTACAATTGTAGGGGAGCTTCATACATTTTTCCTATTCCTTTTGAGCAAGAGAAATGCTACTTGTACACTCTTAAATGAGTGTACATTTTTTACCCCTCTCATTTTAAGATAAAGGCTTTTACACTAGTCACATTGATGTGACTAGTAAAACTTATCCTAAGATGTACACATCCAAAAGAGTGTACAAATAATATTTTTAGCAATGCTACTTGTACACTCCCAACTTATTATAGAATGGGAATATTTTTACTAATCACATTGACATGATTAGTAAAGTACTAGAGCCCATCTCATTTTAGAATTGGTAGAATGTAAGATGTACGCTTCTCTAGAATTAATTATACAAATAGCATTTTTCAAACCTTTTGTCCTTTGCGGAAAATGTTGTGTATACACACCACAATAGGAGCCATCATTATGGAGTTCACATAATTCTTTAAATTTTTTATATTTATAAAAATTAATTTGATAGAATAAAGATTAATTTTTGCATGAAGGGATGTAAAATATTTTTGTTTTCTGAATATATATAGGTAGCATTGCTCCTCTTTCACATGTTATGTACTTGCGTCAAATAAATTTATAGATTAAGTTATCTATTAGAAATGCAATAGAATCATATTCGTTGAATAAATTTGCTCAATAAATTATTAATTTTGATAGTATTAGCAAAATAAAAGATTTCTTTATTTAAATTTTTATATATATATATATAGAGCAACGCTACATATACACCCCGAAGGGGTGTACATCATACATTTCCACCATTTTAATGGTGGCGATATTTTTTACGGGTCACATCAAGTGACCCATCATCACACCCCCATCCTTAGATGGGTGGGAGTGTGAGATGTACACCCCTTACGGGTGTACACATAGCATTTTCCATATATATATATATATATATATATATATATATATATATATATATATATATATATATATATATATATATATATATATAATTGTAATTTCAATATATAATAAAATGTAGAATAATATAATATGTCAATTCGTTTTAGTGAAATTTTAGAATCTAATTTGTGTTTAGTCAAAAAGGCAGTCCGTGATAATATCAGTCATTCCTTTTTTTTTTGTGTTTCTTTTTAGAAAAAAAATCCAATTTATTTAAGTTCTAACTTTTAACACCAATTGTTCCCTCATTTACTTTATTAGTGTTAGATTTTATTGTTTTGTTTTTATTTAAAACTTGTTGGTTTTTGGGCTTTCTAGGTAGTCCAATATTAATGGGCTTTACGTGGGAATTCAAAGTTTAGCTTACCATATGTGATGTTTAATCCCACATTCAAATTCATATATATATATATATATATATATATATATATATATATATATATATAACTTATACTTTCTTGAATTAATTGGTTAGGAAAAAAAAAGAATTGTGGCTTCTCCTAAAATCGGGCGCGCACCATGCTATTTCTTTTTTTTTTTTTTTTTTGTCTTAATCATATATTGGGAAGTGCTTTATTGGGCTACCCAAGGGACATGCCTGGTGGGCTGTCCAAGGGCTTCCTCGATAAAGTCAAACGGCTAACCCGAGATCTAGCCGTTGGACCCTGCCTGCAGATGGGCTAGAGTGGATCTCTCTTGAACTCTATATATACGGGTGTATTTGGTTAAGTCATATATACAGTTTTCTGAATTATAGTATACTATGCACTTACACTGAACTTTACCCTTGTACATTGATCTTTACTGTTACCGTTGTATCGCTAGGAGTGATTGCCGGAGTCTTGCACGTGGAGAGACAATCTTACTTCTAGAACAGTGCGTCGCACGTCTTGACTCACATGCTTCATTTAATCCTTACTGTCTATTTATTTATAGTATAATTATAATTGATATGCAAACATATAAATTCATATTTCGGATTTAAATTATTTTAAAGAGATATTTTACTAAAAATAAATTATAAAGATATTTTTCCAACAATTAGGAGATTTTAATACATTTGAAATATTTCCTGAAGAGCTTAATTAGGTTATTTTGATTGATCATGATTGATTTAAATTCCTTAACAACTCTATTGATTACTCTGATACTGGGTTTCTTCCCCTTAATACTCATATATATTCCTTCTGCATTAGAATTCTACAGCCCGCAGTTATCTTTCTATATCAAGATAATAAATTTAATAGAATTATTTAAATTCTTTTCTAATTTATTGATATAATTTTTGTAGTCACCTACTTACTTTTTCTATCAATGGTTCAAAATAGTTTCTTTCCAACTTTTGAACCTATTAGGCATCTCTCTCTACCTATTAAAATAACAGATTATTTATCAAAAACTAATTCCTATTTTTTTCTAACTTATTACATGCAAAGTTTAAAAATTACTTAAATAAAATCTGTTAAATCTTTTTAAAAATTAATCATATCTAGAAATATCACAGCTAATAATATGGAGAGAAAAAAAAATCTAACAAAATCTTAAAGAATTTGTTAAATTTTTTTAAAATTTAACCATATCTGGAAATAGTACATCACATCAAATATATCAATAATAATTAAAATTTTAATTTTAAAATCTTAACTTAAATTTAACTATATTAATTTTAAATTTAAATTTTAAAACATTGGTATTTTAAATTTAAAATTTAAATTTTGAAGCTTGATTTAAAAATGTAATTTACTGTATAAAAATATTTAAATTGTATCATAAATAAATAAATAAATAAATAAATAAATACATACATACATATATATATATATATATATATATATATATATATATATATATATATATATATATATATATATATATATATATAGAGAGAGAGAGAGAGAGAGAGAAAGAGAGAGAGAGAGAGAGAGCTAGGCTGGAATACTATTAATAGTACAAAGTCATTGGTGCTATTAAGTTTTTAACTCTTGGATTAAAAGATATGTGGTTGAGATGATAGTGGGCCCCTTGGGTTTAATAGATGGTTGGAGAAATAGTAAAATCTAACAGGTGAAAATGATCAAAGGGGTTGATCTAAGGGTAGAAAACTTGATAGCACCAATAACTTGGAACTATTAATAGTATCGTAGCTGGACTCTCTCTCTCTCTCTCTCTCTCTCTCTCTATATATATATATATATATATATATATATATATATAGATATATATATATACAATCTATTATTCGGCTGAGCTTAGGAAAATAAAAAGGAACCGAGAGATGAGATAGAGAGATTGAAAAATTTTAAAAATTAACCATATCTGAAAATATCAGATTATATATAAAAAATAAATAAATGAATAAATAAATAAATAAATACTATATATATATTTATATATTTATATATTTACTTGAGTAGAGCTTATATACTTTTAAAAGTACAAGCCAATTTATACTTGTAAATTTTTTACCATTGAATTTGTGTTAGAATTTATATTTTTGTAAAATCAACTAAAAAGAGAGAAAGAAAAGGTATAAAGCACAAATCCCAATACAATTCCAATTATAAAAAATTCACAAGTATGAATGTACTTGTACTTTTAAAAGCATATATGCTCTACTATTATATATATATATATATATATATATATATATATATATAATAGTTAAGCTCGTATCGGTACCTCGAGCTTAGGATAAAAAGAAAAAAAAAAAAGAAACCGAGAGATGAGAGAGAGGGAGAGAGAATATATATCTATAATCTATACAGTCTATTATTTAGCATAGCTTAGGAAAAAGAAAGAAAACGAACAG
>CM055075.1:19436767-19458475 GCA_029204045.2 Tillandsia leiboldiana | reverse complement strand
GAGAGAGAGAGAGAGAGAGAGAGAGAGATAGGAAGGGGGGAGAAGGCTAGAAGTCACATAGAGATAGAGACAGAGAGAGAAAGAGAGGTTCGGAGAAGGCTCGGAGTCACACAGAAGGAGAATGTGACACGTAGCAAAAGGCTTTGAAATGCGACACTTGGTATGAGGTTATGCCAAATAATAGATTGTATACATTTGATATCAATTATTCATGCAAGTATTCTATTATTAAGGTTTTTAATTTATGTAAATTCAGAATTATCTAAGCTTTTGATAGCACTTATGTATCACAAACTTCTCTATAAGTTTCGCGTGTTCATGTCGAATACGTACTTATCCGTGTCGAACTCATATGTGCCTAATACAGACACACCATAAACGCGCGTTCGACACAAATCTATACCACATACCGTTAATATATATATATATAGATATATATATATATAATATATATATATATATATATATATATATATATATATATATATATATATATATATATATATATATATAGAAAGAGAGAGAGAGAGAGAGAGAGCACAGCTTATATACTTTTTAAAGTATATATATATATATATATATATATATATATATATATAGAAAGAGAGAGAGAGAGAGAGAAAGAGAGAGAGTACAGCTTATATACTTTTTAAAGTACAAGCCCAACTATGTTTGTGAATTTTTTACTATTGGATTTGTATTGAGATTTGTGCTATTGTAAAGTCAACTAAAGAGAGAAAAAGAGAAAGTACAATACACGGATCTCAATGCAAATTCAATGGTAAAAAATTCATAAGTATAGTTGGGCTTATACTTTTGAAAGTATATAAGCTCTACTATATATATATATATATATATATATATATATATATTGTACATATATAGTGTAGCATAATAAATATTTTAACTTTTTGATGAAAATATATAAATTTATTTTAACAATATAAATAAATTATGTATGGTGAAAAAAAAAAATTCTTAAAATATATGAACTATCAGTAAGAACTTTATTAATATTTATTTATATGAAAAATATAATAATATTTTAGTAAAATTAACTATTCATATATAACAAATATATATTATTATATTAACAATATTATGTTTGTCACACCCTAGGTCCACAGTGGAAGCCCCCAGGGTACGTCACCAGATACGTCATCTGTATAAGAATTTTCTACACAAACGAAGCGTCCAATGAAACCTATAGCAAACCTAGAAATCTACCACTAGCATACAATAATTCTTAAGAGTCTACAATTTAACATATATCATAGCAAAATATAAAACTAAACAAAACAACTATCCACAATCTCTGTATAAGTAATCATGCATCCTCAACTCCCAAAATATAAATACAAATAAAGGGTCATGCCCTTGCCAATCCCGATGTATAGTATAACATCCAAAAGCTAGCTAATTGGCGTTTCGCCTCTAACACTCATGTACATAGGTAGGAGATGCTAACTACTACGTGATCTCCTTATCTCGATCCGACGCCGACACTGAGGGCTCTAAAAAGTAATCCACAAGAGTGCGTGAAAACTACTAAACAGTAGTTCCCAGTGGGTACAGTCAGCGACAATCACGACCTACCAACTAGATCTACGAGAGGCAATACAATCACCGACAGTAGAATATTAATCACTCATAATAATCCACATGAAGATAAGGTTACCCATATAACAAAATCATGCATAACTAGTATCTAAACATGCTACTATTATCACATTTATGCAACAGGATACTCAACGAATCAACATGCAGAAATAATAAACATAAAGAGTAGTGCGTCATTTTTGACGACTCAAAACCACCTAGATCGTTAATCCCAAAAAAAGGAAGGATGTCGAAACCGTGAGGTACTCCGTTGTGATCCCCTCAACCGTACGACACCCTCCAATAGGGAAAAACCAACAGAAAAAATCTGCAACAAAAACTCCAAAAATATGGCTCCTAACCACACATAGATTCAAGTTTTAAATCCAATTTCACAAAAATCCTATCCAAAAATCCTACTTCTAAAAGGTATCGTAGAAATTGCGCTAAGAAAATCCCAAACAAACCAACCTCCAATATGATCCGAAAGAAAAATTGCGCGCGCGCGTTGTTGATCGCTTCCAAGATCACCCATTCTCTCCCCCCCCTCCCCCGCCCCCCTCTTTCTCTAATATGAATAGAAGCAGAAAAGGAAAATAAGGTTGAACCCCTCTATCAACTACTAAAAAGGTAACAAATGCTAAATGGCTCCCAACAAATCAAAAATTGCAATCTCAGCCAAAATTGATGTTTTGAGCGTTCAGAAAGTCACCAATTACTTAGATTCATCTAGAATCCGATTCTCAACTCTGTTTTTGCATCAATTTTGTGCCAAAACAGTCCCAATTCAGTCCAGTATTCTAAAAAATGCTGACTAATAACTCACCTAGTAATCTTGCCTATTTGCTAAAGTCCAATACACTACATCCTCTTACCCTTCAAAAAATTTCATCCTCGAAATTATATACACATATCTCAATCCAAATCCTGAAACAAGTAGGAGTAGGACTATCTCATCACTGTCTCCAGCTCCTATGTTGCCTCTCGCTCGTCATGATTGCTTCATAATACCTTCACATAGGGAATGGCCTGGTTCTGCAATTTTTTTTCTTTCGTGTTAAAATCTGGAGCTTTAACGGAGCAAAATTTCAGTCAACTTTAACGAAGCAAAATCGATCACATGCGAAGGGTCAAAGACATATCTCCTCAAAGCTTAGAGGTTGTAGTGGCCCAGATCCCTATGTAGTTTTTCCTCGTGATCCGTGGTGGTGAAACACCTATTATTGGTGTGTCAGGCCCGCAACCCGTCAAATGGACGCGTTAGACGGGCTCTGTGAGGATTCTGGAGTAAGCCTCTCTTTCGGCTGCTCTCGCCGAATTTTAGAAGTGGTTTCAGGCTAATCGGAGGCTGGATTTAGATTCAACGCAGAAAAATGCTTGAAAACGGCTATTTGCTTGTATTTTTCTGAGTCTGGATGCCCAAGAACGGACACCCGGAAGTTTTCGGTCCATTTTGGTGCACGGGGGAGCCTTGGACTGGCGGGGGTGACACGTGGCGGCCGTGGATTGGCCGGCGCACGCGTCCCGGTCCACGGAACATAGCACTGGTGCAGTGGAGCGGGCGGGGGACACGTGGCAGCCTGTTATTGGTAGGCTCACGCGGCGCGGTACACGGAGTCACGAGGTGGAGTGCGTGGACCGGGGCGGGCCACGTGGCGGCCCCGGATTGGCCGGCTCACGCACACGCGGTCCACGCGGGGGCGCGGGGCTGACGCCATACGCAAGCGTGGCAGGGGGGCGCGGCGTGGCAAGCGGCCATTGGCGCACCCGGCTGGCGAGGCGGGCGGGGGCTGCGCACGAGGGCGCTAGGTGGTGCCCCGCCATTAGCGGGCGCCACCCACCCGGCCGCCCCGCCAGGGGCACGCGGCATCGCCCGATTCGCCGGGCGCCGCTGTCCCGTGTTCGGGACACGCGTCGCGCCCGGGAGGATTCGGGCGCTCGTCACAAGTGGGCCGCGGGCGCGGTTTTTGGGCCCGAATTATTTCGGGCGCCTAAATTCTCATCCCAAAACCGAGTGTGGATCTCCTGTTGGATGTTCAGGATCCGGATCAAACCATTCCAGTTCGGACTCCGAACATTAGTTTAGTTCATGCGGAATTCCAGTCCGGACCATCCCCTGTTCAGTCAGGACCCCGAACTATGTGTTTGCTGAAATCGCATGAACAGTCCGAATCAGGAAATTCCAGTCCGGTCCACGAGCTGTTTTTTCAGGAAAATTGCTAAAAAAAGACGACAGTCCGGATCAGCCAAATCCAGTTCGGACCGCCGTGCGGGAAAAATTCTGTTATGTCAGTTTTTGATGCTTATCTCTTTCCAAAAGTTTCTAACCTATAAATAGACCCTACATTCATCTTTTAGGGTAATCCAAAAAATAATCCCGGTTATCAAAAACCGAAGGATAAAAATCCACATATATAGAGAAGAAAGGAAAACATGATCTAATCTATGTTTCTTCGTCTATATTGTTCAATTTGATTCTACGGTTTCAAAACTCCTATTTCTTGTAGAATCAAATTGAAGAATACTTAGATGGTATTTCCTTATCTATCTTTGACCTAAGTATTCGGAGGATCATCACCAAACAAAAACAATGATTTCCCAAAATCGGCGCGATGATTCACGTGGCCTTGTGGATTCAAGGTGCTACCGCTCTCGTGGATTCGGAGCGAGGTGCGTTCGTGTGATCGAGACGTACCGCATTGGTGAAGACCGTGGATTCAGTTGGACGTCGTGGATTCGACGTTGAACGTCGTGGATTCGGCGTTGGGACGCAAATCATGGATTCGAGGAGCGTTCGGGACGAGCGGAGAAGATCAACTAGGAGCGTATGGAAAAGGTTGAGTTGTAGGGTTACGGTAAATCACCTTGTACGTGTTTAATCTTAGTGGATTTCGCCGTGTTATCGGTCCCGTGGTTTTTTACTCTTGTGACGGAGTTTTCCACGTAAATCTTGCGTACTTTATTTATTTTCCGCATTGGGTTATTTTTTTTTACGCAACGATTTGGTGTGTTTATTGCTTACACCTATTCACCCCCCCTCTATGTGGTTTTTCCCCTATTCAGATCCATATTATTCATAACCCACACCCTGGGATTTTTGAAGGCCACGACATCGACGATCTCGGCGACTCGGCGCGTTTCGACGTTTCCCTTTCGGTGCCCATTTTCGTCGCTGTTCGGTCAGAGAGGCCCCCTGTGCCTACCTCGAAAGAATTTTTGCACGATTTTTATGGTAGCGTGTTCCTAAGAGGTAGGCCTTTGATTTCCGTGTTGATCACTTCGCTCCGTTTTGGGTTTTTGGTAGGGTTCCCGAGGCATCTTTTGACCCTATTTTCTGCGGCAATATTTTGGACAGTACTGGAATGTTCTTTTTATATCTTCGCCTTCGGGTGTCGGAATGGAACGTATAAGTACTCGATTTTCATCTACTCGTCGTGAGGATCGCAGTTGCGATTTTTTTGGATTTTTCTAAGGACTGCGCGCAGGTGAAAAACCCCCTTTTTCTGTGCTATTTTTCAAAACAGCAAATGCTGTTTTTGGGGGAGGCCCATTTATACCGAATGCGATTCCTTTGCAGTGGCTCGCGGATTTTGGGTGTTGCGGGGAGTGTAGTTGGACAGCGAGGAGTCTTTTACAGTTGTGGTTTTGCGCGTACCAGGTAGGTCGTTGTTGCATCCCTCTTTTACGACTTGCTCACTAGGATTGTTAGAGGAACCCCTAGATGATTGTTCATTGATTATTACCCCATTTGAAGTCATACATGAGTATATTAATTTCGAGCCTATCTATACATGAAAGTTATTGTGGGAATATCATTATGGAAATATTGTTGTGGAAATGGTGTAGGGTTACTTTCATATGCCATGTTAGTATTTAGTTGATCATGCAAAAAAGGGATTATCTTGTTGAGACAATTGCTCTAGCGTATATGAGAGTACTATTTGATGCTTTTCTTTTATTCTACATGAGAACACTTGCATACTCGTATGGACATCTAGATAGGCCACAATTTACTGCTATACTATCATATTGGGACTTGACTTAGGAGAAACCATGTTTGCTCTTTTCTCCTTTTCCAGATACATGTTTCATGGATCGGGTTCGAGCAGGGGTTTGGGATAGTGTAGTCGAGGTTGATGAGTCGGGGAATGGTTGTACTAGTTGTTGGATTTGTGGAGTGTTGCGGCAACCGCGGATATCGGGCGGTTGACCGGATGCTTACTTTTACATCAGATTGGGAAATCAGGGTTTCTTTAGTGGATGGATTTTTCCCACTTGAGCATGGTCGTGATCCAGTCCTGCCATATTGAGATACTGTGACATGGTTACTTTACTCGTGTAGGTCGCTCCCCTCGAGTGCCACTCCGGAGGTAGGTTTATTACCGGTCGTGTGCCGGTCCATTGGTTATCTAGGGATTTGGTCGTGTGCCATTCCCGCTACTTGATTCTAGAGTTCGACCGCAGAGCAGGCAGTACCGAACTTGTATCGATTCTTTGATTGGGTTATTTTGGGCAGTTACTGTTTAGCATGCATACAGTCTTTTTAGTTGGTACTACATTAGAGGCATAGTAGTGATAGTTTTCCTTTTCAGCAGTACATTAGTTTACCACTTTACCTTCCTTTTGCCTCTTGTAGTCTTAGTGGGTACATCGGATCTTGAGGATTTACCCACTGTGGCTACTGGTTTTATCAGTGGTTCTCACTCCCATCGTTGTTTTCCTTTTTCTCCCCCTTGTTTTGCAGAGTCTTCTGCGGGAGCGGCTGGGCCATCGACGGCTGATCGAGGTAAGGGGATCGCTGAGTAGATAGATCTCCTGTGAGGCTGAGAGTTGCTGTTAGACAGATGTTGTACCCTCCACTCAGACTGTAGTAGCTTACTGTTATTTTGGGTTTGGCTTTAGCCAGCTGGTTGTACTATTTTGGTGAGCTGGGAGTTTATTGTACTTATTACTGTTGTATTTATTTCTAGTTTCAGTCTGAGATGTTGTAGTTTTTAGTTCAGCTCTATACTTTAGGCTCTTTTGTTGTATATATTATATCTGAGCAGGTTTTCGGCGGATCTGTAGATGGGCCCGGGTTCTGGTATACACCCGGGGCGTGACAGAGGTGGAATACGTCGTGCACTCCTGCAAGTCTCGGCGGCAATGCAATCTTGTAGGCCATTGGTCTGACTCGCTCCAAAACCTCTGAGAGGCCTATGTATCTCCAATCTGAAACTGCAGGTCTCGTCGCCGTGTATCAGCATTGCTTTTCTGTCGACTTTGGGCGGTCACTAGATGTCGTCGTGCAATATTGACCTTTTCCTCTGTCTCCAGCAGTATATAAGGACCCAAAGTCTTTCTTTCACCCACTTCACTCCAATGTAGGGGTGATCGATACTTCCGTCCATACAGCGCCTCAAATGGAGTCGTCTTGATGCTTGCTTGGTAACTATTTTTATAAGCAAACTCTGCCAGTGCTAAGTGTCGATACTACCCTCCTCCAAAATTTAGGACACAAACTCTCAACATGTCCTCTAATATCTGTATTATTCTTTCTGACTATCCATCATTTTGTGGTGAAAGGCGGTGCTGAAATGTAGCTAAGTTCCCAAGACCGTCTATAAACTCCTTCAGAAATGCGAAACAAATCTCGGGTCTCTGT
The DNA here is from genome assembly GCA_029204045.2 of Tillandsia leiboldiana. Classification (NCBI taxonomy): domain Eukaryota; kingdom Viridiplantae; phylum Streptophyta; class Magnoliopsida; order Poales; family Bromeliaceae; genus Tillandsia; species Tillandsia leiboldiana. Next base: position 19,451,232 of record CM055075.1, on the reverse strand, counting down.
CCAATACAATCGAAATAGGCACTCCATGTAACCTTACTATCTCATCAATATAAACCTATGCGAGCCTTTCCCTGAACCATGCAGTCTGAATCAGTATAAAATGTACATACTTCGTCAGTCTATCAACTATAACCAGTCTGAATCGGTATAAAATGTACATACTTCGTCAGTCTATCCACTATAACCAGTCTGAATCGGTATAAAATGTACATACTTCGTCAGTCTGTCCACTATAACCCATATCGCATCATGTCCGCCTAGAGATCGCGGTAGTCCAACAACGAAGTCTATCACGATCATATCCTATTTCCAAACTAGGATTGCAAGATTCTGAAGCTTGAGAGCAGAAAGTCAATACTCTACTTTTACTTGCTGATAAGTCAAACAATGAGTCACAAATTTTCCAACACTCCTCTTCATCCCAGTCCACCAATAGTGTGCCTTTAAGTTCTTATACATCTTAATACCTCTAGGATGAATAGTATAAGGAGAACTATGGGTTTTTCTCAAAATCTCCTCGTGGAGCTCTGAATCCACAAGCACACACAACTGTTCTCCAAAATAAAGAACTCCAAAGGTATCGAAACTATACTTCTCTGCCTACCCGCTCACAATACCTGCTCGAATCCTCATCAAGTGTGGATTCTAACTTTGCTTCTTCCTAATTCTATCCAACAAAGTGGGTTGCAAGACCAAGGACACAAGTCTCACAGAGACCCTACGAGATACAATCTCAAACTCAAATTACCTCATCTTCTCTAATAATGGTGTCTACCTCGTGATCATCACCGGCAGGCTCTGCACCGATTTGCGGCTCAATGCATCTGTCACCACGTTAGCCTTGCCGGGGTGATAAAGGATGGTTGTGTTATAATATTTTAATAGCTCCAACCACCGATGCTATCTCAAGTTTAGTTTCTTCTATGTAAACAGATACTTGAGGCTCTTATTGTCACGCCCCGGGTGTAAACCAGAACCCGGGCTCGTCCACAGATCCGCCGTGCACACGGTATTTCCCGTGTACACGAAGCGCTGGTAACCTGCTCAGATATAAGATATAATAAAGGAGCATAAAACAAAGCTAAACTAAAACTAATACATCTCAGACAATATGCTGGAAATAAAAGTACAACATAACTCTCATCAATATACATGTGTCTCTCCCAGCTCACAAAATAAATAAAACCAGCTGGCCGAAGCCAGATCCAAAAATAAAGAAAAATACAACCGTCTGAGTGTACAGGGGATACATCAAACTACTAAACTCGATACCGGGGAAGCAGCTATCTAATCAGTGATCCTCTTACCTCGGTCCTGGGAAGAGGGTCCCACAACTCCCGCAGAGGACTCTGCAAAACAAAGGGGAAAAGAAAAGGGAAAACAGTGGGGGGGGTGAGAACTACTATAAAAATAGTAGCCTCCCCTAGTGGGTAGACCTCAAACTCAGACATGCCCACTAGGACTACTAGAGGCGAAAAATAAACAGGGGTGGTAAGCTATAAATATGACAACTGATGAAAGCTACCACTAATATGCCTCTAAAATCATAAGCTAAAAGAATAGCTAAATGTATGCATCAGAGTATATATGCCTGCCTGGGTAACCCAATCTAGACACCGGTGAACACCGGTAATGCCTGCTATGGCTACTAACTCACAAGTAAGCTGCGGGATGCAGACCGGCTCCTGGCCGGCACGGTCCCATCCCAAGGGCAACAGACCGGCTCCTGACCGGCACGGTCACACATACACACACTCCGGAGTGGCACTCGAGGGGAGCGACCCTCACGAGTGGAATAAGTCACCATAAGTAACCTGATATAGTGGGACTGAATCAAGACTCTAATTAAGTGGGAAAAACCCATCCACTAAAGAAGTCCCGATCCCCTATCCCCAAATCTGATGCATTAATAACAGTCCGGTCAACCGCCCGAAATTCGCGGTTGTCGCAACTACCCTGTCCTCAAACCTGCCTGTCCCAAACCCCCAATAACTGACTACACTATCCCAGTCCCTGCTCTAACCTGAGCATACTAGCCCCTATGTCTAGGTAACTGGAAAAAGAATAAGAAAACATGGTTTCTCCTAAGTCAGTTCCAGCATGATAGTGTAGCAGAAAAAAGGTGGCCTAACTAGGTGACTATACAAGCATGCAAAGTCCATTACTTAACAAAATAATTCCAAGTATTCCAATTCTTACAAGAGTTAATGTATGCCTTTGTTTGAATATCTGAAGTATTAACATGCCACAAACTAATCTATACACATGCATAAACTCTCCAATATACCTAAAGCAGGATATGGTTTAAGCATAATATTACCAAAAGATGTAAGCAACTTATCCTTTCTCAAGAAGCAATACTTTGCTGATATCTAGTTCTCTAAAATGCGAGTGCTACAACCAATCCATACTTTCATACAAGCATGCAAAGTTCATCCCACTGATACAACTGTCAACACGATATAGGAATGGCTCCAATATGCCTAGTGGGTTATCACGAGTAAGAGGTTTACAACGGTACCCACCTTGAGCGCTAAATTCCTATCCCAAAAGTGAAGTCCACGCTCGGCCCAAACAAACTCCACAACACTGCACAACATTCCCCAAAGGAACAATACATAAATTAATCATACAATGCTCCAAATTCTGTCCACAGGATAACAGCCCAGAGTTTCCCTATTTTAACCTGAGAAAAATGCCCGGAAAAATCTAAGATAAATACTGTCACGATCCTCGCGACGAACCCGTCGAAACGAGTACCTGCACGCTCAAATCCGAGTTCCCTACGCTGAGATATAAATTCTGCAAGGGAACCACTCCCAAAATAAACTGTACTGAAATTCTTTGTCAAGAACTCGGGAAAAGAAAGATTTTCACCTGCGAAAAATATTCAGAAAATTCCTAGAAAATTCGAGGGTGTTCATTGCGCTGTGTCGATGAAAAACGCCTATTGGCACGCCTCGATCCGACGTCTGTGCGCGAAGATACAGCCAAAACACCACAGTGCTGTCCAAAAATCCGCGAAGAAAAATGGGTCAAATGGAAGCTCGGGAAACTCCAAGGTCAGCATGGAAAACGAGGAAACTCAAAACACAGGAGTTGGAGTCCTACCTGCCGTGAGTCCAACGGTGCAAAAATCGCCTAAATCGAAGGTCGGGATGAGCCGGGGGAGTCCGCGCACTGAAAAGGGACGAAGCGTGTCGCCGGTGAACAAGCGTCGTGCCGCGCCGTAAAAACGCGAACCTTGGGATGCGTGCCCCCAAAAATCCTAGGGATCCACCAAAGTGAACAGTACTAAGAGAGGAAAAATTCTCCTGAAGAGCCCACAGTGAAAAGGAGTCCAAAAGCCCGAAAAGAAAACAAAGGAAGCCTATTTATAGGCTCAGCCCAACACTGCATTGGGCCGGATTCGGGCGCGCAATTCGGGCGCCCGAATCCGCAAGGCCGGTCGCAGCTTCCCCGTCCGACGCGCCCAGATTCATGAGGTGCTGCCACGTGTACCTATAACACGGGACAGTGATGCAAAGGTCCCCGCCGCGCACCACGCGTCCCCCCGCGGTCAGCGGGGGTAGGTACGGCCCGCCACTCGCGGGCTGACGCGTGGCCGCACTCGAGTGCGGCCGACAGCCCGCCTGGCGCCTCTACGCGCACGCACCCCGAGGCGCAGCCTGCGCACTCCGTGGACCGCGTCTCCGTGAGCCAGCCTGTACCATGTTGCCACGTATCATACACCCGGTTCACCGAAGCTGCGCAGTTTTTCCTTGGACCGCGCCGCGCGCACCCGCCATTCCGGACGCGCCACGTGGCCCGCACGGCGGTCCATGCACCCGCCGCGCCTCCCCGTGGATCGAGCTGCGTGAGCCGGCCAATGACAGGCCGCCACGTGGCTCAGGCCGGTCCACGGTCACCTCCCATGCACCAAAAATTCCCGAAAACTTCCGGAAGCCCGTTTTTGGTCATCCGGACTCCGAATTTAACAAGTAAATAGCCGTTTTCAAGCGTTTTTCCGCGCTGAATCCAAATCCAACCTCAGTTTGGCCCAAAACCTTTTCTAAAATTCGGCAAATGCAGCCATAGGCCAAATCAGCTAACAATGTCTCACAGGGTCCATCTGTGGCATCCCTTTGATGCACCATGGGCCAGACACACCAACACTAGGTGTTCTACACAGTGGATTCATCGGAAAGGTTGCATGGGAAATCTGGACCACATATCCTCCCCTACAAGAAAAAAGTTTCGTCCTCGAAACAAAAGTCATACCTCAAGCCGGGGCCTCGAACAAGTGGGGGTAAGCGTCCATCAACGCTGACTCTAGCTCCCAAGTAGCCTCGCGCTCATCGTGGCTGTTCCAGAGGATCTTCACATAAGGGATGGCTCGGCTGTGCAACTCCCTAACCTCACGGTCCAAGATCCTCAATGGCCGCTCGACATAGCTCAAGTCCTCAGTGTTACGGAATTTGAGTTGGCGTATTTCGTGAATTCGGTTAAGTCTTGAAGATTGAAGATAAAGAAAGTTGGATCATTTAACTCAATCTCAAAAAAGAAGAATTCAAAAGGATCAGGTATGTTTAACTAATTATTTTTGGTGATCCGAATACTTCTTATAGTGTAGAAACACTTGGATGAATTTCTAATTGCATAAAAATCAAAAACTGGACATGGGACATGTTCAGGATCCGGATCAGACTTTCCAATCCGGATCCCGAAGGGTGTTCGTTCATACACAAGTTCAATCCGGATCGTAGCCTCCTTTGATCCGGATCCCGAACACTGGTTTTACTATGATTTATGAACAATCCGGATCAGGCTTTTCAATCCGAATCCCGAACGTTGGTGTTTGGTGAATTGTATGAACGATCCGGATCAGGCACTTCGATCCGGATCCCGAACCTTTATTTTTCTGGAAACTGCCTGTCTCGCTACTGCAATCCGGATCGCCGAAGTCCGATCCGGATCGCCGTCCTGAAAAGTTCCAGAAAAGGTTAGTTTTTTATTCTTATCCTCTTCCAATGGTTTCTAACCTATATATAGACCCTTTAATTCATCTTTTAGGGTAACCCACGATAAAGGGAAAAAGACGACCGAATTAGATAGATCCACAAATAGAGAAGAAAGGAAATCAATAGATTGAATCTTATGTTTCTTCATCTATATTGATTGATTTGATTCTAGGTTTTCATACTCACATTTTGAGTAGAATCAAATCAATGAATACTTAGATGGTATTTTCGATCTATTTCTAATCTAAGTATTCGGCAGATCATCACCACCCAAAAACAACGATTTTTCAAAAATCGGCGCGTGGACTCGCGTGGCCTTGTGGATTCAAGGTGCTACCGCTCTCGTGGATTCGGAGCGAGGTACGTTCGTGGATTCGAAGCGTGCTACTGGGTGAAGACCGTGGATTCGGTCGGACGTCGTGGATTCGGCGTTGGACGCAGATCGTGGATTTGAGAAGCGTCGTGGAGCGAGCGGAGAAGATCAACTAGGAGCGTATGGAAAAGGTTGAGTCGTCTGTGAGTACGATATATCACCTTGTACGTGTTTAATTCTAGTGGATTTCACCGTGTTATCGGTCCCGTGGTTTTTTACTCCGGTTTGGAGTTTTCCACGTAAAAATCTCTGCGTGTTATTTATTTTTCCGCATTGGGTTTTATATCGCAAAGATTTTTGAGTGTCTATTATTTACACCTATTCACCCCCCTCTAGGTGTTTTTTCCCCTATTTAGATCCAATTATACATAACACAACAAGTGGTATCAGAGCGGGAATAGGGTTGTAAACAATGGTTGAAGGTGGAAACATCAACAGACCCCCGTTCTTCGATGGAACAAATTATGCCTACTGAAAAGTACGGATGAAAGCCTTTTTAATTTCCATCGACGAACGGGTGTGGCAATCAATTGAATTAGGATGGTCTAATCCAACTGAAATTCTTGCTGATGTTCGCACCATCAAACCTAGGTCGAAATGGACCAAGGAAGAGATAGATACTTCTTCTTACAATGGCAAAGGGATTAACGCTTTATTTAATGCTTTGTCGCAAACAGAGTTCTCTCGCGTCTCGGTATGTGAGACTGCGAAAGAAATCTGGGATGTTCTTCAAGTTACGCATGAGGGAACTAACCTTGTGAAGATTCAGAAACTGCAAATGCTTACGAGCAAGTTTGACTCTATTTTCATGGCAGAAAATGAATCTTTCACAGACTATTACACACGATTGCAAGACATCGTAAACTCATGTGCTAACTTAGGAGAGAAGATTCCAGAATTTAAAGTTGTAAGAAAAATATTAAGAACTCTTCCTGAAAGATTTCGTTCCAAGGTTACAGCCATTGAAACTATTAAACACCCGGACGAAATCCGTGTAGAAGAATTAGTTGGTTCATTACAAACTTATGAAATGACTTTTCCTACTAACTATTCTTCTGGAAAGGCATCCTCTTCTAAGTCTTCAGGTTTTGCTTTGAAAACTACAAAAGAAGAAGATGCGGATTCATCCTCCTCAGGCGATGACGAGAATTTATCTATGGAGGACTTTGAGAAGCAGCTTGCTCTCTTGACAAGAAGATTTCGCCGAAACTTTCGAAGGGGTAACTCAAGCAAAACTCTATCCTTCGTAAAGTCGAAGAAAGGCAAAGGTTCTTCAAGTTTCAAACCAAGAAAGCAAGAGGGTTTTTCTAAGGATAAGAAAAGCTCAGAAGGACAAGTCCAATGCTTCAAGTGCCGAGGGTACGGCCATATCTCAACGGAGTGTCCTAATAAGAATCCGTCAAAGAAGAAAGCGATGCAAGCCGTCACTTGCGATGACACCTCATCGTCAAATGAGTCATCGTCAAGTGATGAAGAAGATAACGCAACAGCGTTCCACGCGTCCACATCTTCACCCTTCATGTGCCTAATGGCTAATACATCCGAGTCATTGTCCAACTCCACTGTTGAAAAGATTGCAACGGACGATGAATCGGATAACTCAGAAGGTGAAGACTTTGCTCTAGCCTATCACAGACTTTTGAGGGATTCAAAGAAACTGGTTAAGCAAAACAAGGGGTTGAGAGGGAGATTGCAGGATCTCGAAGAAGAAGTAAAAAGGGTAACTTCTCTCTCGACCGATCTTGAAGTGGAAAGGGATGATCTGATTAAAATAAATATTTCCCTTCAAGAGTCCAATGAGCAACTCGAGAAGAATTATATAGATATGGTGAACAAAGCGAATTACTTCTTGAAGCTCAACGGCGAGGCTCGACAGGAAAAATTGGAAATGACAGAGACCATTCTCCAACTCAAGGATGACTTACAGCGATTTTCATCAGGAAGGAGTAAGTTGGATAAGCTTCTTGGTCTTGGTCAATCAAACAAGTTCGGCCTCGGATACAATCGAACTAACGACAATTTTAGTTCGGTTGGGACAGTCTTTGTGCCCCAGTCGGTATCTCCTCCTCCGACACCGAAATTGACGACAAACAACGACAACAAACCTATTTCCCCCTCTTCGGAATCGTCAAGCATCAAGGTATGTTTTCGTTGTGGTATTGCAGGGCATATAAGAAGAAATTGCAAGATGGGAGCCAAACGCTCAACTCAAGCACTTCTTGCAACGACTACCAAAAGGGTGATTCCTCGGAAATCAAATGCAAATTTTTCGAAGGAAAAGAGCCTCGGTAGTTCATCAAACAAGACGACGACGTCAAGGAAAAGCGACGGATCAAACAAGACGCTTTCACCAAAGGTATCAACCTCACAATCATTTCCGACGTACACCAAAACTCGAAAGGTTTGGGTACGCAAAGGTGAAGTTTTCCCTTGTCTTGTTACAAATATTTCCTTGCATTCTTATGATAATTCGTCTTGGTATCTGGATAGCGGTTGTTCTCGTCACATGACCGGTGACAAAAACTGTTTTCAAAATTTTGAGAAAATCTCCGGAGGACTTGTAGTTTTCGGAGACGGTCAGTCTTCCAAAATAGTTGGAAAAGGAACAGTAGCTATTCCAGATGGCCCGATTCTAAATAATGTGTTATTTGTTGATGGCCTTAAGACTAACCTCATAAGTATCAGTCAACTTTGTGACAATAGTTTTTCAGTTAATTTTGCATCTATCGAATGCATTGTAACTGATAAGGATCATGTTTTCTTTTTAAAAGGGGTTAGATCTGAAAACAATTGTTATGTTGTTCCCAATAAAATTTCTGAAAATTGTAACTTAGCCTCTTTGAATAATGAAACTCTTTGGCATGAAAGGCTAGGTCACATAAATTTTAAGGAACTTGCTAGAATTTCAAACAAAGACGTGGTCAAGGGGGTTCCTAAACTTTCACTTAAACAAAACATTGTGTGTGGTGGTTGTCAAAAGGGAAAACAATCTAGGACTGCACACAAGAACTTGAATCACGTCGGTACCAAACGGCCCTTGGAATTATTGCATATGAATCTTATGGGGCCGACACGTCAACCATCCTTGGGAGGTAAATGGTATATTTTCTTATTGGTTGATGATTTCTCTAGATACTCATGGGTAGCATTTTTAAAAGAGAAAGCTGATACTTTTGATTCTTTTCGCGAGATTTGCCTTCGTATTTTGATTGAAAAGAATGAAAAGATCATTCGTGTTAGAAGTGATAGAGGTGGAGAATTCATAAATTCAAAATTCATTGACTTTTGCACTTCCAATGGCATTAAACATGAATTCTCAGCACCCTATACACCTCAACAGAATGGTGTAGTCGAGCGCAAAAACAGGGTTGTACAAGAGATGGCACGTGTTATGCTTCACAGCCGGAATTTACCGCTACATTTTTGGGCTGAAGCTGTGAACACTGCAATCTATATTATTAATCGAGTTTATTTGCGCCCGGGAACGTTAAATACACCATATGAACTATGGTGTTGTAGAAAACCCAACATCAAATATTTTCGCATCTTTGGGAGTCGGTGTTACATTTTACGTGACCGTGAAAATCTTGGAAAATTTGACTCTCGAAGTGACGAAGGGATTTTCATGGGTTATTCTACAAATAGTAGAGCATATCGGGTATTTAACTTGGAATATAAAACGATTGTAGAATCCATAAATGTTAAAGTAGATGAAGCTTTCCACTTTGCATCTGATAAATCTACCCCTGATATCTCTCTTGATGATGATACTCCTGTAAATGCATCTTCTCATGATAATACTTCCAATATTAATGATGCATCTAATGGTTCTTCAAGTTTATCTGATGTGCAGGAATCATCTCATGTACCTCCGAGTACTCCATTACATCAAACGTTACGCATCTCCAAGGATCATCCTGAATCAAACATCATTGGAGACCCACAAGAAGGAGTCAAAACTCGGAGATAGTTGGTTTGTGGATTCGCTTGTTACGTTTCCATGATCGAACCAAAGAATGTCGATGAAGCTCTTCAGGATGACTACTGGATTGAAGCAATGCAGGAAGAGCTCCATCAGTTTGAACGCAACAAAGTCTGGGAATTAACGACGCCTCCGAAGCAACACAATGTGATCGGTACTAAATGGATTTTCAAGAACAAGAAAAATGAGGATGGTACCATCATCAGGAATAAAGCACGTTTAGTTGCTCAAGGCTACTCTCAAATAGAAGGTATAGACTTTGATGAAACGTTCGCCCCTGTAGCTAGACTCGAGTCCATTCGTATCTTATTCGCTATTGCTTGTCACTTTAAAATAAAACTCTTTCAAATGGACGTTAAGAGCACGTTTTTAAATGGGTTTTTAAATGAGGAAGTTTATGTGGCTCAACTGAAAGGTTTTGTAGACTGTAAACTACCTAACCATGTTTTTCGTTTGAAAAAGGCTCTTTACGGTTTAAAACAAGCACCGCGAGCGTTGTACGAAAGGTTGACAAAGCACCTTTTGGAGAAGGGCTATACTCGAGGGGGAGCAGACAGGACTCTCTTTGTGAAGCATTATCAAGATAACTTCATTGTTGCACAAATCTATGTCGATGACATTGTATTTGGAGCAACAAAGGATAATGATGCTTCTAAATTCGCAGAAACCATGGAAAGCGAATTTGAGATGTCTATGATGGGCGAACTGACATACTTTCTTGGATTGCAAGTGAAACAAAATGGTGAAGGCATCCATCTGTGTCAATCCAAGTATACAAAGGAGTTGGTAAAGAAATTCGGATTAGAAGATTCTAAAGATTTTCCTACTCCTATGGGAACTAGCAATAAGGATTAGGAAGTGAATCTCTTAGTGAGAATGTAGACGAGAAACTTTATCGCAGCATGATTGAAAGTCTACTTTATCTCACAGCTAGTCGCCCGGATATATCCTTTAGTGTTGGGATTTGCGCGAGATATCAATCAGCACCAAAGGAGGTTCACCTGAAAGCGGTGAACGGATCATCCGGTATATCAAAGGAACCATTAATTTTGGAATTTGGTATCCTATGGGAACAAGTCTAGATATTATTGGATACTCAGATGCCGATTGGGCAGGATCTGTGGATGATCGGAAAAGTACGAGTGGTGCATGTTTTATCTTGGCCATTGCCTTGTTGCATGGCATAGTAAAAAGCAAAACTGCATTGCACTCTCGACTGCCGAAGCGGAATACATCTCAGCGGGTAGTTGTTCAACTCAACTCATTTGGATGAAAAGCGTGTTGAGCGACTTCCGAATTTCAACAACTTCGGTAACTGTTTTATGTGACAACACTAGTGCTATAAAGATTTCAAAAAACCCTGTGTTGCACTCAAGAACAAAACACATTGAACTTAGATATCATTTTCTTAGAGAGCTAGTTGAATCAAATATTCTTCAAATTTCCTACATTTCAACTGAAGATCAATTAGCTGACTTTTTAACAAAACCTTTGGATCAAAAATGTTTTATTCATTTGCGTAAAGCAATTGGAATGCTTTCCTTGGAATAACCCCTTTTTGAAACTTTTGTTTAGGTTAGGTTTTGTTTTTGTATTTTTGTTCATTATCTATGCTTAGACATAGAACATTAATTGAGCATTAGTTTTTATTGACTTTAACTGCATCCTTTTATATGTTTAGAAATTTATTATGCTTTGGATATCATAATAATTCATTTGATGCAATGATCATTTATGTGAATTAAATCATCTTTGTTTTGATCAAAGTCAATTTCTCTCTCGATGATCTCTTGGTATAGTTTTTATCTTATTTGACTGTTTAGTCGAGTATAAAATCGAGATCAATATTGGCTGAATACTTTATATCTTAAATAATTGATAGCCAATTGAGGGGGAGTCAAAGAAAAAGTGTTATGCTCAAAAGATGTGGAAAGAGTTACATCCCAATGAGGAGTGTGAAAACTACCACCACATGGAGGAAAGAGCTACCACCTCGGTCGTCCGAGTACTGTTGCAGCTACCACATGTATACCAAGCAAGGTTTTTCAAGTTTGATTAAATAAAATGCATGTTGAAACACTTGACTCTGTCAAAATTTCAAGGTTGGTATAAGGTGGAAATTTTAATGAAAGATGCTCAAAGAGCCACTCTCTTCAATAAATTGTCTAGATATATTATCTAACTTATCTGGGATTTCAGACATCTATTGATCTTTGTATTTCATTTTCTTTACCGAATTGATGATTTGATAAAGGCATTACTCATAAGATCAAGTTAGAAGTAATTGAAGTTGTTCAACTTTAAAGAATTTAATTTTTATAAATTTTCGTTTCATTTGTTGGATGTTATTGATAGATTTGGCATAATCTATTTCTTGTTGTATGAAACGATATTTTTCATATAAAGTTGGTACACAAAAGTGCTTACAATCTTTTTCTGGATTTTCTAGAATTTTTCTGAATTTTTCTGAAGAAAAAGTTGGAGCCGATCCGGATTGGACAAGCCGATCCGGATCCCGAACGCAGATATTCTCTGTGGGTAGCCGATCCGGATCGAAATCACGAACTGATCCGGATCGCGGCTAGGGTTTATATAGAACAAAAGGGTTTTGATTTCTTTTACTTCAATCTTTTGTTCAAAAGTCTCCAGAGCTTCTCTCTCTAGAATTCATCCATCTTGGAAGCTTTCAAACTCAAGTTCTTCGATTCCACGTAAGTTTATTGATCAAAATCTCGATTTTTCACAGTTTTTCATATTTTTCTTCAAAAACATGATAGAATTTCCGTATCTTTTTTGTTGTGTGGATGGTTTTTGATCAAATTTCTTTTGAAATAAGAACTCTGGGTAGATTAGTTTTGATTATATGCTAGGTATTCTAATGATAAACGGATTTTGGCCTTCGATTTAAAAAATTTCGGTTTTAGGGCATATAATGGAGAATTTTCGAAAATCATGCGATTGATCTATTTTTAAATTCTTTTTGCAAAACTAATTTGATTCTTAGTCTCTCTACACGATAATGATTGTTTGGGTACAATTTTTCAAATTTTTGAAAATTAACAATTTTTTCGTGTTCTTGAGTTGTTGCTCACAGGATTTCCTTTCTCATAAGAAACTAATAGCAATGGTGATCACCTGGATCATTTTTTTTCTGGCTGCTATGGTTCATACAAGAGACACTATCAAGCCCAAGAAGGCTAAGAAGGCGAAGAAAACAAAGGATGATTCCGATACGGACTCTGAGACGGAATCGATCGATTGGATGAGCTTCAAGTTGAAGCAATTACTCCCACTGCTTCGAAAGGAAAAACGCCTGCAGAAACATCAAAGGCTCCGCCTACTGCTGCTGAAAAGGGCAAAGCTCCAATGAAGAAACTTCTGTGAAAATAAAAAGAAAAAGTGTTGCCCGCAAGAGAGGGAGTGCTCGAGGAATTTCCATTGAGCAACCAGTTGCTAGCCAGCCTCCTCCACAAGACTTTATCAGCTCTGCTAGGAGAAAGGATTTTGAGAACAGGGAATGCATTGGCGAAAGACATGTTAATGTCAAAGCCTTGAAAGAACGTTCTTCGCTATTTGGGACTCTGTATGACAGACAGGTCTTGCTCCCATTTGTAATTTTCCCGAGACCACTGGTACTGTCTTCACTCAGTAAGGTGTTTTATCAAAATGCTTGCTATCTAGTTGACAGGAGAGCGGACGTCGCGGAATTTCAAACATTGGTTAAGAATGTTAAGATCAAAGTAACCCATCAACTGATTGGAGAGGCGTTAGGAATGACGGCCGGAGCTAATGGGGCTCATTATCTGAGAGTCAAACCTTCACCACCAACTCCTGGAGAGTGGTAGTTGATGGAATCTGTCTTCCAGATACTCTGTCGGCAGGACAACTCCGTCTTTTCAAAAGAACTTCGACCAGAGTATCGCTATTTGAACTTCATTATCTGTTATAACGTCCTTCCAAATATGAATACAAAGGTTCTTCGGTGGGATATGGATGTGTTCCTCTATCTTCTTGGAAACACCCACAGCAGCAATGGGAGCAAACTAAACAGTCCTTACATTCATCTGGTCAAGGATGGCACGTTATGTGGAACATGCTCACCCTTCAGAGAGACTACCCTATCCCAATGATCATTATGCGCATTCTTCGAAAATTTAAAGCTGACACAATGCGAGTTCCTACATGCACAGTCTAGGAACGATCAATGAAACAATATTGTAAAGTCTCTCTCACAAAACAAGATGAGCCCCATCACCTCCTCACCGACGAAGAAGAGCACAACAACAAGCCACAACTCTGCAACCAGACTCACAGCAGCACATGCAGAACACCTCCAGTCCAACCAGCACATGCAGCACAACAAGCACCTCCATCGACATCCGATGATGAGCATCGGTTACCTCCATTATAAAGAACAGCAAACGCTCTCCAACGAGCAAGAACGCTATCGAATGAACTGATTCGAAGTAAAGGAAGAAATAAAAAAGGTCAACAAGAACCAGTCATCCATGAACAAACGATTAAAGAAAATCTTTCAAATACTCGCTGCATCAGTTCGGATGGATTCTGAGCTCCCTATTTTCTAATATTTTCTTGTGAGATTTAATCTTTTTTTGTGCAGGTTTTTAATTTTTAGTTTTTAGTTTTCATTCTCACAGTTTGGTTCTGAACTTTTAACTTTCTCTCTTTTTTGGTAATTTTGGCTAACTTTGTGACAAAAAGGGGGAGAGAATTTAGAACAGTTTGAACAATGAAACTATGATCGATTGCTCGATTGCCAGTTGTGAACCATGAAGGTAAGTGAACTTCAACTTTTGGTTTTCTTTTTGTGATTGCATGCATGCCTCGACTACCTATTCGACTAACTATTTGGGCATGTAATATAACTACAAGTTGATGTTCACTAACAAGTTTGTGGACATTGGGATTTTGATTGCATATAGAAGAATGTGTTGTGTTTTAACTATGATACAAAAACATATGAATAATAACTGTCATGGTAAGTATAGCTGAGTATAAAATTCATTCTGTGTGTGGTTTTTGATTGATATTAAACCTCTTGAGGTATCTAACGATTTCTTTTGTAAATAATGATTTCTTTTGCAGAGAG
>CM055075.1:19405354-19436667 GCA_029204045.2 Tillandsia leiboldiana | reverse complement strand
CACTGCAATCTATATTATTAATCGAGTTTATTTGCGCCCGGGAACGTTAAATACACCATATGAACTATGGTGTTGTAGAAAACCCAACATCAAATATTTTCGCATCTTTGGGAGTCGGTGTTACATTTTACGTGACCGTGAAAATCTTGGAAAATTTGACTCTCGAAGTGACGAAGGGATTTTCATGGGTTATTCTACAAATAGTAGAGCATATCGGGTATTTAACTTGGAATATAAAACGATTGTAGAATCCATAAATGTTAAAGTAGATGAAGCTTTCCACTTTGCATCTGATAAATCTACCCCTGATATCTCTCTTGATGATGATACTCCTGTAAATGCATCTTCTCATGATAATACTTCCAATATTAATGATGCATCTAATGGTTCTTCAAGTTTATCTGATGTGCAGGAATCATCTCATGTACCTCCGAGTACTCCATTACATCAAACGTTACGCATCTCCAAGGATCATCCTGAATCAAACATCATTGGAGACCCACAAGAAGGAGTCAAAACTCGGAGATAGTTGGTTTGTGGATTCGCTTGTTACGTTTCCATGATCGAACCAAAGAATGTCGATGAAGCTCTTCAGGATGACTACTGGATTGAAGCAATGCAGGAAGAGCTCCATCAGTTTGAACGCAACAAAGTCTGGGAATTAACGACGCCTCCGAAGCAACACAATGTGATCGGTACTAAATGGATTTTCAAGAACAAGAAAAATGAGGATGGTACCATCATCAGGAATAAAGCACGTTTAGTTGCTCAAGGCTACTCTCAAATAGAAGGTATAGACTTTGATGAAACGTTCGCCCCTGTAGCTAGACTCGAGTCCATTCGTATCTTATTCGCTATTGCTTGTCACTTTAAAATAAAACTCTTTCAAATGGACGTTAAGAGCACGTTTTTAAATGGGTTTTTAAATGAGGAAGTTTATGTGGCTCAACTGAAAGGTTTTGTAGACTGTAAACTACCTAACCATGTTTTTCGTTTGAAAAAGGCTCTTTACGGTTTAAAACAAGCACCGCGAGCGTTGTACGAAAGGTTGACAAAGCACCTTTTGGAGAAGGGCTATACTCGAGGGGGAGCAGACAGGACTCTCTTTGTGAAGCATTATCAAGATAACTTCATTGTTGCACAAATCTATGTCGATGACATTGTATTTGGAGCAACAAAGGATAATGATGCTTCTAAATTCGCAGAAACCATGGAAAGCGAATTTGAGATGTCTATGATGGGCGAACTGACATACTTTCTTGGATTGCAAGTGAAACAAAATGGTGAAGGCATCCATCTGTGTCAATCCAAGTATACAAAGGAGTTGGTAAAGAAATTCGGATTAGAAGATTCTAAAGATTTTCCTACTCCTATGGGAACTAGCAATAAGGGATTAGGAAGTGAATCTCTTAGTGAGAATGTAGACGAGAAACTTTATCGCAGCATGATTGAAAGTCTACTTTATCTCACAGCTAGTCGCCCGGATATATCCTTTAGTGTTGGGATTTGCGCGAGATATCAATCAGCACCAAAGGAGGTTCACCTGAAAGCGGTGAAACGGATCATCCGGTATATCAAAGGAACCATTAATTTTGGAATTTGGTATCCTATGGGAACAAGTCTAGATATTATTGGATACTCAGATGCCGATTGGGCAGGATCTGTGGATGATCGGAAAAGTACGAGTGGTGCATGTTTTTATCTTGGCCATTGCCTTGTTGCATGGCATAGTAAAAAGCAAAACTGCATTGCACTCTCGACTGCCGAAGCGGAATACATCTCAGCGGGTAGTTGTTCAACTCAACTCATTTGGATGAAAAGCGTGTTGAGCGACTTCCGAATTTCAACAACTTCGGTAACTGTTTTATGTGACAACACTAGTGCTATAAAGATTTCAAAAAACCCTGTGTTGCACTCAAGAACAAAACACATTGAACTTAGATATCATTTTCTTAGAGAGCTAGTTGAATCAAATATTCTTCAAATTTCCTACATTTCAACTGAAGATCAATTAGCTGACTTTTTAACAAAACCTTTGGATCAAAAATGTTTTATTCATTTGCGTAAAGCAATTGGAATGCTTTCCTTGGAATAACCCCTTTTTGAAACTTTTGTTTAGGTTAGGTTTGTTTTTGTATTTTTGTTCATTATCTATGCTTAGACATAGAACATTAATTGAGCATTAGTTTTTATTGACTTTAACTGCATCCTTTTATATGTTTAGAAATTTATTATGCTTTGGATATCATAATAATTCATTTGATGCAATGATCATTTATGTGAATTAAATCATCTTTGTTTTGATCAAAGTCAATTTCTCTCTCGATGATCTCTTGGTATAGTTTTTATCTTATTTGACTGTTTAGTCGAGTATAAAATCGAGATCAATATTGGCTGAATACTTTATATCTTAAATAATTGATAGCCAATTGAGGGGGAGTCAAAGAAAAAGTGTTATGCTCAAAAGATGTGGAAAGAGTTACATCCCAATGAGGAGTGTGAAAACTACCACCACATGGAGGAAAGAGCTACCACCTCGGTCGTCCGAGTACTGTTGCAGCTACCACATGTATACCAAGCAAGGTTTTTCAAGTTTGATTAAATAAAATGCATGTTGAAACACTTGACTCTGTCAAAATTTCAAGGTTGGTATAAGGTGGAAATTTTAATGAAAGATGCTCAAAGAGCCACTCTCTTCAATAAATTGTCTAGATATATTATCTAACTTATCTGGGATTTCAGACATCTATTGATCTTTGTATTTCATTTTCTTTACCGAATTGATGATTTGATAAAGGCATTACTCATAAGATCAAGTTAGAAGTAATTGAAGTTGTTCAACTTTAAAGAATTTAATTTTTATAAATTTTCGTTTCATTTGTTGGATGTTATTGATAGATTTGGCATAATCTATTTCTTGTTGTATGAAACGATATTTTTCATATAAAGTTGGTACACAAAAGTGCTTACAATCTTTTTCTGGATTTTCTAGAATTTTTCTGAATTTTTCTGAAGAAAAAGTTGGAGCCGATCCGGATTGGACAAGCCGATCCGGATCCCGAACGCAGATATTCTCTGTGGGTAGCCGATCCGGATCGAAATCACGAACTGATCCGGATCGCGGCTAGGGTTTTATATAGAACAAAAGGGTTTTGATTTCTTTTACTTCAATCTTTTGTTCAAAAGTCTCCAGAGCTTCTCTCTCTAGAATTCATCCATCTTGGAAGCTTTCAAACTCAAGTTCTTCGATTCCACGTAAGTTTTATTGATCAAAATCTCGATTTTTCACAGTTTTTCATATTTTTCTTCAAAACATGATAGAATTTCCGTATCTTTTTTGTTTGTGGATGGTTTTTGATCAAATTTCTTTTGAAATAAGAACTCTGGGTAGATTAGTTTTGATTATATGCTAGGTATTCTAATGATAAACGGATTTTTGGCCTTCGATTTAAAAAATTTCGGTTTTAGGGCATATAATGAGAATTTTCGAAAATCATGCGATTGATCTATTTTTAAAATTCTTTTTGCAAAACTAATTTGATTCTTAGTCTCTCTACACGATAATGATTGTTTGGGTACAATTTTTCAAATTTTTGAAAATTAACAATTTTTTCGTGTTCTTGAGTTGTTGCTCACAGGATTTCCTTTCTCATAAGAAACTAATAGCAATGGTGATCACCTGGATCATTTTTTTTCTGGCTGCTATGGTTCATACAAGAGACACTATCAAGCCCAAGAAGGCTAAGAAGGCGAAGAAAACAAAGGATGATTCCGATACGGACTCTGAGACGGAATCGATCGATTGGGATGAGCTTCAAGTTGAAGCAATTACTCCCACTGCTTCGAAAGGAAAAACGCCTGCAGAAACATCAAAGGCTCCGCCTACTGCTGCTGAAAAGGGCAAAGCTCCAATGGAAGAAACTTCTGTGAAAATAAAAAGAAAAAGTGTTGCCCGCAAGAGAGGGAGTGCTCGAGGAATTTCCATTGAGCAACCAGTTGCTAGCCAGCCTCCTCCACAAGACTTTATCAGCTCTGCTAGGAGAAAGGATTTTGAGAACAGGGAATGCATTGGCGAAAGACATGTTAATGTCAAAGCCTTGAAAGAACGTTCTTCGCTATTTGGGACTCTGTATGACCAGACAGGTCTTGCTCCCATTTGTAATTTTCCCGAGACCACTGGGTACTGTCTTCACTCAGTAAGGATGTTTTATCAAAATGCTTGCTATCTAGTTGATCAGGAGAGCGGACGTCGCGAATTTCAAACATTGGTTAAGAATGTTAAGATCAAAGTAACCCATCAACTGATTGGAGAGGCGTTAGGAATGACGGCCGGAGCTAATGGGGCTCATTATCTGAAGAGTCAAACCTTCACCACCAACTCCTGGAGAGTGGTAGTTGATGGAATCTGTCTTCCAGATACTCTGTCGGCAGGAAACTCCGTCTTTTCAAAAGAACTTCGACCAGAGTATCGCTATTTGAACTTCATTATCTGTTATAACGTCCTTCCAAATATGAATACAAAGGTTCTTCGGTGGGATAGGATGTTGTTCCTCTATCTTCTTGGAAACCCCACAGCAGCAATGGGAGCAAACTTAAACATTCCTTACATCATCTGGTCAAGGATGGCACGTTATGTGGAACATGCTCACCCTTCAGAGAGACTACCCTATCCAATGATCATTATGCGCATTCTTCGAAAATTTAAAGCTGACACAAGTGCGAGTTCCTACATGCACAGTCTAGGAACGATCAATGAAACAACTATTGTAAAGTCTCTCTCAACAAAACAAGATGAGCCCCCATCACCTCCTCACCGACGAAGAGCACAACAACAAGCAACAACCTCTGCACCAGCAGCACGAGCAGCACATGCAGCACAACAACCTCCAGTCCAACCAGCACATGCAGCACAACAAGCACCTCCATCGACATCCGATGATGATGCATCGGTTACCTCCATTTATAAAGAACAGCAACGGCTCTCCAACGAGCAAGAACGCATATCGAATGAACTGGTCGAAGTAAAGGAAGAAATAAAAAAGGTCAACAAGAACCAGTCATCGATGAACAAACGATTAAAGAAAATCTTTCAAATACTCGGCTGCATCAGTTCGGATGATTCTGAGTAATCCCTATCTTTCTAATCTTTTTCTTGTGCAGATTTTTAATCTTTTTTTGTGCAGGTTTTTAAGTTTTAGTTTTTAGTTTTCATTCTCACAGTCTTGGTTCTTGAACTTGTTAACTTTTCTCTCTTTTTTGGTAATTTTGGCTAACTTTGTGACAAAAAGGGGGAGAGAATATTAGAACAGTTTGAACAATGAAACTATGATCGATTGCTTCGATTGTCCAGTTGTGAACCATGAAGGTAAGTAGAACGTCAACTTTTGGTTTTCTTTTGTGATTGCATGCATGCCTCGACTAACTATTCGACTAACTATTTGGGCATGTAATATAACTAACAAGTTGATGTTCACTAACAAGTTTGTGACATTTGGATTTTGATTGCATAGAAGATATGTTGGTGTTTTAACTATGATCAAACTACATATCTGAATATATAAATGTCATGGTAAGTATAGATGAGTATAAACTTCATTTCTGTGTGTGGTTTTTGAATGATATAAAATTCTTGAGGTATCTAACGATTTCTTTTGTAATAATGATTTCTTTTGCAGAGAGTACAGATGTCTAAGTCTAGAGTCTGTTTTAGGAGTTTAACTCATGTATCTATTTTATTTTGGATCTCCATTGTAAATTTTTGTTGTATGGTGATAGCAACAAAAATATCTTTTTGAATTTTCTTGGGTGGATTTGTGTTTTGTCACGAAACCGCCAAAGGGGGAGATTGTTACGGAATTTGAGTTGGCGTATTTCGTGAATTCGGTTAAGTCTTGAAGATTGAAGATAAAGAAAGTTGGATCATTTAACTCAATCTCAAGAAAGAAGAATTCAAAAGGATCAGGTATGTTTAACTAATTATTTTTGGTGATCCGAATACTTCTTATAGTGTAGAAACACTTGGATGAATTTCTAATTGCATAAAAATCTAAAACTGGACATGGGACATGTTCAGGATCCGGATCAGACTTTCCAATCCGGATCCCGAATGGTGTTCGTTCATACACAAGTTCAATCCGGATCGTAGCCTCCTTTGATCCGGATCCCGAACACTGGTTTTACCATGATTTATGAACAATCCGGATCAGGCTTTTCAATCCGGATCCCGAACGTTGGTGTTTGGTGAATTGTATGAACGATCCGGATCAGGCACTTCGATCCGGATCCCGAACCTTTGTTTTTTTGGAAACTGTCTGTCTCGCTACTGCAATCCGGATCGCCAAAGTTCGATCCGGATCGCCGTCCTGAAAAGTTCCAGAAAAGGTTAGTTTTTGATTCTTATCCTCTTCCAATGGTTTCTAACCTATATATAGACCCTTTAATTCATCTTTTAGGATACCCCACGATAAAGGGAAAAAGACGACCGAATTAGATAGATCCACAAATAGAGAAGAAAGGAAATCAATAGATTGAATCTTATGTTTCTTCATCTATATTGATTGATTTGATTCTAGGTTTTCATACTCACATTTTGAGTAGAATAAAATCAATGAATACTTAGATGGTATTTCCGATCTATTTCTAATCTAAGTATTCGGCGGATCATCACCACCCAAAAACAACGATTTTCCCAAAATCGGCGCGTGGACTCGCGTGGCCTTGTGGATTCAAGGTGCTACCGCTCTCGTGGATTCGGAGCGAGGTACGTTCGTGGATTCGAAGCGTGCTACTGGGTGAAGACCGTGGATTCGGTCGGACGTCGTGGATTCGGCGTTGGACGCAGATCGTGGATTCGAGAAGCGTCGTGGAGCGAGCGGAGAAGATCAACTAGGAGCGTATGGAAAAGGTTGAGTCGTCTGTGAGTACGGTATATCACCTTGTACGTGTTTAATTCTAGTGGATTTCACCGTGTTATCGGTCCCGTGGTTTTTTACTCCGGTTTGGAGTTTTCCACGTAAAAATCTCTGCGTGTTATTTATTTTTCCGCATTGGGTTTTATATCGCAAAGATTTTTGAGTGTTTATTGTTTACACCTATTCACCCCCCCTCTAGGTGTTTTTTCCCCTATTTAGATCCAATTATACATAACCCAACACTCAGTGATCTCCAGTGGGGTGAAATCGATGATGTGCGACGGGTCATAAACAAATCTCCTCAGAGTCGATACATGAAAAACATCGTGAACACCTGAAAGTCTGGGAGGAAGTGCAAGCCTGTAGGCAACTGGCCCTAAGCGCTCCAATACCTCGAAAGGTCCAATATAACGAGGGCTCAGTTTCCCACGAATCCCAAATCTCCGAATCCCCTTCGAAGGCGAGACTTTCATAAAGACATGATCGCCCACCTGAAACTCTAAGTCTCGCCGTCGGGTATCAGCATAACTCCTCTGTCGACTCTGGGCGGTCTCGAGATGTCGTCGTATCAATCTGACTTTTTCCTCCGCCTCTAATAGTAGATCAGGACCCAAAGTCTTCTTCTCACCCACGTCACTCCAATATAGGGGTGACCGACACTTGCGTCCATACAACGCTTCAAACGGAGCTATATGAATGATCGCTTGATAGCTGTTGTTGTACGCAAACTCAACTAATCCCAAGTGTCGGTACCACCCTCCTCCAAAGTCCAGAACGCATGCTCTCAACATATGCTCGAGGGTCTGAATAGTGCGCTCTGACTGTCCATCGGTCTGTGGGTGGAATGCTGTACTAAACCGGAGCTGCGTCCCCAAGGCTGTCTGTAAACTCCTCCAGAAATGCGAGACAAACCTCGGGTCTCTATCTGATACGATGGAAACGGGTACCCCGTGCAATCTAACCACCTCAGCTAAGTACACCTGTGCTAGTCGCTCCATCGGCTAAGTCATCTGAACCGGTAAAAAGTGAGCGGATTTGGTGAGTCTGTCCACGACTACCCAGATAGCGTCCGCTCCGGTCTGTGCTCTCGACAAACCAGTGACAAAATCCATGGTAACATGTTCCCATTTCCATTCAGGGATTGGGAGACTCTGCAACTTGCCAGCAGGTACACGATGCTCAGCTTTTACTTGCTGACAAGTTAAACAGTGTGCTACAAATCTCCCAATGTCTCTTTTCATCCCATTCCACCAAAACTGTGCCTTGAGGTCCCTATACATCTTAGTCCCACCGGGATGAATGGTATAAGGTGTATAGTGGGCCTCCCTCAAGATCTGCTCGCGAATCTCTGTATCCATAGGCACACAAGCTCGGTCCCTGTACCGCAGTACTCCCGAAGCATCAACTGAAAAGTCCCCTGTCAAACCAGTCTGAATCTGCTCTCGAATCCTCATCAGGTGGGGGGTCCTCACTCTGTCTCTCTCGAATCCTGTCCAACAGAGTGGGCTGCACGACTAGAGACATAAGTCTAGCAGAGACCCCAGGGGACACAACCTCGAGCTCTAACCGCCTCATCTGCTCAAGTAATGGCGCCTGATCGGTGATCATCAAAGATAGACTCTGTACTGCTCTCTTGCTCAGGGCATTAGCAACCACGTTGGCCTTGCCAGGATGGTATAGTATGTCTACATCATAGTCCTTTAACAATTCCAACCATCTGCGTTGCCTCAAGTTGAGCTCCTTCTGTGTGAACAGGTATTTCAGGCTCTTGTGGTCGGTATAAATCTCACAGTGCTCCCCATACAGGTAGTGGCGCCACAACTTCAGTGCGAAAATCACCGCAGCTAGCTCCAAGTCATGGGTAGGGTAATTCTTTTCATAGTCCCTCAATTGCCGAGAGGCATAAGCGATTACCCTACCCTCCTGCATCAGCACGCAACCAAGTCCACTGTGCAATGCATCACTGTAAATCACGTATCCTTTCCCCATAACTGGGAGGGAAAGGATAGGAGCCGACATCAATCTATTCTTTAATTCCTCAAAGCTCCTCTGGCAATCCTCACTCCAAACAAACTTAATTCCTTTACGCGTCAGACGAGTGAAGGGCGTGGAAAGTTTCACAAAACCTTCCACAAACCGACGGTAATATCCAGCCAAGCCCATAAAACTGCGGACCTCTGATACCATCGTCGGTCGGGGCCAATCCCGGACTGCCTCAATCTTCGCCGGGTCTACTGCCACTCATGCGGCTGAGATCACATGGCCCAAAAAGACAACCTCCCGAAGCCAAAATTCGTACTTAGATAACTTGGCATACAACTTCCTCTCTCTGAGAAGTTGCACCACAATCCTCAAGTGCTCCTCGTGCTCCACATCACTCCGGGAATAAACCAGGATATCATCAATAAATACAACGACGAACCGATCCAGGTATGGTCGAAAGATCCTGTTCATTAAATCCATAAAAGCAGAAGGCGCATTTGTCAATCCAAATGGCATGACGGTGAACTCATAATGCCCGTACCGTGTCCTGAATGCCGTCTTTGGGATGTCCTCGGCCTTCACCTTCAGTTGGTGGTAACCAGACTGTAAATCAATCTTGGAGAAGACACAAGACCCTTGCAGCTGATCAAATAAGTCATCAATGCGCGGCAAAGGGTACTTGTTCTTGATGGTCACTTTATTCAGCTCACGATAATCAACACACAGTCGAAGTGATCCATCCTTCTTCTTCACAAATAGCACCGGCGCTCCCCAAGGCGATACACTAGGTCTCACAAAACCTTTGTCCATTAAATCCTGAAGTTGCGCCTTTAACTCTCGCAGCTCAGCCGGTGCCATTCGGTAAGGAGCCTTAGAGATTGGCGCAGTTCCTGGGACTACGTCAATCAAAAACTCAACCTCCCTATCCGACGGCATACGAATCAGCTCTAGAGGAAACACATCCGGGAACTCGTGGACAATAGGGATATCCGCGAGTCCCGGTGCCGCCGTAGGCTCCTTAACCACAGACGCCAAAAAGGCCATGCATCCACTGCGCATCATCTGCCTCGCACGAGAGGTCGAAACTAATGAGGCAAAGAAAGCACTCTGGCACCCCCTGTAAACAAACACCTCCTAGCGTGGTTCGCTAAAAGTAACAGTCCTCGCGGCGCAATCAATCGTCGCGAAATAGCGAGCCAGCCAATCCATCCCTAGTACAATGTCGAAATCTCGCAGCTAACTAAGGACCATCAGGTCCGCTGGTAAAATCCAAGACTCAAGTTGTACAGGGCAAGACCAACAACACTCCTCTACATGCAATGTATGATCAGGAATCTGTACCTCTAATGCATGTGGCAACCGACCTAACTCTAGTCCATGAGATGATACAAATGCACTACTGATAAAAGAATGTGATGCACCGGTATCAAATAAAGTGCGAGCTCTAATACCGAAAAGTAAAATGATACCTGCCACCACGTAGTCGGCTGCCGAGGAGTCCTCCACCTGGGCGGCATAGACCCGCCCGCTCTGAGCTGGTGGTCGGTAATCTGCAGGGTGGGAAGAAGGAGCCCTACTCGCTGGAGCATAGGGCCGCTGCTGGGGCACCGAAGGGACTGATGCTGAGGAAGGAGCCGGCGATGTCGAAAAAGGGCAAGTAGCTCGCAGATGACCAGACTGCCCACATCGAAAACAACGACCATGCCTCAAGTCACAAGTGTCAAAGGGGTGCTGACCCCTGCAGAAAACACACCCAACTGTAGACCTGGGCTGCCTCGACTGCTGCTGCTGCCTCTGCCGCTGAGACCCCTGCTGTCGCGGCTGTGACCTCTGCTGCTGCGAGTGCTGCTGCTGTCGCTGGGGCTGCTGCTGCTGTGGGGGCCTCTGGGATCCACCAGGCCCTCGCCGCTCCGAACGCCCACGGCCCGTAAACTGAGGCAGTGGCGGTCGGGGCGGCCTCCAGGAACTGGCCTGTCCCCCATCGTCCGGCGCTGGTCGCTTCCTCTCAGAACTCTGAGCGACCAAGCCTCCACGCCTAGCGACAACGTGATCTCCCATCTCAACCCACTGCGCATGATCTACTGCCTCTGCCAAAGTCTGAAGCCTCTGGGCATGCACCAAGGTATAGATCTCTGGGCGCAGACCCGTCTCAAAGAGCTCCACCTGGTGCAGTCCATCCCTGGCAACATAGGGTACGCAGTTGAGCAACTGCGTGAACTCCTGGAAGTAGTCCCATACCGTCCGGTCACCCTGCTGAAGATTCTTCAAATCATCTTCTAGCTTTTTCTTTACGCTCGTGGAGAAATACGTATCCAGAATCATCCGTCTAAACTCTAACCAAGGTAGCTGTCGGGTAATCTGGAACTCCAAAGGCTCAACCCGACGCCACCAGGCATCTGCATCCCCCTCTACACAATGTACTGCCATATGCACTCTGAATCTCTGGTCAATGAAGAAGTCCCGAAACAACTTCTCCATTGCTGCTAGCCACGATCCTATCTCCCATGGGTGAGTGCTCCGCCAAGAGAACCTTGGTGGTCCTCGCTGACAAAACTGGGTGAGTTTGTCAGCAAACTCCTGCTCCTCCGCTGGGGTCAATGGCCTGATCACTCCCTGAGCCCCATTGCTCGACGACGGTGCCGTAGGGACTGGTGGAATAGCCGGCGGTACAACTGGTGGTACAGGGGCCTCTACAGTAGTAGGGGGAGGTGCCCCAACCTGGGCGAGCAACTGCTCAAACCTCTGCTCCTGTCGGCGGTGACTCTCTGCCAACTGGGCCACCATGGCCCTCAGCTCACTAATCTTAGAAGGCCCGGACTGCTCCGGCTCCTCCGGGGGTGTAGGAGTACCCCGGGTAGGGATCTGCCGCCTAGGAGGCATCCTACCACACAAGAAACCACGGGTCAGTAAACAAAACCACTCTCGACCCAATCCAGCGAAAGTCATGGACATCATCCTATTTCTGTAACCTTATGTTGTCTGCAGCCAACATAGTAGTCCACCAGAAATAGGATATGCCAGTCCCTCTCCACTCACATGAAGAGTTTAATAATAATAATAATAAATTGCCGACTTTCGCAAAATATCGCGTCACTCATGTCCTGCCATCCTAGGGTCTGCCGAAAAGCCTAGGGTTCCAAAGTCCCAACTGACCTATCCCTAAGCTCTGATACCAACCTAATCTGTCACGCCCCGGGTGTAAACCAGAACCCGGGCTCGTCCACAGATCCGCCGTGCACACGGTATTTCCCGTGTACACGAAGCGCTGGTAATCTGCTCAGATATAAGATATAATAAAGGAGCATAAAACAGAGCTAAACTAAAACTAATACATCTCAGACAATATGCTGGAAATAAAAGTACAACATAACTCTCATCAATATACATGTGTCTCTCCCAGCTCACGAAATAAATACAACCAGCTGGCCGAAGCCAGATCCAAAAATAAAGAAAAATACAACCGTCTGAGTGTACAGGGGATACATCAAACTACTAAACTCGATACCGGGGAAGCAGCTATCTAATCAGCGATCCTCTTACCTCGGTCCTGGGAAGAGGGTCCCGCAACTCCCGCAGAGGACTCTGCAAAATAAAGGGGAAAAGAAAAGGAAAAACAGTGCGGGAGGGTGAGAACTACTATAAAAACAGTAGCCACCACTAGTGGGTAGACCTCAAACTCAGACATGCCCACTAGGACTACTAGAAGCGAAAAATAAACAGGGGTGGTAAGCTATAAATATGACAACTGATGAAAGCTACCACTAATATGCCTCTAAAATCATAAGCTAAAAGAATAGCTAAATGTATGCATCAGAGTATATATGCCTGCCTGGGTAACCCAATCTAGACACCGGTGAACACCGGTACTGCCTGCTATGCCTACTAACTCACAACTCAGCTGCGGGATGCAGACCGGCTCCTGGCCGGCACGGTCCCATCCCAAGGGCAACAGACCGGCTCCTGACCGGCACAGTCACACAAACACACACTCCGGAGTGGCACTCGAGGGGAGCGACCCTCACGAGTGGAATAAGTCGCCATAAGTAACCTGATATAGTGGGACTGAATCAAGACTCTAATTAAGTGGGAAAAACCCATCCACTAAAGAAGTCCCGATCCCCTATCCCCAAATCTGATGCATTAATAACAGTCCGGTCAACCGCCCAAAATTCGCGGTTGCCGCAAATACCCTGTCCTCAAACCTGCCTGTCCCAAATCCCCAATAACTGACTACACTATCCCAGTCCCTGCTCTAACCTGAGCATACTAGCCCCTATGTCTAGGTAACTGGAAAAAGAATAAGAAAACATGGTTTCTCCTAAGTCAGTTCCAGCATGATAGTGTAGCAGATAAAAGGTGGCCTAACTAGGTGACCATACAAGCATGCAAAGTCCATTACTTAACAAAATAATTCTAAGTATTCTAATTCTTACAAGAGTTGATGTATGCCTTTGTTTGAATATCTGAAGTATTAACATGCCACAAACTAATCTATACACATGCATAAACTCTCCAATATACCTAAAGCAGGATATGGTTTAAGCATAATATTACCAAAAGGTGTAAGCAACTTATCCTTTCTCAAGAAGCAATACTTTACTGATAACTAGTTCTCTAAAATGCGAGTGCTACAACCAACCCATACTTTCATACAAGCATGCAAAGTTCATCCCACTGATACAACTGTCAACACGATATAGGAATGGCTCCAATATGCCTAGTGGGTTATCACGAGTAAGAGGTTTACAACGGTACCCACCTCGAGGGCTAAATTCCTGTCCCAAAAGTGAAGTCCACGCTCGGCCCAAACAAACTCCACAACACTGCACAACATTCCCCAAAGGAACAATACATAAATTAATCATACAATGCTCCAAATTCTGTCCACAACATAACAGCCCAGAGTTTCCCTATTTTCACCTGCAAAAAATGCCCAGAAAAATCCAAGATAAATACTGTCACGATCCTCGCGATGAACCCGTCGAAACGAGTACCTGCACGCTCAAATCCGAGTTCCCTACGCTGAGATATAAATTCTGCAAGGGAACCACCCCCAAAATAAACTGTACTGAAATTCTGTGTCAAGAACTCGGGAAAAGAAAGATTTTCACCTGCGAAAAATATTCAGAAAATTCCCAGAAAATTCGAGGGTGTTCCTTGCGCTGTGTATATGAAAAACGCCTTTCGGCACGCCTCGATCCGACGCCTGTGCGCGAAGATACAGCCAAAACACCACAGCGCTGTCCAAAAATCCGCGAAGAAAAACAGGTCAAATGGAAGCTCGGGAAACTCCAAGGTCAGCATGGAAAACGAGGAAACTCAAAACACAGGAGTTGGAGTCCTACCTGTCGTGAGTCCAACGGCGTAGAAATCGCCTAAATCGGAGGTTGGGATGAGCCGGGGGAGTCCGTGCACTGAAAAGGGACGAAGCGTGTCGCCGGTGAACAAGCGTCGTGCCGCGCCGTAAAAACGTGAACCTCGGGATGCGTGCCCCCAAAAATCCTAGGGATCCACCAAAGTGAAGAGCACTGAGAGAGGAAAAATTCTCCTGAAGAGCCCACAGTGAAAAGGAGTCCAAAAGCCCGAAAAGAAAACCAAGGAAGCCTATTTATAGGCTTAGCCCAACACTGCATTGGGCCGGATTCGGGCGCGCAATTCGGGCGCCCGAATCCGCAAGGCCGGTCGCAGCTTCCCCGTCCGACGCGCCCGGATTCCTGAGGTGCTGCCACGTGTACCTGTAACACGGGACAGCGATGCAAAGGTCCCCGCCACGCACCACGCGTCCCCCCGTGGTCAGCGGGGGTAGGTACGGCCCGCCACTCGCGGGCTGACGCGTGGCCGCACTCGAGTGCGGCCGACAACCCGCCTGGCGCCTCTACGCGCACGCGCCCCGAGGCACCGCCTGCGCACTCCGTGAACCGCGTCTCCGTGAGCCAGCCTGTACCATGCTGCCACGTATCATACACCCGGTTCACCGAAGCCGCGCAGTTTTTCCTTGGACCGCACCGCTCGCACCCGCCATTCCGGGCGCGCCACGTGGCCCGCACGGCGGTCCATGCACCCGCTGCGCCTCCCCGTGGACCGAGCTGCGTGAGCCGGCCAATGACAGGCCGCCACGTGGCTCAGGCCGGTCCACGGTCACCTCCCATGCACCAAAAATTTCCGAAAATTTCCGGAAGCCCGTTTTTGGTCATCCGGACTCCGAATTTAACAAGCAAATAGCCGTTTTCAAGCGTTTTTCCGCGCTGAATCCAAATCGAACCTCAGTTTGGCCCAAAACATTTTCTAAAATTCGGCAAATGCAGCCGAATGCCAAATCAGCTAACAATGTCTCACAGGGTCCATCTGTGGCATCCCTTTGATGCACCATGGGCCAGACACACCAACACTAGGTGTTCTACACAGTGGATTCATCGGAAAGGTTGCATGGGAAATCTGGACCACTACACTTATGATCAATATAGATCTCGTAGTACTCTCTATATAGGTAGTGATGCCAAAGCTTCAGTGCAAATACTATAGTGGCGAGCTCCAAATTATACGTAGGGTAAATTTTTTTTATATTCTTTTAATTATCGTGAAGTATAAGCAATTACCTTACCATACTGCATTAACACGCATCCCAAATCACTGTGCGATGTATCACTATAGATCATGAATCCTTCCCCCATAACTGGAAGGGAAAGGATCGGAGCTGTCATCAATCTAATCTTCAGCTCCTCGAAACACCTTTGACAATCCTCACTCCACACATACTTAATTTCTTTACGAGACAGTCGAGTGAGGGGTGCGAAAAGTTTCGCAAAGCCTTCCACAAACCAACGTTAGTATCCTACTAATATAAGAAAACTCCACACCTCTATGACAGGTGTTAGTCTGGGCCAATCCCGAATAACATCAATCTTTTTTGGGTTTACTGCAACGCCAATTGTTGAAATCACAGCCCAAAAATGCTACCTCCCCAAGTCAAAACTCGCACTTCTTTAGCTTGACAAATAATCTCCTCTCTCAAAATCTGCAACACAACTTTCAAATGCTCATCATGCTCAGCATCACTCCGGGCGTACACTAGGATATCTTCGATGAATACCACTACGATCTGATCCAAGAACTGTTAGAAAATAAATCGCACTAAATCTGATTGTGATTAAATTATCTAACTATTTAATGTTTAAATTTGAATAACAGAACTTGCCTTTAATCGCTATGAAAATTTCAGAAATCGTAGGTAAAAAAAACCAAAATAAGATTGATCCGGAAGCGTACGAGGCACTGCCCTAAGGCGTATTTTCGTCATTCGTGCGGATTAATCGGAGACACCACCCCAAGGTACGATCAGAATTCCTCTTCCTACGAGCACGACCGTGGAAGAAGTTGACGGAGATTCTCTCAACACTCGATAAACAAATTAACAACAAAATTAAAATTAAAATAAATTTAAAACAAATTTTTTTTTTCTTTCTTTTTTCTTTCTCACTTTTTCACAGCTACTTTTTCTTCATACTTTTCACCCTACATACACACCCTATATATATAGGTGCAGAAAAAAGAGAACGTTGGGTTGAAATCCAATGTTCTAATCACTAAATAGTGATTAATACACCAAAATAAATGACAATTAAATAAAAAAATAAATGACAATAAATGAGAATAAATTAAAATTAATAAATAAGAATAAATTTAATAAATGAATTAAAAATTAATAATAAAATAATTATTGAGAATTTTAAAATTTTAAATTTTATTCCAACAAGACCAGCTTGAATTAAACATGATCTAAATCATTTAAACTATTTAGAAATCAAATTTTTTAATTTTTCGTTATCGTTCTCTTATCCATCAAGCGTACATAAAAATAAACGGCTGAAAATGAATATCCTTTAAAAATTTATGAAAGAAGTCTTGTAATAAAGATCAAGAATATACGTCTTGTTTTAAATAGTGTAAAAAAATTTCTAGTCAAAATTTAATTGATTTATATTCTTTGCACCGTTAAACGAGAAAATACCTCCTATCGACCATTAAAATTATAAATTTTATAATTCTTTGATCATTAGATTAATGATGTCGAAAAGATTTAAAATTTGATTTCTAAATTCTTCAAATCATATAGATCATATTCAACGGTGTTGATCGTTGATTTAAAAGATCCATCATAAAAAACTAATCGGTAGCATCGGAGCCCAACACACACACACACACACACACACACACACATATTTGAGTTGTTATCGAGCCGAACATGAGCGAGTGGCTCGTTTACTAAACAAGTGATTCAATTTTAAGCTCAGTGCAAGTCGAAAATGAGCTGACTCATTAATAGCGACATAAATTGTCACCCCTACTTGCGGTATGATTAAGTTTCATCAAAATTGTGACGACCCGACCCGCTAGCAATAATAACTCGTTGGGCCCAAATCGCAGTCCAAAATGCTTAAGTCCGGTTATTATTACTAGCGTGTATGGTCTCATAAATCTAATTAGAACTCTTTTCCTATCCCATATGGGACTATTGAGATGTTACAAAAATGAAAAACATAATTGGTGGAACCTCATTTTCATGCAAATAACTTTCGTCGAAATAAATAACTGAAGAGAAAGTTGAGTTAATTTATAAAATCTTAATTAAATTTCTCATTTTGTGTATGCAAACATGCCCTTGATGAATGAAGAGCTCAAGTTGATTCAAGAAAACGATCGAGTTGGAGCCATCAAATATCTCTCTTTCTTCTAGTTTATCTTAATAAGAAAATTTAGAAGCTTAAGATATATGTTTAGCAGGATCTCCGGCCCCAGTGAGGAGAGCGAGTAAGCCATTAGTTCATATTTTGTGTGAACTTCAAAATAGCATCGAGTGTGATCCAATGGTTTACACCTTTTCTCTTGATTGGGGAGCATTTCATAGAATTATTCCCTGTTTTATAGAAACACAGTGAGAAGCTCTTCACTAAAGTTTAGATGAGTAGGAGCTAGGTACCCTTCATCTAAAGTACTAGTGCGTACGTATTTACCCAGCCATCTAAGGAGAGAGATAGAGTTTTTATTGGAAAAAACATACCATAAATGAAGGGTGAGGATTGCGAGATCAATCAAGATGATGGATATCCAATCCTTATTTAAAATTTAAAAGAGTGCTGGGCACATGGAAAAAAAAAATTTGTTAACTTAGTTTGGTTACTTAATTTGATTGTGTACTCTATCATCCAAGTTCTTCAAATGTAACTCATAACTGGGTTATGAACCCTTTTTTTTTCATAATATTTCTATTCAAAAATTTAAATTATCATCTTGCAACTCAAGTTGAGAAGTTGTATGAGGTGTTAATGAAGTTATAAAATTATCATAAATTCTCAACGCAACATTATAAAGTATGAGATTTTTGTCGGTCTCAAATTTGATAGAAAGTACAAGTAATATTCTAATCTTAATAAAAATATAAAAATTCCTAACAATTTCTCAATCTGAATAATTTGGTTAGTTAATTATAAACTTATCATTACAACTATGAAATTTACAATATCGATGCTATAAAATGATGAAACCAACAAATCCTAATTGATCAAAGGACCTCATTTTTTTCATTTGGGATTTTAATTAAGTCACACAGCACAGGTACCATGCCCTACTAACGTACTGTAAAACAGAGTCTAGAGACCCTCATTTAATTAGGTCATTTCTATGGTCGGTGCACCTTGTTTTGTTCCATCAGTACTGTTGTTTTTTTTCATCTCCACTATAGAAAGCACATGAAACAATTTTCACCAATAGAGAGGACTCTTGAGAATTATAATGTTTAGTACCTTTGTCGAGCTTGTTTGTATTAGAAAATAAAGTTTTTTTGTCTTTTGTTTTTTGTTTTTTGTTTTTTGTTTTTTTTGTCCTTACTCCGAAAGAACATAAGGGATCACTTTATGTTTTAATGTTCAAAAATATATATATAATTTTTAAAAAAAAAAAAAATCTGTGAACTAATTCCTATAACATTTGTAATCCTGCTGTTGCTGTTGCATGGTTCATTAAAAAGAAAAAAAAAAAAAAAAAATTGAATGAAGGGAGTGAATTGCTTAATATTATTGTCCTATTTAGAGCCGTTTCAGTTGACTTGATCATATGATTATGATATGCTCAATATTGTTAATGGAACTTTAGCACAATTAGAGATCATTACCGAAATTTAAAGTATATATGAAAGATATTATAAAAATAGCATTTCACTTTTCGCTAATTTACGAATGACTGTTAGGGTGTAACTGCTAGCAAGCGCAAATTTTGAAAGATTAATTAGGTCATATATTTTTCTTTTTTTTATTTTTCTTGTTTTTAAATGTCTAGATAAATAGATGAACCTAAGTAGTCATAATGATTAATGAGAAAGAGATAATTTTTTGAATAAGTTTTTGTGGGGTTGTAATTTCATCACTGTTCCTTCTCAAAATACCAGTACTAATGCATGCTCTCGTAAACGTTAGAAATATTTTCAAATGCCCTACTAGTAAAAATTTATAAAAATTTGATAGATTAGTTTCAAAACTTTATTTTAATTACTCTCTGTATAGTAAGTTAAAAAATTAGTAACCTTATTATCGGGAATAATTTTAACAATTTTTAAATAAAAGCAACTTATATCACACACTTAATAGGAAATAAAAAATTTCGTGCCATAAGTTATATATAAAATTAAAAATTACGCACTAAATAGAAAAATTCACAACAACGTATATTAATGTATCACCTTATACGTAATAGTTAAGGGTAAAATAGTAATTTCCTAAATCAACTAGTGTTAAACTCTCTTTTAATTTGACTTTGCTTATTGTTTAACTAGTGAAGTACTCGCGCTTTGCGGCGGATAGATATTATTGATGTAAAAAAAAATTTAAAACATCAAATAAAGACAAACGTATAATATAAGTGTATTGTTTGTACTGTAAATAAGTAAATTATTTTTAAATTTAAACATTAAACTACTGTAAATAATAAATAACTGTAATGATTTTTATGTAGATATATAGACATTCATATTACCCGTGTCATCTAAATTTTCTATTACGAATTTTAAAAAAAAAATAAAAAATAAAAATTTGAATAGAAAAAAAAGAGCTCATGAAATCTTATAGTATGTTATCTCATCAAATTTATATCGCTTATGATCCTATATTGATTTGATTTAATTCAATCCGTCATTATCGCCTATTATCAAAAAAAAAAGTTGAGTTTGTTCATTTCCTTTATAGTTTGTTGAATAATAATAGTAATAATAATAATAATAATAATAAAAAGATAATATTATAAAGGCAAAGAATAAATTCTAAACTTTTTCTTCGTTGGAGGCACCTTCAACCTCTCCTTGAGGATTCTCCCCTGCCGCTAGATCCACACCACCTTCGGCCACTTTACGAAGCAGGTGAGGTCTCTCTTCAACGGTAGGGCCCTGCCGATCCCAAATTGCTTCGGTCTACTCTCGAACAACGGATTCACAACCTTCTCCTGTAGAATTCGCATCAAAACCACAAAATGTATCATCATCTAGGACAAGAAAAGAAAAAAAATACTAATAAATTCTTAAAATAAGATGATAATGTAGACCAATATTGTCTTCTTATTTACCGCGACCGATGCCTTCCCACATCTCTTCGGAGCTTGTCAAATTCAAATGCATGGTAACCTATTAAACCCTAAAATACCAAAATTGTCACAAATTAAACAAAAAATAAATGTTTTATTTGATAAATTTAAAGAAGCAACGATTTTAAGCGAGAAATTATGAAAAAAAATCTAGATCAATGATTACGACGCAAAAAGAGATTTAGGGATCGGAGGAGGAGGAGAAGGAGGAGCAGGAGATCGTACCATGATGCCACTTCAAGCGGAGACGAAAAAATTTACATTATTAAAGAAGAAAAAAAAAAGAGGGTAGGAGGAATAAGAGATCGTAACGCCGCTTTGAATAGAACAAGAATTTCGGAGGTTACGGGAGATGCGAAGAGCACGAGTTTTGGAAGTTACGGGAGTTGCGGAGACAAAGAGATTCTTATTATTAACGTTTCGAGTAGAGTAAGAGTTTCAAGGGTTACGGAAGATGTGGAGACAAAGAGATTCTCATTATTGTGGGAATGAAATGTTGCCACGTGTAAAAAAATAAAAGAAATAATAGAGAGGTATAGATGACAGAAGTTGGCAGTAGAGATACTTAGGATAAACTTATATGTTTAGAGGGGCATTCACGATATTTTAGATTTTGAAGGAATATTTATAAAATTTAAAAACTTTAGAGCAGTACTTTTGACATTTGTTCCAACTAAAAAAGGATTTTTTTTTTTTTTTTTTTTTGATAAAAACATACAAAATTTATTTGAATTATAAACTATTTTTAATTAGCCATCCGATTTTTCAAATTTTGATTTTATTATCCAATCTTTCAACTTAGTTTGATTTGATTTAGTTAATAATATTTTGATTTTAAAAATTAAACACGCTATTTATCTGTACATGTTTAATTAGTATATATATTTTATGTGATTCTCATAAATATAAATTAATTAAAGTAAATAGGTAGTTTAAAATTTAAAGTCGATCAAAATATTATTTACTGATTTAAATCAAACAAATTAAAAGATTATATAGTAAAATTAAAATTTTAAAAGGTCGAAAAGTTAATTAAAATTGATTCATAGTTCGAGTAAGTTGTATAGGGTACGTTTGGAATCGGGTTAAGGTAGAATTAGCTAAACCGGGGATAAGTATAAAGTACGGAACTAGAGCGAAAAAGCGTTTGGGATGGTTTCAGGGATAAGAGATTTTGTGTTTGGTTTAATAATGAGGAATAGGAGGAATAAAAGGATAAGTTGGGTAAATTACCTTTTTGCCCTCAAGAGTTAATATGTGATAAAGAGAGAGAGAGGAGAGAGAGGGATTTGTGATGATGAGAGTGTATTGGGAATAAGAAAAAGAGAGAGAGGAGCGAGAGGGGTTTGTGATGATGAGAGTGTATTGAGAAGAGAGAAAGGAGGGGAGGAGGGGTAGTTTGGTAAAAAAAAAAAAATTATAAAATAATGGATAAGAGCTGTTGTTCCAGCTTATTCTAATTGTTCTGGAATAAATAATACCAGATGATTCCAGATGCGTTTGATAGAATAAGGAGGATAAACCCGCTATTTTCGGTTCTAGCCCACATCCAAACGGGCCCATAAGGTTTTATTTTTTTATTTTTAGTTAAGTTTTTAAAATTCTAACGGTAAACCTACAATGGAGCTAAAGTTATTACATTTTTTTTTCCTTTCCTTTTTTTTTTTTCCTCTCTTGGGGTCCTCCTTATGTTGTTTAACTCTCTTGATAACAAAGCCAAAAGAAGCAAAAAGATAAAAAGTGATCCATTGGATCTAAAAGTGGCATGTAAATCGTTGACGCAATCACTGCTTTTTTTAGCCCTACTCATTTACTAACCCCATCAAAACAGAAAAGGGTGGATAGAGCTTCATAAATAAATCACCACCGTCCCTCTTAATTACCCAAACTACCAAAACACGGCACATTACGTAGTCCAAACCAACCTCATCCCACCCCGCGAAAAAATTTATAACTCCATGGACCTGGTCCACCACGTCATCCGTGGGCCATCTTATTCTAACTTTTGTTTATCCATCTTTTATCTACCGCCACCTGGTGGAATTATCCATAAATGTCTCCGGGCCCCATTTTTGCATTTTGCATTTGTATTGTTTTTTTAATTTTATTGCTTGTTTGACCAAACGGTGATATTCTCTTGCAGGTTTGCTAATATTCGCTTGCACGAGGAGCTGATCGTACCGACCGCTTATCTACTTAAGAAAGTTTAATTAACTATCTAAGTTCAACTACGTAGTTTTCTAAATAATATAGAATTATACGATTGTGTGTGAAACCACACGTGCAATTATATGCGTAACTACACGCATAATTCAAAACAAGCTGCTACAATTATATAACACAAAAGCTACACTCAAGTATATATGTAAACAATTACACTCATAATCCAAAACAAACTACTATAATTACATAACACAAAAGTCGCACTCAACATGTGAAAAACCCCACTTTCCAGAAGGTAATTCATCATAAACTCACTCTAGTTCTAGCACGTTTAACTCTTTTAACTTTTTGGATTTTATCACCATCTGAAATAATATAGTCGTGTTAAGAGATTTAGTCATATTATACTTTATATATAGAACTATTTAAAATTTTAAATATATCACAACACAAAGTTCAGATACCTACTCAATTTTATTAATATTTATTTTGCCTTATTTTTTTTAGTAAAATTACTAGTTAGTGGTAAACCATTTTGTTTCATCTTTATGTATTTGTCTCTACTTTTGGTCAGTCCACTCAGTCAATTTATATTTATTTTGGGACCAGGCATTTAATAGAATTTAAATGACAAGAGTTCACTTGAATTCATCTAGAAATATTTTTTTTTATTTGGAATAAATCGAAGTTTATTAATTAAATTTCACTCCATTTATTATTGAGTGAAATATAAATATTTCATTTTAATATGTTTCATTTTTTCAAATATATTCTTATTTATATGATAATGTAGATAATATAACTATATTTTAAACAAATATTTTTGAATGATTGATAAAACTAAGTAATGGTTAATAAATTTTCAACAAATCCTATCTCACACAATAAAAATTGGATAAGAATTATTTATATAATAAACTCCCATTAAATTCTTTCGAATGAATTAAAATTTAATTAACTAATAATTTCAAACAATAATTTTTTTAAAAAAACTATATATATATATATATATATATATATATATATATATATATATATATATATATATATATATATATATATATATATATATATATATATATATAGTCCGGCTAGTATACTATCGATAGTACCAAACATTTAATGCTATCAAGTTTCCTACCGTTAGCTAGATCAAGCCCTTTAATTATTTTCATCCGTTAGATTTTACTATTTTCCCACCTATCCATTAAACCCTAAGGCAGCGTTTGGTTGGGGGATAAAGGGAGAATAACCCCCTTTATCCCCCTATTCTTGCCAAACAACCTACAAAAAAGACAGGGGATAAAATTTTATTTTATCCCCTTCTTAACGGGTTATCCTAGGATAACCCGTTAAGATTTATCCCCCCACCCCCCGGAATAGGGGTTTATCCCGGGGGCAGTGGATGGGAATTTACTTTTAAAATTAGGATTTAATTTTTAAATTTTAAAATTTTAAAATTGAACTTGAATTATAAAATTTTAAAATTTGAATTTTAAAATTTTAAAATTTTAATGTGAAATTTTAAATTTTAAATTTTAAATTTCAAAATTGAATTTGAATTTTAAAATTTTAAAATTTGAATGTGAAATTTTAAATTTTAAATTTTAAATTTTAAATTTGAATTTGAATTTTAAAATTTTAAAATTTGAATGTGAAATTTTAAATTTAAAATTTCAAATTAAAAAATTTCAAATATAAATTTTAAATTTTAAAATTTAAATTTAAAATTTACAATTAAATTTTTCAAATTCAAAATTTAAAATAAAATTTGAAAATTAAAATTTAAAATTAAAGTTTAAAATTAAAATTTAAAATTTAAAATTAAAATTTAAAATTAAAGTTTTAAATTAAAATTAAAATTTATAATTTATAATTTATAATTAAAATTAAAATTTAAAATTTAAAATTTATAATTTTTAAAATTTGCACTTTCATTTCCAATCTAAAGCTATCTACAACTTGAATTTTGCATTTATTAAAATATACTATAAAATAAAAATTATTATTTTTTTAGGTAAGATATAATTTATTACTTATAATTAAATTGCTTCAAATTAAATATAATTTTAAATTTAATTTTCCTACAAAAAAAAAAGATAAGGGCAAAGTTGGTATTTTGAAAAAAATTCTATCTTCTTTTTCCATTATCCTCCACTATTCCATAATTTCAACCAAACACTATTTTAGCTATTCCAGAGAATACCAACTTTTCAACCAAACGCAATTTAACTTTTATACTTCTTTATCCCGGAATAGCAAGCTATCCCAGGTATAAAAAAATTTATACCTCAGAAATTAATCCCCGAACCAAACGGGGCCTAAGGGATCCACTATCATTTCAACCACATATCTCTTAATTCAACGGTTAAAAATTTAATAGTACCAATGACTTGGTACTATATATTAATAATATTCCAGCCCCTCTCTCTCTCTCTCTCTCTCTTTATATATATATATATATATATATATATATATATATATATATATATATATATATATATATATATATATATATATCTTAAATATTTTAGGACTTAGAGAAAAGGCGGCGTCGAAGAATGGTCAAATACAAATACTACAATTTTTTTTTTTTTTTTTGAGGTGAAATCAAAAGGTTAAGTTGTAATTGACTGAGAAAGTATTGGAGGGGTTCATGCTGTTGTGGTGCACCAAGTCCACACAAAAGTGCTCTGAGCACACACTGCCCTTCTCCCGCCCACGGATACACAGCCCGATCAAAACCTGCCCTGTGCCGTCTGATCACGATCAAACGGTACTTATTTCTCCATCATTCTTTTGATTGATCTCACCGGAAATGCTCGCACGTGCCAGAAGCGACGCCAAATGCCACCGAGCCCCATCCAATCCACGCTACCATGCTCCCGCTCGTCCTAATCCTCTCCTCCTGCGATGCACTGTACCTCATCCACACCCGCCCCTAAAAGATCACATCTCCACCGTCCATCTTATAAATCTGTAGTGATGCTCGAGCTCTCAACATTACAAACAACGAGAAGAGAAAAAAAAAAAAACAAAAACAAAATTCTAGCCCCCCACACACACTGCATTGTGCTAGTAAAAATGCTTGCCATGAAGCTAACATCTAGCATCCTCTTCGGGCTCATCTTCTGCCTCCTCCCGAAATCCGCCATTGCTAGCGGAGGGCGATGGGAGGTGCTCCGGAAGAGCATCGGCGTGTCGGCCATGCACATGCAGCTGCTGCACAACGATCGTGTGGTAATATTTGATCGCACTGATTTCGGCCCCTCCAATCTCTCCCTCCCCAACGGCCGCTGCCGGCACGACCCTAAAGACCACGCCCTCACCACCGACTGCACCGCACACTCTGTCGAATTCACTGCTGTCCCGGGGGCCAACGGCAGTGACATTTCTTTCCGCCCCCTCACCGTCCTCACCGACACCTGGTGCTCCTCCGGCTCCGTCGCCCCCGACGGCACTCTCGTCCAGACCGGTGGCTTCAACGACGGCGAGCGCGCCGTCCGCACTTTCGCACCGTGCAGCGACTCCCAATGCGACTGGTCCGAGGCCGCCGACGGCCTCGCGGTCCGCCGCTGGTACGCCAGCAATCAAATCCTCCCCGACGGCCGCGCGATCGTTGTCGGCGGGCGACTGCAGTTTAATTACGAGTTCTACCCGAAGACAAACCCGTCTGATCGC
Organism: Tillandsia leiboldiana; assembly: GCA_029204045.2. Lineage (NCBI taxonomy): Eukaryota > Viridiplantae > Streptophyta > Magnoliopsida > Poales > Bromeliaceae > Tillandsia > Tillandsia leiboldiana. Next base: position 19,410,304 of record CM055075.1, on the reverse strand, counting down.
ATTACCTATCCCCTCGAATTTCTCAAAAATACCTGGGATCGACATGAAGAGAACAACCTCTATCCGTTCGTCCACCTGAACGTGGATGGCAACCTTTTCATATTCGCCAACAACCGCGCCATTCTGCTGGACTACAAGAAGAATGTAGTGGTAAGGAATTACTCGGAAATCCCTGGCGGCGACCCGCGGAATTACCCGAGCTCCGGCTCGTCGGTCCTGCTGCCGATCAAGCCGCAGGGGACGGAAGCCGAGGTGCTCGTCTGCGGCGGCGCGCCGGTCGGGTCCTACTTTCAGGCCAAGAACAGAAGCCGCTTCGTCAGCGCGCTGCCGACGTGCGGCAGGATCACGATCACCGATGAGTCGCCGTCGTGGACGACGGAGACGATGCCGATGGCGAGGGTGATGGGTGATATGGTGTTGCTACCGAGCGAAGAGGTTCTGATAATCAACGGCGCGGGGGCCGGGACGGCCGGGTGGGAGTTCGGCCGGAACCCGGTGTACGCCCCGGTGGTGTACCGGCCGGACTCTCCGGCCGGGAGCCGGTTCGCGGTGCAGAGCCCGGCAGCTGTCGCGCGGCTGTACCACTCATCGACAGTGCTGCTCCGCGACGGTCGCGTGCTCGTTGGTGGCAGCAACCCCCACATTTACTACAACTTCTCCGGCGTCGACTACCCGACAGAGCTCAGCCTCGATGCTTTCTTGCCGGACTACCTCTCAGTGGAAAATTCGAACTTCCGGCCGAGAATTATCACAATGCCGGCGCTTACGTTGGCGTACGGAGAACAATTTACACTTCGATTCGCTGTGGCTGCGATCAAAGGAGGCGGCGGCGACAATGGCGGGGTGAGGGTGACAATGGTGGCGCCGGCGTTCGCGACGCACTCGTTTTCGATGAACCAAAGATTGCTAGTTTTGGAGACCAAGAAGGCGACTTCGGCGGTCGGAGACGGAGAGTATGAGCTGTCGGTGGCAGCGCCAAAGTCCGGAAATTTGGCGCCGCCGGGGTATTACATGGTGTTTGTGGTGAACGGAGGGATTCCGAGTGAGGGTATATGGGCACGTATACAGTGAGGGTACGTATACGTAGGTTGTAATTACATTGGATAATGGAGATGGTATACGTACAAGTCTAGGAATACAAGTATTTATACAGTGTAGAGATCTTTTGGTTCTTTAATTTGTAGGAGATAACATAGAGGTTTTTTATTTTTTTTCTTTTCCCACATTTTTATTTCGTATTTTTATTTGCTTTAATTAGTGTTGGTAAGAAACTTGGATAGGCAAAGGAGTTACGAAGTTATGATTCCCAGCTGTGAAGTGTTGCTAATGTTCATCTGAATATAGCCTATAAATTCGTTAGTATATTTCGTATAATCTTTTTAACTATAAATTCGTTAAAAAAAAAAAAAACTTAAATTTTAAACTCAAAATATTATTATCTCACACAAATTAAATAAATTAAAAAATTTAAAATTTAAAATGTTAGATAGTATATTTTAAAATAGTCTATATATAATTCAAATTAGTTATATACGTACGTGTTTACCTATACGAATTAATTTAAAATAGAATCTTAATTTTATCAAGTAACATACTTGTGTTATTATTTTGGCCTGTATATATATAAAGTAAAAACTCTTTAGTTTTCGTTCCAAAAAAAACTCCTCTCCTAGGCTGCGTTTGAAATCGGGATAAGCTGGAATTGGCTATACCGGAGATAAGGATAAAGTACGGAACTAGAGCTTAAACTCGTTTAGGATGGTTCCAGAGATAAGAGAATTTGTGTTTAGTTTAATAATGAGGAATAGGCGGGATAAAGATGATAAGATGGGTAAATTACCTTTTTGCCCCCAAGAGTTATTATGTGATAAAAGTTGTTAAAAATTGATTAGTTCGTTTTAATTAATGAATTAATAGTTTAAAAAAATAAAAGTAAAATTATAATCGTAATTAAAATATATTATTTAAAATAATACATTTAATTTAATATTTAATTTTTTCAATTTAAAATTTAAATTTTAAATATAAAATTTCAACATTTTAATTTGAAGATTTACATTTTTATAATATTAATTTTAAATAATTAATTTTTAACAAAATTTTTTTAAAATTTCGCAAAATTTGTATATTTGCTAAATATTTGTAAATTTTCGCCCACGAGCTTTATTATGTCATTAAAATATTGTAAACTCGTTTTTCTCGTTTCAATTAATGGATTAATAGTTTAAAAAAATATAAGTAAAATTATAATCGTAATTAAAATATATTATTTAAAAATAATACATTTAATTTAATAAATAATTTTTTCAACTTAAATTTTAAATTTAAAAAATAAAATTTCAACATTTTTTCAAATTAAAATGAATGGATTAATGGTTTAAAAAAATGTGATAAAAGTTGTTAAAATCTAATTATTTCGTTTTAATTAATGGATTAATGGTTTAAAAAAATAGAAATAAAATTATAATCATAATTAAATTATATTATTTAAAAATAATATTTAATTTAATATTTTATTTTTTCAAATTAAAATTAAAATTTAAAATATAAAATTTCAACATTTTAATTTTAAAATTTAAAATTTTATAATATTTATTTTAAATAATAAATTTTATAATATTTATTTTAAATAATAAATTTAAAATTTTATAATATTAATTTGTGATGATGAGAGTGTATTGGGAAGAGAGAAAGGAGGTGGAATGAAGGAAAAGAGAGAGAGAGGAGAGAGGGATTTGTGATGATGAGAGTGTATTGGGAAGAGAGAAAGGAGGGAAGAGGAGAGAGAGTAAGGAGAGAGTTTTTATTAAAATAATATGTTGGGATGAGATAAAGTAGATAAGAAGGGTAATATGGTAAAAAATTTTATAGTAAAATAATAGGATGGGATTTGTTATACCAGCTATTCTTCTTGTTCTGGGTTAAGCAATACCAGACGGTTCCAGATGCGTTTGGGAGAATAAGGGGAATATCCCCGCTATTCCCGGTTCCGTTCCAAAAACAAACGGCCCCTAGGAAATAGCTAGGCAGTGTTTTTAAAAACCCATGCACGGTATTCCTAAGCATGCATGGGAGTGATTCCGCCGTTCATTAGCGGCGGATCAATCCCGTGAGGGATCAATCCTGTGCCCATGAACTCAACTTTTGAGCGTGGGATTACAGTACACCCAATATATATGTACCCCTTAGAAAGTGCTTGTTCCGATACACCAATTCGAGCCTCAAGGCTCCGTAATTAAGTACTATATATGTATAGATCTAAACCGATCCTACAAATATTAATCATTAAAGTTCTGTTCCAAAGCATTAATATTTTGTTGGGTATATATTTTTAATTTATTTAAAAATTTTATATATTAGGACGACTATAAATGTAATAAAATATTTAGAGCTGGAATATCATATTAGGCTTTCAATCAAGTTTTGATGTCAAAATAGATTATCTAAGAATAATTTATGTTTATATAAAAATTTTCTAATATGTTCAAGAATTTACAATATAATATATTTTTACTTACGAAATAATTTATTTTATTTTTAAAAATAACTTGAAGGCCAATATAATATTTTATTTTAAATTTTGATCACACTTTTTATAGTCCAAATATATAAAACTTTTAAATAAATTAAAAAATATCGAACAAAATATTCATACATTTGCGAGACATTATGGTATACTTTCAAAAAAATTACCAGATAAAAAATATATATTCTATATATTTTTGCTTTAATTTTATTTGACTTAATTATATTTTATGATCCTCCGTATCAAACAAGCTCCAAATTATAGTTATATATATGTCTTTGCCTGTATTTAATTATATATATATATATATATATATATATATATATATATATGTATATATATATGTATATATATATATATATATATATATATATATATATATATATATATATATATATAGAGAGAGAGAGAGAGAGAGAGAGAGAGAGAAAGAGAGAGAGAGAGAGAACTAGGCTACTATGCTATTGATAGTACCAAGTATTTGGTGCTATTAGGTTTTAGTTCTTAGATTAAGAGATGTGCGGTTAGGATAATAGTGGGTCCCTAAGGTTAATTTAGTGCGTGGTTGGAAAAATAGTATGATCTAAGAGATAAAAATGATCAAAGAGATAGATCTAACGGTGGAAACTTGGTAGCACAAAGTGCTTTGTGCTATCGATAGCATAGTAACCGAATATATATATATATATATATATATATATATATATATATAGTCATGCTACTATACTTGTAAAAGTATCAAGTACAATTAGTGCTTGTAAATTTTCTACCATTAAATTTATTAATTTGACTAATTTCACTTCTTAAATCATACTATTCCATCAATTACCGACTAATCCCAAAAGGCCCACTATCCTCCTAATCGCACACCTTTTTATTAAAGGCTAAAAACTATAAATATTAATGACTATATATATATATATATATATATATATATATATATATATATATATATATATATATATATATATATATATATATATATATATATATATATATATATAGTAGAACTTATATACTTTAAAAAAGACCAGCCCAATTATAGTTGTAAAGTATTTATTATTGAATTGCATTGAAATTTGTGCTATTGTACGTACTTTCTTTATCTCTTTCTTTAGTTGACTTTATAATTTAAAAAAAAAAAAAAAAAAAACACAATAGCATAAATGTCAATGCAAATTCAATGATAAAAAATTTACAAGCATAGCCGGACTTGTACTTTTGAAAGTATATAAGCTCTACTCTATATAAATATATAAACTATGCTTGTGAATTTTTTACCATTGAATTTACATTGGGATTTGTGCTATTATACATACTTTTTTTTTTCTCTTTCTTTAGTTGGCTATATAATAGCACAAATCTCAATACAAATTCAATAGTAAAAAATTTACAAGCATAGTTGGGCTTATACTTTTGAAATA
>CM055075.1:19359827-19405344 GCA_029204045.2 Tillandsia leiboldiana | reverse complement strand
TTTTAGAAAAGTATTTTTAAGATGGGATATAACTAGGCCAAAGTGAGGTGGGCAGGGTGGGTTGAGCAAGAAAATATTTTTTTTTTCTTTCTAAATTTTATATATAATTCTTGGAGAATTTTTTTTATAATGTTTTGAACATAAATATAATATTTATATAAAAATATATTTTTATAGTCTAATTTTATTATAGTGATATAATCCGAATCTACCTATGACATAGAATATTTTAAAAGAACAACTCAAAAGTCTAATAAGAAACAACTAATCTAATTTAAATCTAACTTTTATCTTTAAAACTTAATGAACAAGAAGATGGATAAGCAAATTGATCTTCTCTTCTACCTATTAACAAAGAGCACAAAGTCATTTGATCACAAAGAAGATGGTAATTAAAATTTTGTTGGTTTTTGTATATAGGATCCACAAGGACCTAAATAGGTACTATCAAACAACTAGAAGGGGGGGTGAATAGGTGTAATACTTATAAAACCAAATCTCAGTGCAAAATAAAAACCAATGCGGAAAATAAAAACAGCACACCGAGATATACGTGGAAACTCCAATCCAGGAGAAAAACCACGGGACCAACACGCAATAACAATCCACTAAGAATAGAAGAATAACAAGGTGATTACCGACTCCACGGACTCAAACCCCTCCTTCAGCTTCTTCGGACCTTGCGCTCACCGATTGGATGTCCACGCAATAACAATCCACTAAGAAAAGAAGAATAACAAGGTGATTACCGTCTCCACGGATTTAACCCCTCCTTCAACTTCTTCGGACCTTGCACTCCAACGATTTTGCACGTCCACTGCACACGTTCGAATCCACGAACGCCACTCAAATCCACGAGCACACGTTTCGAATCCACGAAACGCCTTTAGCACACCGAATCCACGATGCCACGTCGAATCCACGACGCAAACTCAGCCGGTAAGAATATTGGCTTCAATGGTGATCCTTTGCTTAGATTATCAATGAAGATCCATGGGAAAAATCTCTAAGGAAAGATTAGATCAATTCGACAAAAGATATGTTCTTGAAAGAACCGTCGAATTGACCTAAAAGAGGCTATAGAGAAGAACGATAAAAATCTAGCCTCTAGGGTTGCTCTCAAGTGTTTTATCAATTGATCGGCCGTGCTCCCCACGTTTTTGAGAAACCCTAAATGTCTATTTATAGTTTAGAAACCTTTGGAAAGAGATAAGAATCAAAAACTTACTTTATCTGGAAATTTTCAGGACGGCGATCCGGATCGGATTAACTGTGATCCGGATTGTCGTAACGAGTCAGGCTATTCCAGTAAAAACAGGGTTCGGGATCCGGATTGAAATGCCCGATCCGGATCGTTCATGTATTCCAGCAAAAATCCATGTTCGGGATCCGGATCGAAATGACCTTTGATCCGGATCGGATTTGCCAATGAACAAGCACCCTTCGGGATCCGGATTGGACTGTCTGATCCGGATCCTGAACATGTCCCATGTCCAGTTTTTGATTTTTATGCAATTAAAAATTCATCCAAGTGTTTCTACACTATAAGAAAGTATTCGGATCACCAAAATTATTTAGTTAACCATACCTGATCCTTTTGAATACTTTCTTCTTGAGATTGATGTAACTGATCCACAATTCTTCAACTTCAATCTTCAAGACTCAAGACACTGAGTGTCAACTTGAGCTCTTGTTGAATCTTCTCTAAGTCTTTGATTGCTGATTGACAATTTGATCCCTTTAAGACTCCGACTCAACTCACTGACTTGACTCACGAAATATGCCAACACAAAAATACCGTAACAATCTCCCCCTTTGGCAATTTCGTGACAAAACCCAAAAATACATAAAAGCGCTCAAGTCACTCATCTTAAACCAAAAAATCGAAACTCAATGTCATCACCAAAACATTGACTTTCTTTGCGTGAAAGATCCAATAAATACAAAATTACATTTGAACCAAACAGTCCTAGAACATACTCTATGACTTAGGACTTGGAGTCTTAAAGTGATGTAATTCCTGCAAAACAAAAATCCAAACAAAATCAAACGTTAGTCGTTAGAAATTAAAATCCTACATTTGATTCGTCCTTTTGGTTCTTTTGTTTTTCGGCTCTTTCAATCTTTTCTTTATCTCCCCCTATCATGAGCATCTCTAACATGTTCTCCATGTTCTCCATGTTCTCCCATTGTCTTGAGCATTTATGTTCTCCCCCTTTGTGATACGATCATTATTTTCTGTTCTCCCCCTTTTTGTCACAAATTGTCAAACAGTGAACATACTAGACAAAAGGAAATCACTAACAACATTAGTTCATAGAGAAAGAGAGATAAAGGCTCAGTTCCGGTATATAACAAAAATGCAGATTGCGTACCTGTACCAGAAAGCAAAAATCAAATAATTTCTTGAAACAAATCCAGATTCTAGAATCTTTTCAAATACCGATTTGTATTCCATCAAGAAATCAATTTAAGTGCTTTAAACAATGAATTCACACAGATGCCATTCAATCTAATTAATTTCACAAAATTAAAAAGATTTACTCCTAAATCATGAAAAACAAAGATAAAACATTATAAACAGTTTTTCATGTTATATTCGTCAAACACAAGTCATCAAAAATAGTCTTGAGATCCAAAGTCTATCAAGATGTAACGGATTTACAAAGATCACTTACAGAGATTTCCAAATGACATCAATTTTGAATTTTACCCTTTCAAATTTGAGATAAGCACTAAAATACCTAAGGGTGGCTCTTTGAGCATCTTTCAACTATCCCACCTTATACCAACCAGGAGATTGTTCAAAATAAGAGCTTTAAATTTAAATCTCCGAATGCTTCAACTAAACAAAATTTCATAAATAATTTTCAAGCATCTATAACATGTGGTAGCTTCACACACAGACCGGACGACCGGGGTGGCAGCTCTTTCCAACATGTGGTGGTAGTTTTCACACTCCTTTCGGATGTAACTCTTTCCACATCTTTTGCAAATCATTTCATTACCCTTGTAAGAATGCAATCTCTTACGTGAAAGAATTAAATCCCAAATTTTAGTCTATCGGTTGTCTCACGTTTATCACAATGAATTCACACAACCGAGATAGATTAAGCATCTAAAGATCACACATGATTTCTAAAATTTGATGCTTATAATATCAAAAACTCCTATAATGAAGTATCTTCAAGATTATGATTATGGAGTAAAGTTGATAATCCAAATAAAATTAATTTGGAGTAAATAAACGTGAAGCCCTTTTTATTCAATGCACTTGTTCAGTAAAAACCCTTTTGTTCAAAAACAAAGTATAAAAACGAAGAGCATTGAAAAATATGTAATGCAAAGATTAAGAAAGATATGAAGGGAAAACCAATCAAAGCATTACATACAGTCATAAGCTATTTAGAACTTAAGACAAGGAAAGATATCGCCTTTCCGAATCCAAAATCGCCGGATCTTGGGTTGTCTTGATTCGTTGTGGCCCGGAGGTAATAGCTTTGACTGTTGGTCCACCTTAGGTCTTTGCCTCGCAATGATCCACTTGTATGATTGATGTTGTGGCTCGGACCTTTGGTGGGTTGAGTGAACTCCTTTGACTTGATGTATCTTTTGAGTCCGTTGAGTCCGCTCCGTAGATGAAGTTGCCGAAGAATTTTTCTTTCTCTTTTTCGGGCACTCCTTCACCAAATGTCCTTCAAGTCCACAAAGGTGACACGTTCTTCCTTTCAATTTGAATGTGGAACTTGAAGCATGCACAGTTTGATCATTTTTAAAACCCAAACCAACCTTGCTTGTTTGACCTAATCCGGATATACAATCAAATTTCTTGGAACCGATTGAAAGCCTTTGTATGTCGGATTTAAGTTGATGAACTTGCTTGGTCAATGCTTGGTTGGTGACATGAATCTCCTCAAACTGTTTTTCTAGAAAACCAATCTTGTCCATATATGATTTAGCGTTTGTCTCCGATTGGTTTAGCTTTTCTTGGAGGATTTCATTATTATCCAATAAGCCTTCTCATTCCTCCTCGAGATCATGAAGTTTTATCTTTAAAGCTTGATTCTCGTCTTGAACTTCAAGTCGTTGCTTCCTCAACTTCTTAATATGTTTGGCCATCTTCTTTGATTCCGTAAGAAGTTGTTGATATGCCTCAACGAGTTCTTCTTCGTCCGACTCCCCCTCACTTGATGACTCTCCGTTGGATGCTGATGTTTCATGCAAAATCAAAGGAATAGGGTCAGTGATTAAAGATGATAAACAAACATTAGAGGAGGGAATTTGAGAGGCGTGTAAGGCAACGGCTTTTTCCTCTTTACTTGAGGTCGATTCATTAGAGATAGAATCGTCCCAAGTTTTCGCTTGCAAAGCCTTCTTTTTATATGATTTCGGAGAAGGACAATCTGTTGAAAAATGGCCGTAGCCTTTGCATCGATAGCATTGGATTTCCCCTTCGAAATCATCTTTTTCTTTTTCTTTAGAAGGTTTTGCAACGCCTTTGAGATTAGAGGATTTAGAACCCGATGATCCTTTAGATGGTTTCGTGGATGAAGATCCATCGGTTCGATTCTTCCAAAATTTCCGACGAAATTTCTTTGTGATCCGCGCCAATTGTTCTTCAAAATCGGCAAAAGAGATTTCATCGTCGGAACTTGATTCGCTATCTTCTTCCTTTGTTGATTTGAATGCAATACCTGTAAGCTTAGAAGAAGACTTGGAAGAAACTTGATTAGTAGGAAAAGTCATTTCATAAGTTTGCAAAGCACCTACTAATTCCTCTACACTCATCTCATCCGGATGACTAACGGTTTCAATGGCGGTAACCTTTGCCCTAAACCGTTCCGGAAGAGTCTGAAGTATCTTTCTTACAATTTTCGACTCCGGGATCTTTTCTCCTAAATTAGCACATGTATTTATTACATCTTGAAGTCTAGTGTAATAATCTGTAAACAATTCATGCTCTTCCATATGAATAGAGTCAAATTGACTTGTAAGCATCTGGAGCTTTTGAATTTTTACAAGATTAGTACCCTCATGTGTAATTTTGAGAATATCCCAAATTTCCTTCGCGGTTTCACACGCGGAAATTCTTGTGAACTCAGTCGTGGAAAGAGAGTTAAAAAGGGCGTTCATACCTTTCCCATTGTAAGAAGATCTTTCGAGTTCCTCTTTGGACCATCTAGAGCGAGGTTTTGGGGTAGTAGAATTTCCTACTTCCTCAACAGGATGCACCCAACCGTATTCCACGGATTGCCATACCCGCTCATCAATTGCGATGAGAAAAGCCCTCATCTGCACTTTCCAATAAGCATAATTAGTCCCATAAAAAGAGGAGGTCTAAAAATATTACCACTTTCACCCGACATGATAGATAAACCTAAAACCCGCTCTGATACCAATTGTTGGTTTTTGTATATAGGATCCAAAAGAATCTAAATAGGCACTATCAAACAACTAGAGGGGGGGTGAATAGGTGTAATACTTATAAAACCAAATCTCAGTGCAAAATAAAAACCAATGCGGAAAATAAAAACAGCACACCGAGATATACGTGGAAACTCCAATCCAGGAGAAAAACTACGGGACCAACACGCAATAACAATCCACTAAGAATAGAAGAATAACAAGGTGATTACCGACTCCACGGACTCAAACCCCTCCTTCAGCTTCTTCGGACCTTGCGCTCACCGATTGGATGTCCACGCAATAACAATCCACTAAGAAAAGAAGAATAACAAGGTGATTACCGTCTCCACGGATTTAACCCCTCCTTTAACTTCTTCGGACCTTGCGCTCCAACGATTTTGCACGTCCACTGCACACGTTCGAATCCACGAATGTCACTCGAATCCACGAGCACACGTTTCGAATCCACGAAACGCCTTTAGCACACCGAATCCACGATGCCACGTCGAATCCACGACGCAAACTCAGCCGGTAAGAATATTGGCTTCAATGGTGATCCTTTGCTTAGATTATCAATGAAGATCCATGGGAAAAATCTCTAAGCAAAGATTAGATCAATTCGACAAAAGATATGTTCTTGAAAGAACCGTCGAATTGACCTAAAAGAGGCTATAGAGAAGAACGATAAAAACCTAGCCTCTAGGGTTGCTCTCAAGTGTTTTATCAATTGATCGGCCGTGCTCCCCACGTTTTTGAGAAACCCTAAATGTCTATTTATAGTTTAGAAACCTTTGGAAAGAGATAAGAATCAAAAACTTACTTTATCTGGAAATTTTCAGGACGGCGATCCGGATCGGATTAACTGTGATCCGGATCGTCGTAACGAGTCAGGCTATTCCAGTAAAAACAGGGTTCGGGATCCGGATTGAAATGCCCGATCCGGATCGTTCATGTATTCCAGCAAAAACCCATGATCGGGATCCGGATCGAAATGACCTTTGATCCGGATCGGATTTGCCAATGAACAAGCACCCTTCGGGATCCGGATTGGACTGTCTGATCCGGATCCTGAACATGTCCCATGTCCAGTTTTTGATTTTTATGCAATTAAAAATTCATCCAAGTGTTTCTACACTATAAGAAAGTATTCGGATCACCAAAATTATTTAGTTAACCATACCTGATTCTTTTGAATACTTTCTTCTTGAGATTGATGTAACTGATCCACAATTCTTCAACTTCAATCTTCAAGACTCAAGACACTGAGTGTCAACTTGAGCTCTTGTTGAATCTTCTCTAAGTCTTTGATTGCTGATTGACAATTTGATCCCTTTAAGACTCCGACTCAACTCACTGACTTGACTCACGAAATATGCCAACACAAAAATGCCGTAACAAATTTAACTAGACTAAACATTTAGTTAGGATTTTAATTTTCAACATTCTTTCTTAATCCAAACTTTGTCACGCCCCGAGTTTTGAAAAGCAGGCTAATTTTTTTTTTTTTTTTTTATAAATCAGAGTTCACAAACCGGGCGTAACAGACCGCCACATGTATAGTAAATTCCCTGCCCAACTGGACAGAGCCTTTCATATACATGCACGGCTAACCATAATCAGTCAATACCAGAGTAGTCTAAACTACGCATGCAAATTAGTCATTTTTCTTTTTATAATAATTTAAACTATAATGCGGAAAATGAAATATACTAACTACATAGGGGTCGATACTATCGCAACAGCCTCACCAACGTGTCCCGACATCCCATCACCCAAGCGACCTGAAAAACAGTCACCCGGGGGTGCGAGATACATCGACAGTGTATCCCAGTGGGCACGACGAGCCGAGAAATAGCTAATCGTACCTACTGGATACCATAATCTGCGGATAGTAGATAAATCCATAGGTAAAGCTGAATAAATAATTAATGTCTACAGATAATCAGGAATTCCACAGATAAAACTGAATAGACAGATAATCAAGTATAAGGAGCTGCAGATAATAAATGCTAGAAATCAGGATATAGCTGTGCAGATATGGGTATATGAATAAACAGCAGAACATGCTAGAATATCGAGATATCAGCTATGCATCAACAAGAGAATAGCAAGTAATAACCGATGCCACTATTGGTCACGGGGACCTCAGGCGAAGATATCTATGCCAAGCCAACCACAATCATACTGGATTCCACCTAGCCGAGCTGAACAGCAACCCCGTACCATTGATATAGCCGAGAGGATCCTTGTACCTAAAGGTGCAGTCGAGAGTTTCCTCATATCGGTACAGCCAAGGGGCTCCCCGTACCCAGTGATACAGCAAGAGGGGCTAGCTCACGGGTCAACCAGACCCTGTACCGGTAAAGAACGCATTGTGGGGGATCAATCCCACGGCGTACGCGAACGAACAGCAGGTGCACAACGATCATAATGCTAATGCTAAATCTCACGGTCCGCAGACCGGGTAATCGGCAACATGCCGGAAATCCCCACAGGGATGCAGATGTCTATATATCAATCATATATCATGCAGTCTGGAATACAAGAAATATGTATCTTTGAATAAAAGCAAGTCTATGTAGTGATCGAGCAAACATGATATATATGTCCAAATATGAGCTAATGAACTGTCATCTAACTAATGACCAATCAAGCAAGTATATGTCCAGGTATAAGCAAGGGATACCAAATCAACAGAATAAGGCACATAAACATAATCTGGGCTAAAATAGAAGAACAGGGGTCCGACTGGACTAAAGCAAATAGAGGGCCGAAAAGATAAAGCCCGGACCGAAGATAACCCACCTGAATGTAGGCAGATCCCGAACTCCCGCTAGACTACTGGGAGGCTGGTGCTGAACAGTTGGGCCCGTAATAGAAACTGTAATCAGTAGTAGACTCACTCATACCATCCCGACAACACTACAACAATACAACGCTAACACGGGATAACATAGCCGATTTGCGGAACAAAACCCAATTCCCGCTCAACGAAAACCTACAGACTTCTAATAAATTGCCTAACAAGTGTGTAGATACTGTCTAAAGACAGCTAGCATGCTACATTTGCATTTTGACCCCTAGGGTTTCAAAAATCGCACTTTCAGTGCCTTTTGAGTACTGTTTTCGCCCGTTCTCTTAATTGGAAATTTATTTTTACAAACCGTCACTTCCAGTAGGTGACATTCGACTTGCTGAACACCGTGCTCACCCATTTGTGCCAGCACGGAACCCGAGAAAAACTTCGGGCCATAAATTACTTCTCTAACCTAGCCTTGATGCATTTTTGTTTCTCCGGCTCATCAAAACCAATCTCTAACGCGAGCATCGCGTCCAGTGACCCCAAATTAGCCAGGAGCTCACTGTTGCTGCTTCGCAAACAGACCCATACCCTACTACAAGCAACTATTCTCTTAACACTTAGTTTTTAATACAACTTTAAATCCATTCATCAAAAATTGAAATGTTATATATCAAAGTGTTTCTGGACAGTGCCAGGACCCCAGGGCTCACCTTATTTTCAGTCCAAAACTGATGGATCAACCAGATCCAAGTCCCTCGCTCTCTAACACTTTGACAATGCACCACACACACATCCACTCAGACCCAATTTGATCTGAAGTGAGCACTGAGCTCAGGGGATGATTTAAAACAACTTTCATATTCATTGCATGCTCAGATTCCGAACTTAAGTTCATTGGGGCATTACATCGAACACTTGGTGGGCGTATTCTAAAACATATAACGCATATACTTTGCCCGAACCCAACTCAGCAAGGAGGCAATCTAGAGGCTTCTAAGATGGAAGGAAAAGCTATATGGGATGGTTAGGGGATACCTGGGTGGTCGGCCGGCAACCGGAGGCGGCGGCGGCGGCCGGAGAAGGTGCTCGGGCTACCTTCAATGGCGCAATCCCAGAGAAGAGAAAACTCGCGTTAGGTTTCACATGCAAGTGTATGGGAGGCTTCACAGAGGTCTAGGGATCATACCTGGGCCGTTCACCCTCTTGACGGAGTTCCGGCAATCGCTGGAGATCAAATTTCCGAAGCTTAGCGATTTCCGGCCACCATTAATGGCGGATTCCGGCCGGCGACCCCCGAGCCAGCGCAAGATGGACCAACTTGCTCCTCTCGGTCCCCCGGTTCTTGCTGAGTGGTTGGCCGGCGGCTCGGGTGCACGGCGGCGCCGGACGGCGAGGAACGACCGCGGTTCAAAGTTGGCCGGTTCTAGGGCAAGCCGGATCTTCACGGATCTTCAACCGATCCATTCCAAACTTCGGGAGCAGCTTGCAGTCACCGAGAAGGTCAAGATCAACGGTCTTGATCTTGACTTTGTCGGTCGGACGCAGCCCGTGGTGAATCTCGGCCGAAACAAGAAATTCCGGCAAAAACTTGCTCCCGCCGGCGGCCGGGACGACGGCGACGGCTCAGGATTCACAGGTAAGGTCTACTCAAGGTCAAGAACACATTGATATACTCCTAGGGCCTTTTAAAAGCAACAAAATCCAAAACCTTACCTCGCCGAAAAAACGAAGAAGAAGAAGTTGATTCCGCGGCGGCGCGCGGCGGAGCAACACGTCGGGAAGGCTTTGGCTCGGTGTCCACCCCACAGAGACACCCTTGAGACAAATAAAAATCTCCTCGGATGGTTTCCTCTCCAACTATACCAAAACCCGAGCCCAAAACTCGTTTTCTTGGGCTTCTCCGGCGACGGGGACGGCGGCGGCCGGTGTGCTACCACCGAGGAAGGCGGCAGAGGGAGTGGGAGGTCTGTTGAGGCTGCGGCTGCGGGGCTTGAGCTGCGGGGTTAGGGTTTAAAAGAAACCTTAACCCAATGCATTTACTTATATAGCATGCAACCTAAACGCGGTTTAACCCCTCATCTCTCGATATTTAGGGCCCAGCCCCCGACAGTATCTTGTCTCGCACTTAGGTCCCTCTCTATAAAGCGGCACGCAAAACGGAGCATAAAATATAAGGGTCTGTGTGCAAAATATCCACGTTTTTTTTGCCTTATTTCATGCTTTTCGAGGCATTTTACTCATCGAATCGAAAAATGGACTTCGCCACGACGTCCGGCTCGGCGAAACCTATCAAGTAGCGATTTCTGTTTTTCGAGAAAATGCCCGGATAAAATCTCGGTCCATAAATACTGTGCCAAAATATAGTTTTTCGCGCTTTTCGAGACTCTAGGGTCGTCAAACGGAAATTCCGCCAGCGCCATTGCGTTCAGATCGACGAAACCGATCAAATCGACTACCTGGATTGCTATGGTCGGAGTCCAGACAATGAATTGGCTAATGTTGGCACTAAGGGGATTTGAAAATAGGGGTTACTATTCACCTACTGTTCACAGCACTATTCACTTAAGTCGCGGGTCCCGCCCGCTTCTTCGCTGATTTCTGGAAGATCCGACCGTCGGATCTGAAATTGATCTATATCATTTTCGATCAGTTCGACGAGACGGTCGCACTGGTCATCTCGAATTTTCGAGATTTGGCTCGGATTTGAAAGGCAATATTTTTGTCTCGTAAACTGTGCAATTTACACAGTAGCAAAAGGTCAATTCCGCTATTTGTGCTCTTTCTAATTCTGAGTCATCTTCACTCCATTCTTTTCTTTCATTTATTTCGAATTTAAATTTCACGAATCTTACATCACTTACAACTTAAAAGAAGTTTCGTCCCCGAAATTTACAACTTAAAAAAAGTTTTGTTCCCGAAGCTTAAACTTAACTAAACCACTATTAAGCCTCTAACAGGTTCGCAGTAGTGACAATCAGTCACAAAATATCGGCAACTCTCAGGCTACTCTTTTAGACCCAATCTGATACTCCCCATTACAGGGCAGAGTATTTCCTCGGTTCTTTTGACAGTACGTTGTCTGCAGCCAACGTGCTTACCAAAAAAAAAGCGAAATACCATTGATCCGTCGCCAACGACTAGTTGGGGACACAACTCCCATCAGAAGGTATATCACATACCCCACAACACAAATCTCTATGTCGATACATAACCTATGTCAACGGTCAGACTATCTTATGGTCATGAATGTCATCTTGGCTACACACAGAAATCTAGAACTATGCTATAATGTCTATCAATAGCTACAATCGCTGTATACTCATAGGAGAGTTCGCGATGGTCCACAAAATCGTGCAAGAGGTAGGGCCAAAATCTATATCCAACTGACAGGGCTTTCATCTGATAAGTATCGTCAGAAATTATTTTATCCAAAGCTACAGGATTACTGACCTCTTATTCATCCTGATTTCTATTATCGAGGGAATCATCAATAGTAGCAGCCACCGGCGTAGTTCCGATGATCACGGCTGCGGCAAAGGTTACTATATCATATGCCACGGGGACAACTGGAAAATCAACAACTTCCTCAAGCATCTGGGCTAGTGGTGGGGCCGGTGCAATAATAGCAGTCATCTGCTGCTGTGCCATCCTTGGCTTTCTCGACAAAAGCGGTGAGCTCCAACCGCAGCAATCGATCTGAGCTTTTTGGCTCCACTTAAACATCAAGCCCATGGCACGTACCATGGCCGCAGCTAACACTGCACCCACAACAACCCCAAAGCCCAAAGTGTGTGCGAACACCATTTGTAACCCCAACAACGAGACTCAATAGTGCGTAAACACACCTGAGCTCCTAACCACTATACAAATACCCCGCGCTCTCATGTACGTCACAAGTCATCCTAGGGCTCAATCCTAACCAAATACCTAGGCATCGTGTACCTATGCTCTGATACTATCTAATCTGTCATGCCCCGAGTTTGGAAAAGCAGGCTAAATTTTTTTTTCTTAAATCAGAGTTTGAAAACAGCCAGGGCGCGACAGACCGCCACATATATAGTAAATTCCCTGTCCAGTTGGACAGAGCCTTTCCTATACATGCACGGGTAAGCACTTACAGTCAATACCAGAGTAGTCTAAACTACGCATGCATCATTAGTCGTTTTACAATATTTTAAAACATAATGCGGAAAGTAAAATATACTGGTGACATAAGGGTCGGTACTATCGCAACAGTCTCACCAACGTGTCCCGACATCCCAGCGCCCGACCGACCTGAAAAATGGTCACCCAAGGGGTGTGAGATACACTGTACATGTATCCCAGTGGGCACGACGAGCCGAGAAATAGCTAATCGTACCTACTGGATACAATAATCTGCGGATAGTAATAGATCAATAGGTAAAGCTGAATAATCAATAAGTCACGATATAACTGAGCAGATATGGGTACAGAGATATCAGAATCAATCATGGTGATAATCGAATATAACTGAGCAGATATGGGTACAGAAATAAATAGTAAAACATGCCAGAATATGGAAATATAAGCTATGCATCAACAAAGAAATACTAAGTACCCAACCGATGCCACTATTGGTCACGGGGACTTCAGGCGAAGATATCTATGCCGAGCCAACCACAATCATACTGGATTCCACCTAGCCGAGCTGAACAGCAACCCCGTACCATTGATATAGCCAAGAGGATCCTCGTACTAAACGGTACAGCTGAGAGTTTCCTTATATCGGTACAGCCGAGGGGCTCCCCGTACCCAGTGATACAGCCAGAGGGGATAGCTCACGGGTCAACCAGACCCTTTACCGGTAAAGAATGCAATGTGGGGGATCAATCCCACAGCGTAAGCGAACGAACAGCAGGTGCACAACGATCATAATGCTAATGCTCAAGCTCACGGTCCACAGACCGGGTAATCAGCAAAATGCCGGAAATCCCTACAGGGATGCAAATGTCTGGATATCAACCATAGGTCTATCATGCATATCAGGAATGTAAAAGCAAGTATCTCTGGATATAGATGTAGTATAACAATGACGGATATGAAAGCAATCAACAGGCATGATCAGACCATGAAAATCTACTGTATCGATGAGCAGATGAACAAGAACAGTCCAAATAATATCTATCATCTAGGAACATGAAACATATAGGCATAATCATCAAGGCCAAATCAAGAACAGGTGTCCGACTGGACTAAAGCAAACAGAGGGCCGAAGAGATAAAGCCCGGACCGAAGATAACCCACCTGAATGTAGGCAGATCCCGAACTCCCGCTAGACTACTGGGAGGCTGGTGCTGAATAGCTAGGCCCTGAATAGAAACTGTAATCAGTAGTAGACTCACTCATACCCATCCCGACAACACTACAGCAATACAACGCTAACACGGGATAACATAGCCGATTTGCAGAACAAAACCCATACCCTACTACGGGCAACTATTCTCTTAACACTTAGTTTTAATACAACTTTAAATCCATTCATTAAAAATCGAAATGTTATATATCAAAGTGTCTCTGGACAGTGCCAGGACCCCAGGGCTCACCTTATTTTCAGTCCAAAACTGATGGATCAACCAGATCCAAGTCCCTCGCTCTCTAACAGTTCGACAATGCACCACACACACATCCACTCAGACCCAATTTGATCTGAAGTGAGCACTGAGCTCAGGGGATGATTTAAAATAACTTTCATATTCATTACATGCTCAGATTCCGAACTTAAGTTCATTGGGGCATTACATCGAACACTTGGTGGGCGTATTCTAAAACATATAACGCATATACTTTGCCCGAACCCAACTCAGCAAGAAGGCAATCTAGAGGCTTCTAAGATGGAAGGAAAAGCTATATGGGATGGTTAGAGGATACCTGGGTGGTCGGCCGGCAACCGGAGGCGGCGGCGGCGGCCGGAGAAGGTGCTCGGGCTACCTTCAATGGTGCAATCCCAGAGAAGAGAAAACTCGCGTTAGGTTTCACATGCAAGTGTATGGGAGGCTTCACAGAGGTCTAGTGATCATACCTGGGCCGTTCACCCACTTGGCGGAGCTCCGGCAATCGCCAGAGATCAAATTTCCAAAGCTTAGTGATTTCCGGCCACCATTAATGGCGGATTCCGGCCGGCGACCCCCGGGCCAGCGCAAGATGGACCAACTTGCTCCTCTCGGTCCCCCAGTTCTTGCTGAGTGGTTGGCCGACGGCTCGGGTGCACGGCGGCGCCGGACGGCGAGGAACGGCCGCGGTTCAAAGTTGGCCGGTTCTAGGGCAAGCCGGATCTTCACGGATCTTCAACCGATCCATTCCAAACTTCGGGAGCAGCTTGCAGTCACCGAGAAGGTCAAGATCAACGGTCTTGATCTTGACTTTGTCGGTCGGACGAAGCCCGTGGTGAATCTCGGCCGAAACAAGAAATTCCGGCAAAAACTTGCTCCCGCCGGCGGCCGGGACGACAGCGACGGCTCAGGCTTCACAGGTAAGGTCTACTCAAGGTCAAGAACACATTGATATACTCCTAGGGCCTTTTAAAAGCAACAAAATCCAAAACCTTACCTCGCCGGAAAAACGAAGAAGAAGAAGTTGATTCCGCGGCGGCGCGCGGCGGAGCAACACGTCGGGAAGGCTTTGGCTCGGTGTCCACCCCACAGAGACACCCTTGAGACAAATAAAAATCTCCTCGGATGGTTTCCTCTCCAACTATACCAAAACCCGAGCCCAAAACTCGTTTTCTTGGGCTTCTCTGGCGACGGGGACGGCGGTGGCCGGTGTGCTACCACCGAGGAAGGCGGCAGAGGGAGTGGGAGGTCTGTTGAGGCTGCGGCTGCGGGGCTTGAGCTGTGGGGTTAGGGTTTAAAAGAAACCTTAACCCAATGCATTTACTTATATAGCATGCAACCTAAACGCGGTTTAACCCCTCATCTCTCGATATTTAGGGCCCAGTCCCCGATAGTAATCTTGTCTCGCACTTAGGTCCCTCTCCATAAAGCGGCACGCAAAACGGAGCATAAAATATAAGGGTCTGTGCAAAATATCCCCCTTTTTCGCCTTATTTCATGTTTTTCGAGGCGTTTTACTCATCGAATCGAAAAATGGACTTCGCCACGACGTCCGGCTCGGCGAAACCTATCAAGTAGCGATTTCTGTTTTTCGAGAAAATGCCCGGATAAAATCTCGGTCCATAAATACTGTGCCAAAATACAGTTTACCGCGCTTTTCGAGATTCTAGGGTCGTCAAACGAAAATTCCGTCAGCGCCATTGCGTTCAGATCGATGAAACCGATCAAATCGACTACCTGGATTGCTATGGTCGGAGTCCAGACAGTGAATTGGCTAATGTTGGCACTAAGGGGATTTGAAAATAGGGGTTACTATTCACCTACTGTTCACAGCACTATTCACTTAAGTCACGGGTCCCGCCCGCTTCTTCGCTGATTTCTGGAAGATCCGACCGTCGGATATGAAATTGATCTATATCATTTTCGATCAGTTCGACGAGACGGTCGCACTGGTCATCTCGGATTTTCGAGATTTGGCTCGGATTTGAAAGGCAATATTTCTGTCTCGTAAACTGTGCAATTTACACAGTAGCAAAAGGTCAATTCCACTATTTGTGCTCTTTCTAATTCTGAGTCATCTTTACTCCATTCTTTTCTTTCATTTATTTCGAATTTAAATTTCACGAATCTTACATCCTTGGAGCACTTTGTTGCATTCGTGCACAGATTGGACTTTTTGGATTGTTCATAGTATGTATGGGTTTTCTCTTTCATTTGTTCATGGAATTTGGAGTTCTTTGGCTCGATTCATATCTACTCTCGAAGAGGAATTCAATGACACCTTTCTTGTTGGATTTTGAGCTCATTTGCTTAGGTAATTTTATCAATTTTTACGACCCTATTTCAGATTTTGGTGCAGTCCCTGTTTTGGATTTTAAATTGTGCATTGGACCTTTGAATCCATATATCTTTGGGATAAATTGATCTTTTTTAGAATTTCAAGTCGGGAATTATTTTTAACTTAATGGTGAGCAATTTCTCTTTTGTAATCTATGGAAGATTTCCTTTGGATTAGCCTCTATTAAGCTTGGAAGTTCAAGCTAAGTTTATGTTGGCAGATTTGGGACATCATGTAATGTTTGGATGTTTTATTTATTAAAGAAAATTTATGATAGATTTTTGGAGCTTTAAAGATATTCATATGATTGAGGACACTTCGTTTTTACTGTTGGAAGCTTCAATTTGAGGTATTGGATGCTACTTAAGAATTTTATTTAGCATAAGCTTACTTGCTGAAATTCTGGAATTAAACATCGCAGTGTTCATTGTTTCAAGGATTGCGCCCAATCCGAGAGGCGGATTTAGGTGATTTTTGTGGAGTTGGATTCCTGAGAGGCTAAGAATTCTGCATGTCGAATTTCATCTTGATCGGGCGCCGGATCGACTATCTCCAGGTGGGTTGTTTTGGTCTCCGAAATCGACAAATGGTTCTCTAACTCTATTTGTTAGCATGCATGCATGATTTAATGTACAACCTTGATGAGTGAGATGTAAGCATGAGAAATGGTCTAAATTATGTTGATTGAATCTTACATGATATCTTACATGATGAATTGTACATGTAATTGTGGATTGAGAGTTTGCATGTTAAAGTCTTCCATATTGTTGATTGAGAGCTATATATGTTGAAATGATTCATGCTATGTGATTGAGAGCTATATATTGATACGACCCTTGCTTATGATAATGGAATTATGGAATCTTGACTAGCGCCCCGCCGTATGTTGCATGTATTAACCAGACTAGTAGAAAATCCTCACTTGGGCTAGGTTCTTTTATACTTTAGACATCCTCACACTTTATATTCTTATTCTATGAACATAGAGTTTTCCTCGCCCGGGTAGTAAGCCGAGTGGTCGGAATTTCTTTTAGTGTAGGATGCATGTTGCGCTCGTGCTTGGGGGCCGAGTGGAGTCTGGTAGTTGTGGCTAGTCTTGTACTAGTGTTGGGAGCCATTTGGGTAAACGGTGGTCCCGGGTCGTCGAGTATTCTCCGATCTATTGTCGTCACCGAGTCCGTGGCAGTAGTGTGCTTGTCCTATTAGGACCTTGAACCCAGAATCTTTTTAGACACACATGATTTCAGTAAACCAATGTTTTCCTTCCAAATGTCGAAGGGTCGCCGGAGCCTATTCTTATTTGATTGGGCGAAGGCATTAGCCCTTCAGTGTTTGGGAAATAAAACTTGTTTCAACTGATTTTCTTAAAAGAACTAAAATTCATTAAAACAGGATTTTCTCAAATCAAGATGGTTTTGTAAAAAGGAACTATTTCCGGTCCTCACCCCGAGAGAGTTCGAGTGAAAATGGATTTCAGTAATAAATATTATCTTATCTTATAAACTTCCTCACCCAAGAGGGTTCAAGTGATCTGGGTTATAAGGGCTGCTTTCATATTTGGGTCGAGAGCTACGAGAAGCTGTACCTGGAATCTGTTCTTGTTTGATTTGGGTTCTAGGTGCTAGTCTCTAGGAACTTTCGGACCCTGATTGGCTTCCCCCGGATTTTTTACCCGAGGGAGCTGATTTCCCCGAATTGTAAGGGGTCGGGAACTTCAAAAGGTTGAGCCTGTAAGCTGTTCTTGTTTGACTGGGGTTCTAGGCACCGGCCTTTCGGGATTCTTGGACCCTTGCGGTGTCGATTGGTTCTTTCTCGTCTGTGAGTTCGGTGTTCTGTTTTGGAAGCCGTTTGGGTTAACGGTGGTCCCGGCTATTGAGTACCTCCAACCAGTGGGTTAGTGTTGTGAGTTGGACATTGTCGATCTGATTGATCGTGGTTTTGGACTATAGCCTGCATGAGCCATATTGAGCTCGACAGAGATGCGTGGATACTTTCCTCTGTGGGGTCGCTCCCCTCGAGTGCTGCTCCGGAGCTAGGCCTGTTACTTATCTTTCGCAGCTTGTCGACGCAGTCCGAGTGGGACCGCCTATGTAATTCCTGACCCAATTCGGGGTATGTGGTTGTAGGTAGGCGCAGGCTGTATCACCCATTGAGCATTGTAGATAGAGGCATGATAGGTGTAGATTTCTTTCCAGCTTTTCTTATATAGTTTTTCTATTATCTTATGCCTCTAGTAGACTTAGTAGGCAAACCGTTGGTTTTGGAGACGGTACCCACTGAGAACTACTGTAAGATATAGTTCTCACACCCTCTATCGGTGATAGTTTTGCAGAGGCTTTTCCCTCCGTTCCTGCTCTAGCTGGCTTGACGGACCGAGAATAGGGAGTCACGAGATAAATCCCTATCAGTATAGTTCATTTTAGTGAGATAGATGTACCATCCCAGATTGTGAAATTTTATTGTACACTGATATATTCTTGTTTTAGTTTACCTCCCTTTTTGGATCAGATTATGTATTATTTATATTTGGGATATGAATTTTATACTTTATTCCAGTTGTATAGTGATTTGAATTTTATTTACAACAGTTTATTTCTCGCTCTAATATTTGTATAACTGTAGTACTATCTTTTACAGGTTAGACGTTTTGTCTATGTGGGGCTTCTCGTATGGACGGTGGATCTGTTGGCGAGCCTGGATTGCAGTTTCGACCCTGGGGCGTGATATTTTCGGTCCAAACGAACATAGTCTTCCTTATACACACATGGCTAAGCAAGTACAACAATGCAACCAGAGTTTACTAAACATAAGATATTCATGATCTTGAACAACTAAACCATAATCAAATAATCCAATCATAACCGATAATGTAAAGTATTACAAATAAGTCAACAACTAATACAATTAATCCATATAATAACTAATAAAAAAGCAACTAAAATGTCATGACCAAAGTAGCTAAATTCGAAAGTAAAAATAGGTGGCAAGCCAGCTAACTAGCTAGCTAGCATATAGGGAATAGCTCTACCGCGAAGCCTCACATCACCGTCCTTTTATCTCACCTCTCGATGGACCAGAAAAAGGTGGCAACATAAGGGTGTGAAATACAATTGAATGTATTCCGGTGGGTACAACAAGCCGGAAACCAGTAAGTTATACCTACTGGTATACAATAAACGAAAGGTAGGTAAATGTATAATCAACTGATATGTAAACAAATATGATCATGAGTTGGTCGATTAGGTTACAACCACTACAACAAAATTAGGCTATACCGACACTTTTAAGTGTTTCTAAAATCTAAAAAAAGTGTCGCTGACAAAAATACCGACACTTATTGTAAGTATTGCTATATGTGCCGTCGCTAGGGTGTATAGCGACATATTTTTGTAATGTGTCCTAAAAATGTGTCCCTATAACCTAATTTTGGATATAGATGGAATATAGATATGACACTTATACAAAAGTGTCACAAACATGTGTCCCTATAACCTAATTTTGTTGTAGTGAACTATGCTTATTGAGTAGCTAGTTGATTTATGATATTCATAATTTACAATTTTTAGTAGTAGTATAGAGGTATGATATTGGTAGTTTATTTCTTACATTTATATAAATATCATGCTTTCTTACTATCTTTGCCTCTAATAGACCGAGTAGTGTAGGTCATCGAAGTCGGCGACATACCCACAGGGGGACTCCGATTCAGTAGCTTTCGATCATGCCATCTTTTTGTTGTTTTTCTTGTTTCAGAGCCCTCAGTTCTAACTGCATCTGATCGATATAAGAGGATCACATATTAGATTGCATCTTCTACCCGTTACTAGTAGAGGTTTACCATTTTGTATAGCAGTATGTACTTCTATAATTGGCTCGGCTAGTATTGGCTCGGCTAGTAGGAAATTTATGTATTTATGGACGCGGATGTTGTTTTTTTTTTTTTTTTTAAGAGAAAAAGGTAGCATGCTACCCCTTCGTTTATTTTTTAAATAAACTTAGCTGAAAATGTAAAGCAATTAGGTTTCGAACTCGGAACCTTGAGTATCAACCACCAAACTTTTTGCCACTTGCACTAGAGACGTCAATTATGACGTGGATGTTGTTGTATTTGGAATATTTGTGGATATTATTGTACATGTTGGTTATAATTTTTTTATGATTCATATGCTCAAATATCTGTTAGTTGTGAATTCTTAGAATTTGTGTAGATGTGGACTTCTAAAATTTGTTTATTGGACAGGTTGTTTATCGCTTCGTGTGTGCGTGTGAGGTGATTTTTGTGCATATGACGAATTTATTAGTGTATTCGGAGGCTTCCGCTATAATCTGAAACGTAGCAAAAATTATTATTCTTTTAACAATATCTTCGTGCACGGGTCAGCAAATATTTTTTTTTTTCTTTACAATTCTATTCCAAATAATTATTAACCCTCTTTTATCTTTATATTTTAAATAACTATTAACTCTCTTTTATCTTTATATCCTCTTTGGTTTCTCTGTGATTCACTTTTTCGGCAATTATTTTTCTGCGGCTATGTATATTATGTAAAGTAGTAGTTACACTATAAAAAAATTATACTATAGCAATACTTTTAAATATTTTTAAAATCTGAAAAAAATATCGCTGACAAAAATATCGACACTTATTATTAGTGGCACTATATGTGCTGTCGCTAAGGTGTAAAGCGACACATTATTATAATGTGTCTCAAAAATGTGTATAATGTGTCTCAAAAATGTGTTTCTATAATCTAATTTTGAATATAGTTGGAATATAGATAGAACATTTATACAAAAATGTATCATTATAATCTAATTTTATTGTAGTACTCTTTTTTCTTTTTTTTTTTTGCTTTTAAACTATTACACAATGATTAAGAATAACTAATTTCTTAATTTTATGCATACCAAGCATTCCATAGCTACAAATCTGGCTAGTATAAATATTAAAAGTGAAAAAGTATTGGACTTATCTAAATTATAGATCATTTTAATTTAATTATCTATTTTTTTTAAATTTAAATTTTATTATTTAATTTTTTATTTTGTTTGATTCAAATTAACTCGATACTTTGACTTTAAATTTTAAATTAAATATTTATCTTTGCACATTTAGTTAGTACATTTTATGTAATTACCATAATTATAAATTTATTATAATAATAATTAGCTTAATTGAAAGTTAAAGTACTATTGATTGTTGACTGATTAGAATCAAACAATATAAAAGATTGAATAATTAAACTAAAATTTTAAAAGATGGGAGTTGATAGTCTTAAAATTAGTATTTTTTTCCCAACTAATTAACAGTTTTGGTGTTTTGCTGTCCACACTGGTAACCAACTGGGACAGAACAGTAAATGACAGGCTGCACTATTAGTCTCTGAACGTACAGTTGAATTTTTTTGTGGTCAAATTTTAACGGTTGACATAACTTAATGGGTTAATTACATATGATTTTCTATAAACATATCGAATAGTAGATATATTCCTATAAAATTTAATTTTTTATATTTATTTTTTTAAAAGTCCAATGTTATTCATATATATTCCTCCAGTTTAT
Source organism: Tillandsia leiboldiana (assembly GCA_029204045.2). Taxonomy (NCBI): domain Eukaryota; kingdom Viridiplantae; phylum Streptophyta; class Magnoliopsida; order Poales; family Bromeliaceae; genus Tillandsia; species Tillandsia leiboldiana. Next base: position 19,383,664 of record CM055075.1, on the reverse strand, counting down.
TATCGTTAGTTCACTGTTTATTTTTTAACCGATTATATATGAAATGACAGTTTTACCTTTTTAAAAATATGCCTCCAAAAAATAATACAGAAATATATAGAAGGGTAAAAAGATAAATTTACCTCACTAACTAACCAAGATTAAGTATTTAATCTATGGTTAACTAGATTTTTCTAACAGAGATAGACGCTAGGGATATATATGAATAACGTTGGACTTTTGAAGGAATAAATATGAAATGAAAAGTTAAACTTTGTAGGAATATATTTTCTATTCGATATGTTTACAGGGAGCTGTATGCAATTAACCCTAACTTAATTTCCAATTATCCCACTTTAGTTCTCGCATTGCAGGAAAAGTATTGCTTAATCCTAATCCATTCTTATGTACGTACGCCACGAATTGAGTGGCTCCTCCATCAATTTCATACTTTTAATCTAATAACCCAATATGTAAATATGAAAACAAAACTACAACTTAATGAGAAATCAAAAGTTTGTAGATATACGCTAGCTGGATAAATATAAAGATGCAAGCAATATATTTTTTTTTTTTATATATATATAGTAAATAAAATAAAAACTTATATGTAAGTTTTATTTGGATTTATGAATATCTTATTAAAAATATGTATTCAATTTACTTAAAAAAATTATAGTATTTGGTAGATAAAAAATATGATCAAATGTTTAAAATATTATAACATATTAATTTTACTTTTTAATTAAATTTTAGAAATAAAATAATATATCTTGTAGGTGAAATATATTATGCTACCAAATTATGAATGACAAAATCTTGCAATAAGCAAAAAAATCAAAATAAATTTATCTCCAATCAAATAAGAAAAATTTATGTTGAATAAGCTATTTAAGGATTACTTATTCCAACATCTAAACATGACGAAATATTTTTAAAAAAGTTTAGAATATCAAATGTGCAGCTTAACATTTTAAAAACTGTAAGAAAACTTCTCCAAAGTACATAGGCTAGTGGTGCCATTTACCCATGAGTGTAGGATGGTAAAAGATATTTGTATATTCTTTTTTAAATGTACATTTTACATTCTATTCATTCAATTATTAAAGTATCATTTGACGAAGCCACTAGTAAAACACATCTTACACATTAGATAAGAGTAAGCATTGCTCGTGTAGGATTACAATGTTTTCCATCGATTCCCTCCTTTGTGAGTATCAGACGGTAATCCTACAACTTCTCTTTTTCTTTTCTTTTTTTTTTTTTTTTTTTTTTTTTTTTTTTTTTTTTTTTTTTCTTTTTAATCTGCTTATCTTGTCAATTTTTTTTTTCTTTAAGACTAGAAATTCAAAAGGGGTTGCAATCCCTACTTATTAGGGATTACAAACCCTTTGGAGCTTAGATTGCTTGATCCTGTTACAAAAAGCTTTATTTAAGATGATGGCATACTAGAATGAGTGCCGCTAGCTTTCGAACTCTTTAGGATTGTAAGATGATGGCATACTAGAATGAGTGACGCTTCCTCAACTATAGAACATTTTAAAATTGATTTCAATTTTTTAATTAATAATTCTTTATCCTTTATTTATTGATATGATTTATGTCAGTTAGTTGCTTTAAAATTTTGGTTAAATTCTTTATACTCCATTTGGAGAATAAAAGAGAATTAGTAGTTTCAGATATAAATATAAGTATGAGAATAAGCAGAAATTATTGTAATTTTGTATTTGGTTCGGTACGTAGTATAAGAAAATTAGTATTTGATTTTATAATGAAAAATAAAAAAAAATAGAGAGCAGTATTTTGTATTAAATAACAAAATTGCTCATTTCCTTAGATTTTCTTAAAAAATAAAATAAATTATTATTTGTAGCCTTTTAAATGTAGCATTTTTTATATAAATATTTTAATAAATTTGATGATATGTAAAATAATTCAAAATTTTTAAAAATAGAAATATTTGTGTTATTTACATAAAATATCAAAAATTGTAAAAAATTGAAATAATTTGTTTTCTATAAAACTAATATAAATTTTGCGTAATTTTATATAATTTTAAATTAATACTCTTTTACAAAAAAATGTTTAAATATTGAATTCACTTATATATATGGAAATAAGTAAATTATAATATTGTCAAATTTGGTTCATATGTACAAATTATTGATTTTGTTTTAAAAATAGTGTTTGCTTTTGATTATCATAAAATATAAATACGAATTTATATATTACTTAAAGTAACATAATATCAAATCATTCAAATATTTTGAATAAATTTATCATCACGCAATCACGCTCTTTGTAATATAATATCGTAAAATTATAAATTTTAAACATACAAACGATATGATGGGCAAAATCGAAGATGAATTTTTAGAATATTAGTTCAATTAATATCATATATAAACAACGAAAAAAATACATAAAAAAAGTATATATTCGTATCGGTAATTAGACATGATATAAACATATAAATTACAGGTAAACATCGGATCGTCAATTAAAATCACTGATCTAACTTCTACTATTCTACAACTGCTCAGTAATACTAGTTCGAAGGTCGTCGCCCTGCCGTGAGTTTGATGTACCGGCCAAAGAAGTAGGTTCTTCCTCTTCATCTTCTGTAGGCTGTGTGTCAAGCGTTTCGTTGAAATATCTATCATTTTCTTAATTTTGTTGAATAAAATTGTTTATCACACAATATCCCATAGCAATTAGACATTTGCACTTTATAGGAAAACGATATTGCATGGTTTAAAATCTTGAATCACTTCTTCAATATCCCAAATATTTTCTTCATCATATTTCTTAATTGCGCATGCCGATGATTATACAGGTCCCGCGGACTTCGATGTACACGACCACGTGTGTTACTATCAAATCGACTCAAATGGTATCGCTTGCCTCTATAGGGCACAAGAAATTTATTTGTGTTCCCGTACTCGGAATCAACCAAGTAATATTTGTCTATGGATATAACAAAAATTTGGACAGCGATTTGAAATCTATATGTAATAAAAAAAATGATTATAATATAAGAAATTTGTTTTTGATGGATATCTTCAGGTACTATAAAACCTTCACTTTCATATGCCCATCTGAGTACTCGCATATCAGCGGCAAATCCTTCCCAACATGTGCAAACAAAAAGAAAGTGGTGATAGAAAAATACGACATCCATCATATTTTGCGATGTAAAGCCTTTATTACAATGAAATGTGCATGCAACATCTAAAAACTCCATTAGTAAGTCATCATTGGTAAAGCTCAATATTAATCATAAAAGATCTAATTCCCTACCTTGAAAGGATGAAATTTGAATTATCTCTGATTCTTGGATGCACTGCACTATTATTTGGCGGGAAAGTTAGGTATTCATCTTTTAGCTTAATAATGTCGCGAAGTACATTATTAAAATATTGACTAATTATTTTCCCTGAATGTTGAAAGATTTTCGCGATCACATTATTTGCAACACCGTAGCCTATACAAAATAGAAAAATTTCTAACGGTTCATCAGCTGTCATATTTCTTGTACTATTTACAAGCCCCTTTCCAACAAGCTCATCGCGAAGAGCAATGAATGTCGTTGTCGTCATTCGAAAATGATTGTACCCACGGTACGGATGACCATTCAAAATATCACAAATAAATTAATGCCCACTAAAAGATCGAGTACGATATGGTTCTCTGTTTATTGTATTAACTGATGTCATGTAGCCCTGGTCATTGAGTATCACAATTACTTAATCCCAATAGCATCATCCTCATCTAATTTTGTCATAATATTTGTAGAGTACTAGAGCTTCGTAACTGTTCGGGTGTGTTTATTTGAGCTGACCGATGCATTTGGAGATACTCGGATCAAGCGAGTGCCATATAGTACGAAAAAGGCGCGAAAATGGACTCAGGAGCGCAAATAGTTGGGAATTGAAGTTCTAGAATTTTTGGATGCCCGAAACTATTACTTATTTGCAGATCCCATTGGAGGACGCCCGAAAGTTACTGTAGCAGCCCGGAAGTTGGATGGCTGAGATTTTCTTGAGATCTGTGCGTGACTATACTATTTGTAGAGTCGGTTGATTTCGGGTGCTTCACTGTAGCACCGGGCGCAGGGAGCGGATGCCCGCGGAACAGCGTGAGATGAGTATACTGTTATGAGGATTCAGGCGCAGCACCGTAGTGGAGTGGGCGGCAGGCAAGCACCTATTATTACTGTAGCTACGACGTTTAGGGCGCCCGGGACTTGGTTGAAGGCGCCCGAAACTTGGATTTTTTCGCACGATCAGGTTAGCCTCTGGATTGTTTTGCGACTTTTTGGACTCAGAGTTTGATCTGAGTAAGCTAATTGTTATACGTGTGTAGTTCCTCCATTCAGAGAGTGTCCATGTCCTTGTGTATATGTTTGCTCCACCTCCTCCTTCCTTATTTTCTTCAGGCAACAGAGCCGAGAGCGAGAGAATAAGTAGAGAAATAGCACCTTGGTTCTGTAGCAACAGGAACTCAATCATCTGTGGTTTTTCTTCGCGCCGGAGCCTCTGAGATTGTTGAGAGCGTGGAGAAGAGTTTCCTTAAAGAGGAAATTTATAAAGTTGGAACTTCTTAGCTGTGGTTTGAGGTAAGCATCAGAATTTTTGAGGTTTGGAGTTTCTGGGATTTTCTTGAGTTTTGTTCTTGTTGGCTGAGGGATTAAAGATAGATTTTGATTGATGTATGCTATCTTTCCTGTTTGTTGATGTATGGTTCTTGTGTTCAAGAACTTTGTGAGCAGAGAGGAGGTTGTGATACTTGTTTGTTGATGTATGCTATCTTTCATGAACGTGCTATGTTTGGAACCTTGCACTGCTGTTTCTTGACCTGAGGAGTTTGAGACTTAGCTCGGAGTTCTTTTACTGATTGTGGAAGAAGCTGCCCTAGCAGAAGCTGAAGTGTGATTGCGTGTGTGTGGGTGCCGAGGCTTCTTTCCGGCAGCGCCTTGACTGTAGATTGTACTGCACTACTTTGACTTCTTGCAGAGTTTAGATAGCAATCCAAATAGGTTGAAATTCTTCCAAAATATATGAATTGTTTATTATGTCTATTGTTTTGATACCCAGCATGTTAATTTAGCTGTCTATATACCTGATAAAATCTGATAGTTGCTTAAAAAATTATAGAAACATAACTTGGAACCCCTGATATTTTTGATACATTCTTGAGGTTAGCGGACACTAGAAAATATTTATTATCAGCTGTTTTACTTATATCTGGATCTTTGTATAAATTGCTATACTGTTTTCACTGTTATCTACTCCTGCATTTTCTTTCTCGCCCGAGTGGAGGGTTTGAGTGGTCTAGGCAGTATAGTTTGCATTTACACTCGTGCCTGGGGGCCGAGTAGATTTTTATAGCCTTACTGATCGAGATTCTAGCGTCATATGACTTTGTGGGCACAGTGATTTTAGGTTGTTGAGAGTTCTCCGACCTTTATTGTGAGTTGATTGAGCATTGTGAGTTTTCTGATCTGATTGATCGTGGATTGGACTATAGGCTGCAGGAGCCTCTTTTTGAGCTTGACAGAGATGCGCCATTTTCCTCTGTTGGGTCACTCCCCTTGAGTGTCGCTCCGGCGTTGGGCCTGTTGAGGTAGTTTTTGCGTGATGCCTGTCACGCCCCGAGGTCGAAACTGCGACTCGGGCTCACCAACAGATCCGCCGCCTATATGGAAAGCCCCGCATAGACGAAGCATCTAATCTGTAAAAGATAATGCTACAGCTATACAAATATCAGAGCAGGAAATAAATAGCTGTAAATAAAATCCAAACCACTGTACACTGGGAATAAGTATAAAATCCATCTCCCAAACATAAATGATACAAGAATCCGCTCCACGGGAATAGTACAAATAAAAGAACCACCTATACAACATCTATGAATCTAAAAATGGAGATAACTAAAACAAGAAATACTACAATGTACAGTAAATTCCACAGTCCGGGGTGGTACATCTACCTCACCAAAATAAACTATTCTGGTAGGGATCTATCTCGTGACTCCCTGTCCTCGGTCCGTCAAGCCAGCTAGAGCAGGAACGAAAGGGTAAACCTCTGCAAAACTGTCACCGACAGAGGGTGTGAGAACTACATCCTACAGTAGTTCTCAGTGGATACCATCTCCAAGACCAACGGTCTGCCCACTAAGTCTACTAGAGGCATAAGATATCAGAATACTGAATAAAGAAGGGATAAGCTGGAAAGAAATCTACAACTATCATGCATCTATCTACTATGCTCAATGGGAAAAACAGATGATGATATGCAACCACTCGAACACAAGGTGCTCAATCGGCCCAATCGTAATCACTGCCCAAAAGGGTCCAGTCAAACCTGCGCCCACCTACTACCACACATCCACAAGAGAACGAGATTTACGTAGGGCGTCCCACACGGACGACATCGACAAGTCGCGATAGCAAAGTAACGGGCCCAGCTCCGGAGCGGCACTCGAGGGGCGCGACCCCACCGAGGAAATATTCGCGCATCTCTATCGAGCTCAATCTAGCTCATGTAGGCTATAGTCCAAATCCACGATCAATCGTATCGACAATGTCCAACTCACAACACTAACCCACTAGCTAGAGGTACTCAACAGCCGGGGCCGCCGTCAACCCAAACGGCTCCCAAAATAGGAATCCAACTCAACGCTTTAGAACTCACTGGCTGGAGATACTCCATACCCCCAACAACGAAGGGTCCGAAAATCCCGGAAGACTAATACCTACAATCCCAATCAAACAAGAACAGGCTATAGGCATAGCCTTCCGTTGTTCTCGACCAGAGAATGAAAACAGCCCTTAGAACCCAGATTGCTCAAACCCTCCCGGGTGAGGAAGCTTGTAAGAAAAGATGATTTTTATTGTTAAATAACATTTCCACTCAGACCCTCTCGGGGTGAGGATAAAAATAGCTCTCTTTTTAGAAAACCGTCTTGATTTGGAAAAACCAACTTTTATAGATTTTAGTTCTTGCGAAACTCGATTAAAAATAAGTTTATTTTATGAACCCTGAAGGGCGAATGCCTTCGCCCAATCAGACAAAAACAGGCTCCGACGACCCCTAAAAATTCGGAAAGAAAAACACTAGTTTACTAAAATCATAAGTGTCTAAAAATATTATGGGTTCAAGGTCCTGATATCACGAGTACACCACGGCCACAAACTCGGTGGCGACAGCAAATCGGAGAATACCCGACGCCCCGGGACCACCGTTTACCCAAACGGCTCCCAACACTGGCACAACCCTAGCCACAGCTACCAGACTCCACTTGGCCCCCAAGCACGAGTGCGACATGCATCCGACACTATCCCGACCACTCGGCCCACTACCCGGGCGAGGAAAAGCTCTATGTCCAGAAAGAAGGAATGCAAGGGGTGGAAACTAGAACATAAAAGAATCTAGCCTAAGTGAGAGTTTTCTAGCAGTCTTGTGAAATACATGTAATCATATGTCGGGGTGCTAGTCAAAGTCCAATAATTCTATAAACATCATGATACAATAATATTAATTAGTGGAAAATCCGTAGTTTTGGAGGAAATCAACCAACCTACCTTGTTTGCCGCCAATTGCTTGTAGACACTTGCAATTGGCTCCCGCGGCAACATGCTCTCTTCCAAAACAGAAAGTCCAACAGCACTCACCACACGCGAACGGTACACCGCAAAAAATCAGTGTGCGCATCAATGGTGTATAGAAGCCAAACCGTACACAATCTTCACCCGGAACCAGAAATAAAGATGCTCACCTCTATTCTAAGAAGGAGTCCTAACTTTTACTTTCTCAGCCACAGTCCAAAATCCCAGCGAAAACTGTCTCACGAGCCGAACACCGCAAAAGTCACAATCACAAAATCTGCATTTTACTGTTCTACGCAACAGTCCCAAAGAACCAAATTGTTCACCTGCAAAGAGTCCTCATAAAAATCCAAGAAAAATACGGTTGCATTCCTCTCGAAGTGTAGATGTGAAACGAGTCCTTAAACTCCCAATTTTGAGAACCATAGGCCGAGAAAATGTAAGATTACTCCTCCGCTGTCCAGAAAATGTAACAGCAAAAAGGGGGTCTAAAGATGCTGCAAGAAACCCCATAAAAACTCAAAACGGAGAGGAATGGTAAACAAGGAAATCTAAGGCCTATCTCTCGCGGAAACGTCGCAGCAAGAATCGGCAAAAAAATCTAAGAACTCAACTCGGGAGAGCTCGTGGACAAAGAGTCGACGGAAAAGATTAATGTCGAAGAAACGTCGAGGCTCGCAAAGTCGGGGATGAAAAATATGAAACAATCTCTAGAAATCCTCCAAAACCCCAAGAAGTGAAGAAGATTCGATGAAGAAGCTCATTGTTGAAAATGGCCCACAAATCGGATCCAAAAACCCCTCAAAAGAAGCCCAAGAGGGGCTATTTATAGAGAAAAGATAAAAAAAGGAGTCAATTCGGGTCAATGAGGGTTTTCGGGCGCCTGGATCTGACCCGTACTGCGCCTGGACACGCGGCGATCATCCGTGTGCTCCCACCCAGCGCCCGAATCAACCGGATGCTGCCACGTGTCCCGCCTTCCCGTGCTCCGCGCGCCCCACGCACGCGCGGCGGTTGGCACCTGCCAATGGCAACGCGCCACTGTCACGCCCCGAGTTCAAAAACCAGTGTATAATTTTTTTTTTTTTTTTTTTTTTTTTTTTTTTTTTTTTATATCAGAGTTGCAAATCAACCAGGGCAATGACAGACCGCCACATATATAGAAGAGTCCCAATCCCCTATGGAATTGAGCCTTTTCTATATATGCACGGCTAGCTTGGCAACAATCATCAGAGTACTAACTACGTACTACAAATAACAATAACAACAACAACAACAATGTTACAGATTTCTTTACAAATATATTACAACTGAATACCACTTTAATTAACTAATTCTACATACACGGCTGTCCAAGGTCAATCTCTATCTCGGAATCTCACCAACACGTCCCGACATCCCAGCACCCGCTCGGCCTGAAAAACAGTCACCCGAGGGTGTGAGATACACCGGAGTGTATCCCAGTGGGCACGACGAGCCGAGGATCAGCTAATCGTACCTACTGGGTATTAAAATCTGCGGATAGTAAAGATCTGTAGGAAAAGCTGGAAACATAGATGTCTACTAATAATCAGAAATAAAACTGCAGGTAAGTATGCTGAACAATCAGGGTATCTCAGAGATAACTATCATGAAAACTGTAGAGCATGCAGGCCGGAAATCAAAAGTCAACTACAAGGATCATGTATAAAGAACTACGAATGATACAAGCATGTCTACAGATAATAGTGCTGGAAACAACTGAGCAACAGTACGAGTAAAAGTAATGCGTCAAAGGTAGAAAACCAAATATCCAATCATGTGCCAATATTGGTCTCAGAGAACCTCAGGCAATGCCACTGTTCGGCACCTTTTCGGCTGACATAACCTTGTCGAGGGCTCACGGGTCTATCATCAGACCACTTTACCGGTAAAGAACAATCTCCACGGGGAGCTACCCCGGCCATGTTCGTGAAGTACAGCAGTGCATGGCAAATCATAATGATCAATCTCACGGTCTAGTGACCGGGTAGTCGGCAACATGCCGAGATCCCAACAGGGAATCATCTGTCTATATCTATCAATCGGAATCAATCAATCATGCATATCGAGTAGTATCTATCAATCAGGATCAATCAATCATGCATATCGAGTAGTATCTATCAATCAGGATCAATCAATCATGCATATCAATAATATCTCGAATAACATCTCAATGACAGGAATCAACCGGTGTCATCTAATCATGCAAATATATATATATATATATATATATCAATCAATCAGGACCAGTCAGGAATAATCAGGGGATATGTGTATGATAATCGGCTGATCGTGAACAGAAAATCTCAATCACAGGTCTAATCAAGTCAATGTCAATCAAGGAAATAACGATATATCAAGATATGTCATGTAATCAGCAGGGAATCAAAAACAGGGGTCCGGCTGGACTAAAGCAACCAGAGGGCCAAAAAGCTGAGGCCCGGTTCGAAGATAACCCACCTGTCAAATCGCAGGCGACTAGACTGAATCGACTGTACGCTCAGAACCAGATGCAAACTGGACAGACCTGAATCAAACATATTGATCAGGGATCGATTTAATCTCTAACTTTTTTTCAAGTCAACTTAACCCTTTTTAGCACTGTTTTTGCTCGTTCTTTCAACTGGAGGCTCATTTTTACGAACCGTTACTTCCAGTAGGTGACAATCATCTGGCTGAACACCGTGCTCACCAATTTGCGGCAGCACGGGACCCGAGGAAAACTTTGGGCCATAAAACACTCCTCTAACATAGCCATTTTGCATTTTTGTTCTTTGAGACTTCAAAACCTAAATCTGACGCAAGCATCGCGTCCAATGACCCCAAATTAGCCAAGAGCACACTGTCGCGACTTCGCAAACATCCTAGAACAGTGTTTGGGTCATAATTACATTTGGAGGTTGGTTTAATCACATCTTTTAATCCAGACCTCAAACAGTAAAAATCTGTATATCAAAGTTGCTCTAAATAATGCTAGGATACCAGGGCTTGCCCTGGTTGAAACCCAGATCTGCTGGTTCAAGCAGAACCAAAGCCATGTTTATTTAAAGGTTCACATTGCTCCAATTATAAATCCACACAGTATCTGTTTGAACTGAAGTGAGCATCAAGCTCAGGGGGAAATTTAGAGCAAGTTTGATGTTTACAGTTTTGTCAAATTCTAATTCAAAGTTCTTTGAGGCATTTTTACAAACAGGTGGCATGCACAGTTTGTTAACATTCCCATAACACCATTCACAACTTGATTCTCTGCAACCAAGGCATCTGAGGGCTTCCAACTTGGATCAACTAGATCCTCTGAGTTTCTGGAGTATTTCCCCTCAACTGGAGCAACCTCAGAACCCCGGGTTGGCCGAGCTCCATGATGAAGAAGATGAAGCTTTGCATCGATTTTCGTGATGCTCCATCCGAAGGGTCTGGGGCTCAACCAAATGCACCAGTAGGTGCCATTTGCTGCATGGAAGCTTCCCATTCCCTTGGCTGGCCTCGGGGTGCGGCGGCGGCGCGGCGGAGCAAAGCTCCGGTTTGGAGCTCATGCCCTCTAATGGCATCTTTTAACCGAGGCAATTTGGAGCTCTACAACTTGGAGGAAGTTACTCCTTAGGTCACCACGAAGCTTCCTGTCCATGCCTCCCCGGCCGAAGTTGGCCGGAGCGCCGGCGGCCGTGTTTTTCCTATTTTCGGGTTCAACCATGGCACCATGGTTTTCATGATGCATGGGGACCATGCAACATCATGGAAAGATTCCTCTGGGTCCCCTCATCACTGCTGGGCCGTTGGCCGGCGCCGGAGAAGCCCGCCGACGCCGGAGTCGCACCCACGGCCATTATGCAAAAATCCAGAAAATTAGGGCACAAATCTGCCATTTACTGGGTTAACCATACTCCACCAGATTTGGTGGAGTTGGTCCCCACTACCAACAGTCCAAGCACACCAAATCTCAGCCCAAACAAGTTTATGGTCGCAAAGTTGTTCCAAAGTGGAGCAACACTAGGGTTCCGGCGACCCCATGCCCCCGTCGGCCATGCGCTGTGCATGGGGGCTCGGGTCTCGGCCAGGAGCATCCTAAGGACCTAATAGGTCCACTGCTAAGGGTCTCGGGTGCAGGAATTGTGGAGACCGTAAACCCCGTACAGTTTTCCGACTGAATCTACGGTTGAGAACACCTATTGTTGGTGTATCTGGCCCAAGGTGCATCAAAGTGGTGCTACTGTTGGACCTGAGTGGTATCTTTTACTGTTTTGGCCTTCGGCTATGTTTGCCAAAATTTCGGGAAGGTTTATGGCCAAACAGATGGTAGAATTGGATTCAGCACGGAAAAACACTTGAAAACGGCTGTTTATTTGCCAAATTTGGAGTCCGGATGACCAAAAACGGGCTACCGGAAGTTTCGGGGGAAAACGGGTGCATGGGGGGTGACCGTGGACCGGCTGGTGCCACGTGGCGGCTCGGGATTGGTCAGCCCACACCGCCTGGTCCACGGGAAAGGCGCGCGGGTGCATAGACCGCGGGGCGGGCCACGTGGCGCGTGCGGATTGGCGGGTGCGCGCGGCTCGGTCCAGGGAAAAGTGCGGAGCGGCGCGTGGACCGGGTGCAGGACACGTGGCACAGCGGCATTGGCGGGTCCACGCGCTCCCGGCCCACTGGGCCCTTCAGCGGTGAGCGGGGGCGGCGGAGCGGTCGACGCGTGGCGTTGCGCCACGCGTCGCCACCCGCGGGGCCCCGCCGCTGTAGCGGGGGGGCGCGTGGCGCGCGTGCGGTGGCCCCGCACGGCTGTCCCCCTGTTTGGGGGTACGTGGCGGGCGCCCAGGCGGGTTGGACGACGTCTGGTCCGACCCGGGCCGCGCCGGATCAGCCCGGGCTAGCGGGTTGGATCCGGGAATCCGATAAGCCTTATTTAGGCTTGTTTATCCGGTTTGAGGCCATGTTTTCACCCATTTCCTGTGGAAATTTCGCAGTGGGCTCTGAAGAAGAAGTCTTCCCCTGCCAGTGATCTTTCCAGCAGTAGCTTCCCGGAGTTGTGGTGGTGCACGGTTTCCGAGGTTGGCCGTTTTCCAACGCGGCGCGCTTAGTTCGTCTTCGACCCGTTTTGCGTCCTCTCGGTGCACAGACTCTCCTGGCTTTACCCGACACCTGAATTCGACGATTTTTGCGCCGTTGGACTCACGACAGGTAGGACTTTGATTTTGATATTCAAAGTTTTCCCAAATTAATTTCGGATTTTGGAGGTATTTGAGTATTCTGTTGCCCCTCTTTCTTTGCGGATTTTTGGACAGCGACACGGTGTTTTGGCCATAACTTCGCGTACAGACATCGGATCAGGGTGATTCAAGAGCCTAAATTCATCTACTCTTCGCGAGGAATCTGCTGTATTTTTCTCAGGACTTTAGGAGATTGCTTCGAAGGTGAGAATCTCCTCTCTTTCCGGATGTTGATCTGGGGGAATTTCTACAGTAGGGTTAGAGGTTATTTTCTTGCCGGATTTATATCTCAGCGTAGAAAACTCGGATTTGGATGTGTAGGTAGTCGTTTCGAAGCTATCGACGCGTAGACCGCGGGGATATTTTATTTGGATTTTTCTGAAGACTGTGAGCAGGTGATTTTTGTTCATCTTCGCAGCGGAGTTATTGTTTGTTAAATTTGGCAGTTCTGGGGATATATATGGATTGTGACAGCTCGGTTTTTGTACCCAGGAGCAGTGTGGACTGCGCGGGGCCGTTTGGACTCTGTGTAGCCGCCATCTTTGGTATTATCAGTTGTAGGACTTTTGACAGCTCGACTGATCAGGTGGGTGGTTGTTGTACTCCTCTCTTTGGTATGCCACTAGGAATGTTAGAGTGCCCCTAAATTGAAGATGCTAAATATAAGATGGGTAGACTTGCATGCTTAGGGAATTAACTCTTATTAATCAGATCCTATTGTTAGAATGATCACCTGTTCTAACCACTTATCAAATCTGAACGGTATATCTGAAGATAAAATAGTAATTGTGGACTGTAAAACTAATAATTCCTCTTATAAGACTGTCACTCTAGCTCAGGTCACTCTATATTGCTTATTCTGGGAAATTGGACAAATGTTGGAACAATGCATGATTAAACGGGTCACCTAATAATGTCATCTTTTACTGCTACACTGTTTTTGGGACTTGACTTAGGAGAAACCATGCATCTAATTCTTCTTCTTCTATCCTGGTAGACTTGAGGCATAGTTGCTCGGGTTCGAGCGGGTATCGGACAGTGTAGTCAGGTATTGGGGATTTGGGACAGTGTAGGCTTTTGGCAGGGCGTTGCGGCGACCACGGATCTTGGGTGGTTGACCGGGTCGTCTTATTGCATCAGATTGGGTACTTGGGGGATCGGGCTTGCTTTAGTGGAGGGTTTTTCCCACTTCTTTGAGTCTCGATCCAGTCCTGCTAGAGACAGTTACTTGTGGTTACTTACTTCTCTCGTGTGGGTCGCTCCCCACGAGTGCGACTCCGGAGTGCGCGGTTGCCAGACTTTGAGTCCTGGGGACTCCTTTGCTTCGGTGTTATGCGTAGGCTGGCATACCCGAGACGGCAGAGCAGGCAGTGCCAGTGTCCACTGGCGGTCAGATTGGATCATCTAGACAGGCTTCTGACACAGATGCATACTTTGTCATCCTGATTGGTTTAGCATGTAGAGGCATATTAGGGGTAGCATTTCATCTGAGTTGCTCATATTACACTCCCCTTTTTATCCTTTTCCTTTATGCCTCTGATCTTCCTGGTGGGCATACCTGAGCTGAGGCTTTACCCACTAGGGGAGGCTACTGTTTATAGTAGTACTTACCCCCACTGTTTGCTTGTTTCTCTCTCTCCCTTGTTTTGCAGAGTCCTCTGTGGGAGTTGCTGGGTCGTCAGCAACTGATCGGGGCAAGCGTATCGCGGACTAGATAGAGTGCCACCCGCGGACTGTAGCTGGAGAGTTTTGGGTACCTGGACTTCTCAGACAGTAGTTAGTTACTTCCTTTGGGTCTGGCTTCTGCCAGCTGTAAATATTGTAGTAGCGGTGTGAGAGACATCTGTAGTTTATTTTACTGTTGTACTTTTTACTTCCAGTTTCTGTCTGAGTTACAGTAGCTTTAGTTAGCTCTGATTACTTTATGCTCTTTTATTATTATTGCTTATCTGAGCAGGTTACCAACGCTTCGTGTATGTGGGAAATACCGCATGCACGGCGGATCTGTGAGCGGGCCCGGGTTCTGGTTTACACCCGGGGCGTGACAGATTAAGTTGGTATCAGAGCTTAGGGATGGGTCAGTTGGGACTTAGGAAACCCTAGGCTTTTGGACAGACCCTAGGATGTTAGGGTGTGAGTGGCGTGACAGTTTGCGAAAGTCGGTGATTTTGATAGTTAACTCTTCCTGTGAGTGAAGAGGGATCGACATAGTCTATTTCTGTTGAACCATTATGTTGGCTGCAGACAACATAAGGTTACAGAAATAGGGGGATGTCTTTGACTTCCGCCAGATTGGGTCGTGTGGGGTTTTGTTACTGATGTTTGGTTCCTTGTGGCAGGATGCCTCCTCGACGTCGGATTCCCACTCGGGGTGTCCCTTCGCCCCCTGTTGAGCCAGAGCAGCCTACACCCCCCGAGCTTACTGAGTTGAGGGCCTTGGTGGCCCAGTTGGCGGAGGGTCAGCGCCGCCAGGAGCAGAGGATTGAGCAACTGCTTGCTCGGAGGGAGGCACCACCCCCAGCTGTTCCGGAGGCTCCTGTGCCCCTTGTTGCACCTTTTGCGCCGTTGGCACCTTCTTCGAGTAGCAGGGCTCCTGAAGCTATCCGGCCCTTGACTGCGGAGGAGGAGCAGGATTTTGCTGACAAACTCTCCCAGTTTGTTAAGCGGGGACCACCTAGGTTCTCGGGGCGGGATGCTCAGCCCCGGGATGTTGGGAGATGGCTTTCTGCGATGGAGAAGCTTTTTCGGGACTTCTTCGTCGACCCGAAGTACCGAGTGCACATGGCAGTGCACTGTTTGGACGGAGATGCAGACTTTTGGTGGCAGCGGGTAGAGCCACTGGAGTTTCGGATCACTCGGCAGTTGCCTTGGGAGGAGTTCCAGCGGATGGTGTTGGACACCTACTTCTCTACCAGTGTGAAGAAAAAGTTGGAGGACGACTTGAAGAATCTGCAGCAAGGCGATCGATCGGCTCATGTCTATTTCCAGGAGTTCATGGAGTTGCTGAACTGTGTGCCTTTCGTCGCCCGTGACGGTCCGCACCAGGTAGAGATGTTTGAGGCAGGCCTTCGCCCAGAGATTTTCACACTTGTGCATGCCCAGAGATTTCAGACCCTAGAGGCAGCCGCAGAGCACGCACAGTGGGTGGAGAGAGGTGATCAGGAGGTGGCCAGACGGAGGGCCGCGGTCGCGCAGAGTTCCGACAGGAAGCGACCAGCCCCGGAGGACGGGGGACAGGCCAGCTCATGGAGACCGCCACGGCCGCCGCAGTCCCAGTCTTACGGCCGTGGCGACCTGATAGGAGAGGGCCAGGTGGACCCCAGAGACCGCAGCAGCATCAGCATCAGCATCAGCAGCAGCACCAGCAGCAGAGATCGCAGCAGAGGCAGCAGAGATCTCAGCAGCAGTCCTCGAGGCAGCAGCAGCAGTCGAGACAGCCCCGATCTTCTGACCAATGTATCTTCTGCGGAGGTCAGCATGCCGCTATCACTTGTGACCAGAGATGGGGTCGATGCTTCCGTTGTGGACAGCCGGGGCATGTGCGAGCTACCTGCCCCCTTTCTACTTCCTCGGCACCTTCTTCGGCGTCGACTCCATATTCCCCTCGGCAGCAGCAGCCACCAGCCCAGCGGTCTTATGCCCCAGTGGGCAGGCCGTCCACCTCTCATCCTACAGATTCTCGACCTCCAGCACCGAGCGGGCGGGTGTATGCCGCCCAGTTAGCAGATTCTTCAGCGGCAGACCAGGTGGTGGCAGGTATTACTCTGCTTCTTGGTATTCGGGCTCGCACTTTATTCGACACTGGTGCATCTCATTCTTTCATTAGTCGAGCATTTGCATCCCTGCATGGTCTAGAGGTAGAGTCCTTGTCATATGCATTAGAGGTGCGGGTTCCTGATCACGTTATGCATGTCGAGGAGCATTGTTTGACATGCCGGTGCAGTTGGGGCCTTGGATTTTGCCGGCAGACTTGCTTGTCTTGCAGCAGCTCCATGATTTCGACTTGGTGCTAGGGATGGATTGGCTATCCCGTTATTCCGCCACTATCGACTGCAGAGAGAGGACAGTGACTCTTCGTGAGCCAGGGCAGGAGGAGTTCGTATTTAGAGGCTGTCAGAGTACCCTGTTTGCGATGACTATCTCGTCATCGAGAGCTCGGCGGATGATGAGCAGGGGTTGTATCGCTTTCTTGGCGACGGTCGTAGAGGTGCCTACGGTGGCACCGGGACTCGAGGATATCCCTATCGTCCGCGAGTTCCCGGATGTGTTTCCCTCTGAGCTATCGACTTTGCCGCCGGAGAGGGAGGTGGAGTTTGTGATTGATGTGGTTCCAGGGACCGCACCAATCTCAAAGGCACCTTACAGGATGGCCCCAGCGGAACTGAGGGAATTGAAGGCTCAGTTGCAGGATTTGATGGATGTGGGCTTCGTGAGACCCAGTGTATCTCCGTGGGGAGCGCCTGTTTTATTCGTGAAGAAGAAGGATGGATCACTTCGCTTGTGCGTGGATTATCGAGAGCTAAATAAAGTGACCATTCGGAACAAGTACCCGCTACCACGAATTGATGATCTGTTTGATCAGTTGCAGGGCGCAACAGTGTTCTCGAAGTTGGATCTTCAGTCAGGTTACCACCAGTTGAGGGTGAGGGCCGAGGACATTCCCAAGACGGCTTTTAGAACCCGGTATGGGCATTATGAGTTTACAGTCATGCCTTTTGGACTAACTAATGCCCCGGCTGCATTCATGGATTTAATGAACCGGGTGTTTCAGCCGTACTTGGATCGATTTGTCGTTGTATTCATAGACGATATTTTGGTCTACTCCCGGAGTGAGGTAGAGCATGAGGAGCACTTGAGGATTGTGCTACAGCTTCTGCGAGAGGAAGAAGCTGTTTGCCAAGCTGAAGAAGTGTGCATTTTGGC
Source organism: Tillandsia leiboldiana (assembly GCA_029204045.2). Taxonomy (NCBI): domain Eukaryota; kingdom Viridiplantae; phylum Streptophyta; class Magnoliopsida; order Poales; family Bromeliaceae; genus Tillandsia; species Tillandsia leiboldiana. Next base: position 19,365,931 of record CM055075.1, on the reverse strand, counting down.
TTCGGGAGGTTGCTTTTCTAGGCCATGTTATATCAGCCGCGGGGGTGGCAGTGGACCCGACGAAGATTGATGCAGTTCGGGATTGGCCTAGACCGACGACGGTTACTGAGGTTCGTAGCTTTCTTGGATTAGCAGGTTATTACCGTCGTTTTGTTGAGGCTTTGCGAAGCTCTCTACTCCCCGACCAGTCTGACGAGAAAGGGGGTGAAGTTTATTTGGTCTGAGCGATGCCAAGAGAGCTTTGAAGAGCTTAAGAGAAGATTGATCTCAGCACCAGTCCTAGCTCTACCCGTGATGGGCGACGGGTTTGTGATTTACAGTGATGCCTCACACAGCGGCTGGGTTGTGTCCTGATGCAGCATGGTAGGGTAATTGCCTATGCTTCACGGCAATTAAAGGATTATGAAAAGAATTACCCTACTCACGATTTAGAGCTTGCCGCTGTGGTGTTCGCCCTGAAGTTATGGCGGCATTATCTCTACGGGGAGCACTGTGAGATTTATACAGACCACAAGAGCTTAAAGTATCTATTTACTCAAAAGGAGCTGAACTTGCGGCAACGCCGGTGGTTGGAGCTTTTAAAGGATTATGATTTGAGTATCCTTTACCACCCCGGCAAGGCCAATGTGGTTGCAGACGCTTTGAGCAGGAGATCAGCACAGAGCTTGAGCATGATGATTACTCAGCAGGCACCACTTGTGGAGCAGTTGAGGCGTCTACAGATAGAGGTAGTGTCCCCTGGGGTCTCTGCTAGACTCTTGTCCTTGGTCTTGCAGGCCCACTCTGTTGGATAGGATTGGTGAGGCACAGAGTGGGGACCCCTACTTGACGAGGATCAGATCGCAGCTTCAGGCAGAGCAGTTAGGGGATTTTTCAGTGGATAGCTCGGGAGTACTGCGGTACAGGGACCGAGTGTGTGTGCCTACAGATTCGGAGATCAGGGATCAGATTCTGAGGGAGGCTCACTATACACCTTATACCGTCCACCCTGGAGGTACTAAGATGTATAGGGACCTCAAGGCACTCTTTTGGTGGTCTGGAATGAAGCGGGATATTGGAAGATTCGTGGCTCAGTGTTTAACTTGTCAGCAAGTGAAGGCGGAACATCGGGTACCTGCTGGCAAGTTGCAAAGTCTTCCAATTCCCGAATGGAAGTGGGACCGCATCACCATGGATTTTGTGACGGGGCTACCGAGATCACTGAGTGGAGCCGACGCAGTTTGGGTGATTGTTGATAGACTTACCAAGTCAGCTCATTTCCTGCCTGTGCAGATGACTTGGTCCATGGAGCGCTTGGCACAGCTTTATTTGGCTGAGATTGTGAGATTGCACGGAAGTACCAGCGTCCATTGTGTCAGATCGAGACCCGAGGTTCGTGTCACGGTTTTGGGGGAGCTTACAGTCAGCCATGGGTACTCGGCTTAGTTTCAGCACGACATTCCACCCAAGACAGACGGCCAGTCAGAGCGCACCATTCAGACGCTTGAGGATATGTTGCGTGCGTGCGTTATGGATTTTGGAGGAGGTTGGCACCGACACTTACCCCTGGTTGAGTTCGCGTACAACAACAGCTTCAAGCGAGCATATAAGATGGCTCCGTTTGAGGCGTTGTACGGACGCAAGTGTCGGTCGCCCCTTTATTGGAAGTGATGTGGGTGAGAGGAGGACGCTGGGCCAGATTTACTGCTGGAGGCGGAAGAGAAGGTCCGAGTTATACGACGGCACTTGGAGACGGCCCAGAGTCGCCAGAAGAGTTATGCAGATGTTCGGCGGCGAGACCTTGAGTTCCAGGTTGGGGATCATGTCCTTTTGAAGGTTTCGCCTTCGAAAGGGGTCAAGAGATTTGGAGTTCGGGGAAAGCTTAGTCCTCGCTTCATTGGACCCTTTGAAGTGCTCGAGAGGGTAGGCCCTGTGGCGTATAGAGTTGCTCTACCTCCCGTTTGGCTGGTGTTCACGATGTCTTCCATGTTTCGGCCTTGAGGAGATATGTATTCGATCCGTCTCATGTCATCGACTTCGCATCCTTGGATATCGGCGAGGACTTGGTTTACGAGGAGCGCCCATTGCGGATTCTGGCTCGTGAGGTGAGGGAATTGCGCAACCGGGCAATACCTTATGTGAAGATCCTTTGGAGCAACCATGAGGAACGAGAGGCCACTTGGGAGCTTGAGACGGCGATGCGGGATACCTACCCTTCCCTGTTCGAGATTCCTGATTGTGGTACGCAGGTTTACTTTCCTTTTGTTTCGGGACGAAACTCCCTTTTAGTGGGGGAGGATGTGGAGACCGTAAACCCGTACAGTTTTCGACTGAATCTACGGTTGAGAACACCTATTGTTGGTGTATCTGGCCCAAGGTGCATCAAAGTGGTGCTACTGTTGGACCTGAGTGGTATCTTTTACTGTTTTGGCCTTCGGCTATGTTTGCCAAAATTTCGGGAAGGTTTATGGCCAAACAGATGGTAGAATTGGATTCAGCACGGAAAAAACACTGAAAACGGCTGTTATTTGCCAAATTTGGAGTCCGGATGACCAAAAAACGGGCTACCGGAAGTTTCGGGGGAAAACGGGTGCATGGGGGTGACCGTGGACCGGCTGGTGCCACGTGGCGGCTCGGGATTGGTCGGCCCACACCGCCTGGTCCACGGGAAAGGCGCGCGGGTGCATAGACCGCGGGGCGGGCCACGTGGCGCGTGCGGATTGGCGGGTGCGCGCGGCTCGGTCCAGGGAAAAGTGCGGAGCGGCGCGTGGACCGGGTGCAGGACACGTGGCACAGCGGCATTGGCGGGTCCACGCGCTCCCGGCCCACTGGGCCCTTCAGCGGTGAGCGGGGGCGGCGGAGCGGTCGACGCGTGGCGTTGCGCCACGCGTCGCCACCCGCGGGGCCCCGCCGCTGTAGCGGGGGGGGCGCGTGGCGCGCGTGCGGTGGCCCCGCACGGCTGTCCCCTGTTTGGGGGTACGTGGCGGGCGCCCAGGCGGGTTGGACGGCGTCTGGTCCGACCGGGCCGCGCCGGATCAGCCCGGGCTAGCGGGTTGGATCCGGGAATCCGATAAGCCTTATTTAGGCTTGTTTATCCGGTTTGAGGCCATGTTTTCACCCATTTCCTGTGGGAATTTCGCAGTGGGCTCTGAAGAAGAAGTCTTCCCTGCCAGTGATCTTTCCAGCAGTAGCTTCCCGGAGTTGTGGTGGTGCACGGTTTCCGAGGTTGGCCGTTTTCCGACGCGGCGCGCTTAGTTCGTCTTCGACCCGTTTTGCGTCCTCTCGGTGCGCAGACTCTCCTGGCTTTACCCGACACCTGAATTCGACGATTTTTGCGCCGTTGGACTCACGACAGGTAGGACTTTGATTTTGATATTCAAAGTTTTCCCAAATTAATTTCGGATTTTGGAGGTATTTGAGTATTCTGTTGCCCCTCTTTCTTTGCGGATTTTTGGACAGCGACACGGTGTTTTGGCCATAACTTCGCGTACAGACATCGGATCAGGGTGATTCAAGAGCCTAAATTCATCTACTCTTCGCGAGAAATCTGCTGTATTTTTCTCAGGACTTTAGGAGATTGCTTCGAAGGTGAGAATCTCCTCTCTTTCCGGATGTTGATCTGGGGAATTTCTACAGTAGGGTTAGAGGTTATTTTCTTGCCGGATTTATATCTCAGCGTAGAAAACTGGATTTGGATGTGTAGGTAGTCGTTTCGAAGCTATCGACGCGTAGACCGCGGGGATATTTTATTTGGATTTTTTGAAGACTGTGAGCAGGTGATTTTTGTTCATCTTCGCAGCGGAGTTATTGTTTGTTAAATTTGGCAGTTCTGGGGATATATATGGATTGTGACAGCTCGGTTTTTTACCCAGGAGCAGTGTGGACTGCGCGTGGGACGTTTGGACTCTGTGTAGCCGCCATCTTTGGTATTATCAGTTGTAGGACTTTTGACAGCTCGACTGATCAGGTGGGTGGTTGTTGTACTCCTCTCTTTGGTATGCCACTAGGAATGTTAGAGTGCCCCTAAATTGAAGATGCTAAATATAAGATGGGTAGACTTGCATGCTTAGGGAATTAACTCTTATAATCAGATCCTATTGTTAGAATGATCACCTGTTCTAACCACTTATCAAATCTGAACGGTATATCTGAAGATAAAATAGTAATTGTGGACTGTAAACTAATAATTCCTCTTATAAGACTGTCACTCTAGCTCAGGTCACTCTATATTGCTTATTCTGAGAAATTGGACAAATGTTGGAACAATGCATGATTAAACGGGTCACCTAATGTCATCTTTTACTGCTACACTGTTTTTGGGACTTGACTTAGGAGAAACCATGCATCTAATTCTTCTTCTTCTATCCTGGTAGACTTGAGGCATAGTTGCTCGGGTTCGAGCGGGTATCGGACAGTGTAGTCAGGTATTGGGGATTTGGGACAGTGTAGGCTTTTGACAGGGTGTTGCGGCGACCACGGATCTTGGGTGGTTGACCGGGTCGTCTTATTGCATCAGATTGGGTACTTGGGGGATCGGGCTTGCTTTAGTGGAGGGTTTTTCCACTTCTTTGAGTCTCGATCCAGTCCTGCTAGAGACAGTTACTTGTGGTTACTTACTTCTCTCGTGTGGGTCGCTCCCCACGAGTGCGACTCCGGAGTGCGCGTTGCCAGACTTTGAGTCCTGGGGACTCCTTTGCTTCGGTGTTATGCGTAGGCTGGCATACCCGAGGCGGCAGAGCAGGCAGTGCCAGTGTCCACTGGCGGTCAGATTGGGTCATCTAGACAGGCTTCTGACACAGATGCATACTTTGTCATCCTGATTGGTTTAGCATGTAGAGGCATATTAGGGGTAGCATTTCATCTGAGTTGCTCATATTACACTCCCCTTTTTATCCTTTCCTTTATGCCTCTGATCTTCTGGTGGGCATACCTGAGCTGAGGCTTTACCCACTAGGGGAGGCTACTGTTTATAGTAGTACTTACCCCCACTGTTTTGCTTGTTTCTCTCTCTCCCTTGTTTTGCAGAGTCCTCTGTGGGAGTTGCTGGGCCGTCAGCAACTGATCGGGGCAAGCGTATCGCGGACTAGATAGAGTGCCACCCGCGGACTGTAGCTGGAGATTTGGGTACCTGGACTTCTCAGACAGTATTTAGTTACTTCCTTTTGGGTCTGGCTTCTGCCAGCTGTAATATTGTAGTAGCGGTGTGAGAGACATCTTGTAGTTTATTTTACTGTTGTACTTTTTACTTCCAGTTTCTGTCTGAGTTACAGTAGCTTTAGTTAGCTCTGATTACTTTATGCTCTTTATTATTATTGCTTATCTGAGCAGGTTACCAACGCTTCGTGTATGTGGGAAATACCGCATGCACGGCGGATCTGTGAGCGGGCCCGGGTTCTGGTTTACACCCGGGGGCGTGACAGAATACCATGGGTTAGGATCCTCACTTTGCCGAGCTCGGGGAGAAAGGAAGAAGCGGTCTTCGTAGTCTTTTCGCGGCGGCCACAGCAGAAACCCCAGGAGGTCCCAGACACAATAAGGACAACTTCAGGCACTCTAATTCCAACTTGGAAGAGATTTGTTCCAAGCTTCTTCTTCCTCTCCCACCCTCGGTTTGCTCTCAAAGAGTGTTGGGTCTTCGGTTTAACCAGGGCTTCGGGCTGGGTCTGGGAGTAGTAAGGGATCAGGGGTGATGCTTCAGATGTCCTCAAGGCTCCTGGGTGCAGAGATCTTGGGAAGACCAAGAGGCAACAATAATACTTATTCCTTTACTCATTAACCCCAAGCCATGTTCACATTAACCCTTAAGCTCGAGATCCTCTTAATAGGTGCAAAATGCACCAAACCCCTTATGGTTACAAGCCCTAGCACTTAGGCACATAAACTATTAAGTTTTATTACAATTTAGACCATTTGAGCACTTTTCACGCACTTCGAGACAAACACGTTCGTCATTTTGCGAAACGGACTTCGCCACGACGTCCGGCTCGTCGAGACCTGTCGGGTAGCGTATTGTTTGGTTCGTTTGACGCTCGGATAAAAGTCGTTCCATAAAGTTTGACTCATATAGCGCGTGGCACGCAATTCGATGCACCCGGGTCGCCAACGTGAAAACAGTCAGTGCCATG
>CM055075.1:19222555-19359727 GCA_029204045.2 Tillandsia leiboldiana | reverse complement strand
CTACCTTGTTTGCCGCCAATTGCTTGTAGACAACTTGCAATTGGCTCCCCCGCGGCAACAGCTCTCTTCCAAAACAGAGTCCAACAGCACTCACCACACCGAACGGTACAAACAAACCGCAAAAATCAAGTGTGCGCATCAATGGTGTATAGAAGCCAAACCGTACACAATCTTCCCCCGGAACCAGAAATAAAGATGCTCACCTCTATTCTAAGAAGGAGTCCTAACTTTTACTTTCTCACCACAGTCCAAAATCCAGCGAAAACTGTCTCACGAGCCGAACACCGCAAAAGTCACAATCACAAAATCTGCATTTTACTGTTCTACGCAACAGTCCCAAAGAACCAATTGTTCACCTGCAAAGAGTCCTCATAAAAATCCAAGAAAAATACGGTTTCATTCCTCTCGAAGTGTAGAGTGAAACGAGTCCTTAAACTCCCAATTTTGAGAACCATAGGCCGAGAAAATGTAAGATTACTCCTCCGCTGTCCAGAAAATGTAACAGCAAAAAGGGGTCTAAAGATGCTGCAAGAAACCCATAAAACTCAAAACGGAGAGGAATGGTAAACAAGGAAATCTAAGGCCTATCTCTCGGGAAACGTCGCAGCAAGAATCGGCAAAAAAATCTAAGAACTCAACTCGGGAGAGTCGTGGACAAGAGTCGACGGAAAAGATTAATGTCGAAGAAACGTCGAGGCTCGCAAAGTCGGGGATGAAAATATGAAACAATCTCTAGAATCCTCCAAACCCCAAGAAGTGAAGAAGATTCGATGAAGAAGCTCATTGTTGAAATGGCCCACAAATCGGATCCAAAAACCCCTCAAAAGAAGCCCAAGAGGGGCTATTTATAGAGAAAAGATAAAAAAAGGAGTCAATTCGGGTCAATGAGGGTTTTCGGGCGCCTGGATCTGACCCGTACTGCGCCTGGACACGCGGCGATCACCGTGTGCTCCCACCAGCGCCGAATCAACCGATGCTGCCACGTGTCCCGCCTTCCCGTGCTCCGCGCGCCCCACGCACGCGCGGCGGTTGGCACCTGCCAATGGCAACGCGCCACTGTCACGCCCCGAGTTCAAAAACCAGTGTATAATTTTTTTTTTTTTTTTTTTTTTTTTTTTTTTTTTTTATTCAGAGTTGCAAATCAACCAGGGCAATGACAGACCGCCACATATATAGAAGAGTCCCAATCCCCTATGGAATTGAGCCTTTTCTATTATGCACGGCTAGCTTGGCAACAATCATCAGGTACTAACTACGTACTACAATAACATAACAACAACAACACAATGGTACAGATTTCTTTACAAATATTACAACTGAATACCACTTTAATTAACTAATTCTACATACACGGCTGTCCAAGGTCAATCTCTATCTCGAATCTCACCAACACGTCCCGACATCCAGCACCCGCTCGGCCTGAAAAACAGTCACCCGAGGTGGTGAGATACACCGGAGTGTATCCAGTGGCACGACGAGCCGAGGATCAGCTAATCGTACCTACTGGGTATTAAAATCTGCGGATAGTAAGATCTGTAGGAAAAGCTGGAAACATAGATGTCTACTAATAATCAGAAATAAAACTGCAGGTAGTATGCTGAACAATCAGGGTATCTCAGAGATAACTATCATGAAAACTGTAGAGCATGCAGGCCGGAATCAAAAGTCAACTACAAGGATCATGTATAAAGAACTACGAATGATACAAGCATGTCTACAGATAATAGTGCTGGAACAACTGAGCAACAGTACGAGTAAAAGTAATGCGTCAAAGGTAGAAAACCAATATCCAATCATGTGCCAATATTGGTCTCAGAGAACCTCAGGCAATGCAACTGTTCGGCACCTTTTCGGCTGACATAACCTTGTCGAGGGCTCACGGGTCTATCATCAGACCACTTTACCGGTAAAGACAATCTCCACGGGGAGCTACCCCGGCCATGTTCGTGAAGTACAGCAGTGCATGGCAAATCATAATGATCAATCTCACGGTCTAGTGACCGGGTAGTCGGCAACATGCCGAGATCCCAACAGGGATCATCTGTCTATATCTATCAATCGGAATCAATCATCATGCATATCGAGTAGTATCTATCAATCAGGATCAATCACATGCATATCGAGTAGTATCTATCAATCAGGATCAATCAATCATGCATATCAATAATATCTCGAATAACATCTCAATGACAGAATCAACCGGGTGTCATCTAATCATGCAAATATATATATATATATATATATACAATCAATCAGGACCAGTCAGGAATAATCAGGGGATATGTGTATGATAATCGGCTGATCGTGAACAGAAAATCTCAATCACAGGTCTAATCAAGTCAATGTCAATCAAGGAAATAACGATATATCAAGATATGTCCATGTAATCAGCAGGGAATCAAAAACAGGGGTCCGGCTGGACTAAAGCAACCAGAGGGCCAAAAAGCTGAGGCCCGGTTCGAAGATAACCCACCTGTCAAATCGCAGGCGACTAGACTGAATCGACTGTACGCTCAGAACCAGATGCAAACTGGACAGACCTGAATCAAACATATGATCAGGGATCGATTTTAATCTCTAACTTTTTTTCAAGTCAACTTAACCCTTTTTAGCACTGTTTTTGCTCGTCTTTCAACTGGGGCTCATTTTTACGAACCGTTACTTCCAGTAGGTGACAATCATCTGGCTGAACACCGTGCTCACCAATTTGCGGCAGCACGGGACCCGAGGAAAACTTTGGGCCATAAAACACTCCTCTAACATAGCCATTTTGCATTTTTGTTCTTTGAGACTTCCAAAACCTAAAGCTGACGCAAGCAGCTCGCGTCCAATGACCCCAAATTAGCCAAGAGCACACTGTCGCGACTTCGCAAACATCCTAGAACAGTGTTTGGGTCATAATTACATTTGGAGGTTGGTTTAATCACATCTTTTAATCCAGACCTCAAACAGTAAAAATCTGTATATCAAAGTTGCTCTAAATAATGCTAGGATACCAGGGCTGCCCTGGTTGAAACCCAGATCTGCTGGTTCAAGCAGAACCAAAGCCATGTTATTTAAAGGTTCACATTGCTCCAATTATAAATCCACACAGTATCTGTTTGAACTGAAGTGAGCATCAAGCTCAGGGGGAAATTTAGAGCAAGTTTGATGTTTACAGTTTTGTCAAATTCTAATTCAAAGTTCTTTGAGGCATTTTTACAAACAGGTGGCATGCACAGTTTGTTAACATTCCCATAACACCATTCACAACTTGATTCTCTGCAACCAAGGCATCTGAGGGCTTCCAACTTGGATCAACTAGATCCTCGAGTTTCTGGAGTATTTCCCCTCAACTGGAGCAACCTCAGAACCCCGGTTGGCCGAGCTCCATGATGAAGAAGATGAAGCTTTGCATCGATTTTCGTGATGCTCCATCCGAAGGGTCTGGGGCTCAACCAAATGCACCAGTAGGTGCCATTTGCTGCATGGAAGCTTCCCATTCCCTTGGCTGGCCTCGGGGTGCGGCGGCGGCGCGGCGGAGCAAAGCTCCGGTTTGGAGCTCATGCCCTCTAATGGCATCTTTTAACCGAGGCAATTTGGAGCTCTACAACTTGGAGGAAGTTACTCCTTAGGTCACCACGAAGCTTCCTGTCCATGCCTCCCCGGCCGAAGTTGGCCGGAGCGCCGGCGGCCGTGTTTTTCCTATTTTCGGGTTCAACCATGGCACCATGGTTTTCATGATGCATGGGGACCATGCAACATCATGGAAAGATTCCTCTGGGTCCCCTCATCACTGCTGGGCCGTTGGCCGGCGCCGGAGAAGCCCGCCGACGCCGGAGTCGCACCCACGGCCATTATGCAAAAATCCAGAAAATTAGGGCACAAATCTGCCATTTACTGGGTTAACCATACTCCACCAGATTTGGTGGAGTTGGTCCCCACTACCAACAGTCCAAGCACACCAAATCTCAGCCCAAACAAGTTTTATGGTCGCAAAGTTGTTCCAAAGTGGAGCAACACTAGGGTTCCGGCGACCCCATGCCCCCGTCGGCCATGCGCTGTGCATGGGGGCTCGGGTCTCGGCCAGGAGCATCCTAAGGACCTAATAGGTCCACTGCTAAGGGTCTCGGGTGCAGGAATTGTGGAGACCGTAAACCCCGTACAGTTTTCCGACTGAATCTACGGTTGAGAACACCTATTGTTGGTGTATCTGGCCCAAGGTGCATCAAAGTGGTGCTACTGTTGGACCTGAGTGGTATCTTTTACTGTTTTGGCCTTCGGCTATGTTTGCCAAAATTTCGGGAAGGTTTATGGCCAAACAGATGGTAGAATTGGATTCAGCACGGAAAAACACTTGAAAACGGCTGTTTATTTGCCAAATTTGGAGTCCGGATGACCAAAAACGGGCTACCGGAAGTTTCGGGGGGAAAAACGGGTGCATGGGGGGTGACCGTGGACCGGCTGGTGCCACGTGGCGGCTCGGGATTGGTCAGCCCACACCGCCTGGTCCACGGGAAAGGCGCGCGGGTGCATAGACCGCGGGGCGGGCCACGGGGCGCGTGCGGATTGGCGGGTGCGCGCGGCTCGGTCCAGGGAAAAGTGCGGAGCGGCGCGTGGACCGGGTGCAGGACACGTGGCACAGCGGCATTGGCGGGTCCACGCGCTCCCGGCCCACTGGGCCCTTCAGCGGTGAGCGGGGGCGGCGGAGCGGTCGACGCGTGGCGTTGCGCCACGCGTCGCCACCCGCGGGGCCCCGCCGCTGTAGCGGGGGGGCGCGTGGCGCGCGTGCGGTGGCCCCGCACGGCTGTCCCCCTGTTTGGGGGTACGTGGCGGGCGCCCAGGCGGGTTGGACGACGTCTGGTCCGACCCGGGCCGCGCCGGATCAGCCCGGGCTAGCGGGTTGGATCCGGGAATCCGATAAGCCTTATTTAGGCTTGTTTATCCGGTTTGAGGCCATGTTTTCACCCATTTCCTGTGGAAATTTTCGCAGTGGGCTCTGAAGAAGAAGTCTTCCCCTGCCAGTGATCTTTCCAGCAGTAGCTTCCCGGAGTTGTGGTGGTGCACGGTTTCCGAGGTTGGCCGTTTTCCAACGCGGCGCGCTTAGTTCGTCTTCGACCCGTTTTGCGTCCTCTCGGTGCACAGACTCTCCTGGCTTTACCCGACACCTGAATTCGACGATTTTTGCGCCGTTGGACTCACGACAGGTAGGACTTTGATTTTGATATTCAAAGTTTTCCCAAATTAATTTCGGATTTTGGAGGTATTTGAGTATTCTGTTGCCCCTCTTTCTTTGCGGATTTTTGGACAGCGACACGGTGTTTTGGCCATAACTTCGCGTACAGACATCGGATCAGGGTGATTCAAGAGCCTAAATTCATCTACTCTTCGCGAGGAATCTGCTGTATTTTCTCAGGACTTTAGGAGATTGCTTCGAAGGTGAGAATCTCCTCTCTTTCCGGATGTTGATCTGGGGGAATTTCTACAGTAGGGTTAGAGGTTATTTTCTTGCCGGATTTATATCTCAGCGTAGAAAACTCGGATTTGGATGTGTAGGTAGTCGTTTCGAAGCTATCGACGCGTAGACCGCGGGGATATTTTATTTGGATTTTTCTGAAGACTGTGAGCAGGTGATTTTTGTTCATCTTCGCAGCGGAGTTATTGTTTGTTAAATTTGGCAGTTCTGGGGATATATATGGATTGTGACAGCTCGGTTTTTGTACCCAGGAGCAGTGTGGACTGCGCGGGGCCGTTTGGACTCTGTGTAGCCGCCATCTTTGGTATTATCAGTTGTAGGACTTTTGACAGCTCGACTGATCAGGTGGGTGGTTGTTGTACTCCTCTCTTTGGTATGCCACTAGGAATGTTAGAGTGCCCTAAATTGAAGATGCTAAATATAAGATGGGTAGACTTGCATGCTTAGGGAATTAACTCTTATTAATCAGATCCTATTGTTAGAATGATCACCTGTTCTAACCACTTATCAAATCTGAACGGTATATCTGAAGATAAAATAGTAATTGTGGACTGTAAAACTAATAATTCCTCTTATAAGACTGTCACTCTAGCTCAGGTCACTCTATATTGCTTATTCTGGGAAATTGGACAAATGTTGGAACAATGCATGATTAAACGGGTCACCTAATAATGTCATCTTTTACTGCTACACTGTTTTGGGACTTGACTTAGGAGAAACCATGCATCTAATTCTTCTTCTTCTATCCTGGTAGACTTGAGGCATAGTTGCTCGGGTTCGAGCGGGTATCGGACAGTGTAGTCAGGTATTGGGGATTTGGGACAGTGTAGGCTTTTGGCAGGGCGTTGCGGCGACCACGGATCTTGGGTGGTTGACCGGGTCGTCTTATTGCATCAGATTGGGTACTTGGGGGATCGGGCTTGCTTTAGTGGAGGGTTTTTCCCACTTCTTTGAGTCTCGATCCAGTCCTGCTAGAGACAGTTACTTGTGGTTACTTACTTCTCTCGTGTGGGTCGCTCCCCACGAGTGCGACTCCGGAGTGCGCGGTTGCCAGACTTTGAGTCCTGGGGACTCCTTTGCTTCGGTGTTATGCGTAGGCTGGCATACCCGAGACGGCAGAGCAGGCAGTGCCAGTGTCCACTGGCGGTCAGATTGGATCATCTAGACAGGCTTCTGACACAGATGCATACTTTGTCATCCTGATTGGTTTAGCATGTAGAGGCATATTAGGGGTAGCATTTCATCTGAGTTGCTCATATTACACTCCCCTTTTTATCCTTTTCCTTTATGCCTCTGATCTTCCTGGTGGGCATACCTGAGCTGAGGCTTTACCCACTAGGGGAGGCTACTGTTTATAGTAGTACTTACCCCCACTGTTTTGCTTGTTTCTCTCTCTCCCTTGTTTTGCAGAGTCCTCTGTGGGAGTTGCTGGGTCGTCAGCAACTGATCGGGGCAAGCGTATCGCGGACTAGATAGAGTGCCACCCGCGGACTGTAGCTGGAGAGTTTTGGGTACCTGGACTTCTCAGACAGTAGTTAGTTACTTCCTTTTGGGTCTGGCTTCTGCCAGCTGTAAATATTGTAGTAGCGGTGTGAGAGACATCTGTAGTTTATTTTACTGTTGTACTTTTTACTTCCAGTTTCTGTCTGAGTTACAGTAGCTTTAGTTAGCTCTGATTACTTTATGCTCTTTTATTATTATTGCTTATCTGAGCAGGTTACCAACGCTTCGTGTATGTGGGAAATACCGCATGCACGGCGGATCTGTGAGCGGGCCCGGGTTCTGGTTTACACCCGGGGCGTGACAGATTAAGTTGGTATCAGAGCTTAGGGATGGGTCAGTTGGGACTTAGGAAACCCTAGGCTTTTGGACAGACCCTAGGATGTTAGGGTGTGAGTGGCGTGACAGTTTGCGAAAGTCGGTGATTTTGATAGTTAACTCTTCCTGTGAGTGAAGAGGGATCGACATAGTCTATTTCTGTTGAACCATTATGTTGGCTGCAGACAACATAAGGTTACAGAAATAGGGGGATGTCTTTGACTTCCGCCAGATTGGGTCGTGTGGGGTTTTGTTACTGATGTTTGGTTCCTTGTGGCAGGATGCCTCCTCGACGTCGGATTCCCACTCGGGGTGTCCCTTCGCCCCCTGTTGAGCCAGAGCAGCCTACACCCCCCGAGCTTACTGAGTTGAGGGCCTTGGTGGCCCAGTTGGCGGAGGGTCAGCGCCGCCAGGAGCAGAGGATTGAGCAACTGCTTGCTCGGAGGGAGGCACCACCCCCAGCTGTTCCGGAGGCTCCTGTGCCCCTTGTTGCACCTTTTGCGCCGTTGGCACCTTCTTCGAGTAGCAGGGCTCCTGAAGCTATCCGGCCCTTGACTGCGGAGGAGGAGCAGGATTTTGCTGACAAACTCTCCCAGTTTGTTAAGCGGGGACCACCTAGGTTCTCGGGGCGGGATGCTCAGCCCCGGGATGTTGGGAGATGGCTTTCTGCGATGGAGAAGCTTTTTCGGGACTTCTTCGTCGACCCGAAGTACCGAGTGCACATGGCAGTGCACTGTTTGGACGGAGATGCAGACTTTTGGTGGCAGCGGGTAGAGCCACTGGAGTTTCGGATCACTCGGCAGTTGCCTTGGGAGGAGTTCCAGCGGATGGTGTTGGACACCTACTTCTCTACCAGTGTGAAGAAAAAGTTGGAGGACGACTTGAAGAATCTGCAGCAAGGCGATCGATCGGCTCATGTCTATTTCCAGGAGTTCATGGAGTTGCTGAACTGTGTGCCTTTCGTCGCCCGTGACGGTCCGCACCAGGTAGAGATGTTTGAGGCAGGCCTTCGCCCAGAGATTTTCACACTTGTGCATGCCCAGAGATTTCAGACCCTAGAGGCAGCCGCAGAGCACGCACAGTGGGTGGAGAGAGGTGATCAGGAGGTGGCCAGACGGAGGGCCGCGGTCGCGCAGAGTTCCGACAGGAAGCGACCAGCCCCGGAGGACGGGGGACAGGCCAGCTCATGGAGACCGCCACGGCCGCCGCAGTCCCAGTCTTACGGCCGTGGGCGACCTGATAGGAGAGGGCCAGGTGGACCCCAGAGACCGCAGCAGCATCAGCATCAGCATCAGCAGCAGCACCAGCAGCAGAGATCGCAGCAGAGGCAGCAGAGATCTCAGCAGCAGTCCTCGAGGCAGCAGCAGCAGTCGAGACAGCCCCGATCTTCTGACCAATGTATCTTCTGCGGAGGTCAGCATGCCGCTATCACTTGTGACCAGAGATGGGGTCGATGCTTCCGTTGTGGACAGCCGGGGCATGTGCGAGCTACCTGCCCCCTTTCTACTTCCTCGGCACCTTCTTCGGCGTCGACTCCATATTCCCCTCGGCAGCAGCAGCCACCAGCCCAGCGGTCTTATGCCCCAGTGGGCAGGCCGTCCACCTCTCATCCTACAGATTCTCGACCTCCAGCACCGAGCGGGCGGGTGTATGCCGCCCAGTTAGCAGATTCTTCAGCGGCAGACCAGGTGGTGGCAGGTATTACTCTGCTTCTTGGTATTCGGGCTCGCACTTTATTCGACACTGGTGCATCTCATTCTTTCATTAGTCGAGCATTTGCATCCCTGCATGGTCTAGAGGTAGAGTCCTTGTCATATGCATTAGAGGTGCGGGTTCCTGATCACGTTATGCATGTCGAGGAGCATTGTTTGACATGCCGGTGCAGTTGGGGCCTTGGATTTTGCCGGCAGACTTGCTTGTCTTGCAGCAGCTCCATGATTTCGACTTGGTGCTAGGGATGGATTGGCTATCCCGTTATTCCGCCACTATCGACTGCAGAGAGAGGACAGTGACTCTTCGTGAGCCAGGGCAGGAGGAGTTCGTATTTAGAGGCTGTCAGAGTACCCTGTTTGCGATGACTATCTCGTCATCGAGAGCTCGGCGGATGATGAGCAGGGGTTGTATCGCTTTCTTGGCGACGGTCGTAGAGGTGCCTACGGTGGCACCGGGACTCGAGGATATCCCTATCGTCCGCGAGTTCCCGGATGTGTTTCCCTCTGAGCTATCGACTTTGCCGCCGGAGAGGGAGGTGGAGTTTGTGATTGATGTGGTTCCAGGGACCGCACCAATCTCAAAGGCACCTTACAGGATGGCCCCAGCGGAACTGAGGGAATTGAAGGCTCAGTTGCAGGATTTGATGGATGTGGGCTTCGTGAGACCCAGTGTATCTCCGTGGGGAGCGCCTGTTTTATTCGTGAAGAAGAAGGATGGATCACTTCGCTTGTGCGTGGATTATCGAGAGCTAAATAAAGTGACCATTCGGAACAAGTACCCGCTACCACGAATTGATGATCTGTTTGATCAGTTGCAGGGCGCAACAGTGTTCTCGAAGTTGGATCTTCAGTCAGGTTACCACCAGTTGAGGGTGAGGGCCGAGGACATTCCCAAGACGGCTTTTAGAACCCGGTATGGGCATTATGAGTTTACAGTCATGCCTTTTGGACTAACTAATGCCCCGGCTGCATTCATGGATTTAATGAACCGGGTGTTTCAGCCGTACTTGGATCGATTTGTCGTTGTATTCATAGACGATATTTTGGTCTACTCCCGGAGTGAGGTAGAGCATGAGGAGCACTTGAGGATTGTGCTACAGCTTCTGCGAGAGAAGAAGCTGTTTGCCAAGCTGAAGAAGTGTGCATTTTGGCTTCGGGAGGTTGCTTTTCTAGGCCATGTTATATCAGCCGCGGGGGTGGCAGTGGACCCGACGAAGATTGATGCAGTTCGGGATTGGCCTAGACCGACGACGGTTACTGAGGTTCGTAGCTTTCTTGGATTAGCAGGTTATTACCGTCGTTTTGTTGAGGGCTTTGCGAAGCTCTCTACTCCCCTGACCAGTCTGACGAGAAAGGGGGTGAAGTTTATTTGGTCTGAGCGATGCCAAGAGAGCTTTGAAGAGCTTAAGAGAAGATTGATCTCAGCACCAGTCCTAGCTCTACCCGTGATGGGCGACGGGTTTGTGATTTACAGTGATGCCTCACACAGCGGCTTGGGTTGTGTCCTGATGCAGCATGGTAGGGTAATTGCCTATGCTTCACGGCAATTAAAGGATTATGAAAAGAATTACCCTACTCACGATTTAGAGCTTGCCGCTGTGGTGTTCGCCCTGAAGTTATGGCGGCATTATCTCTACGGGGAGCACTGTGAGATTTATACAGACCACAAGAGCTTAAAGTATCTATTTACTCAAAAGGAGCTGAACTTGCGGCAACGCCGGTGGTTGGAGCTTTTAAAGGATTATGATTTGAGTATCCTTTACCACCCCGGCAAGGCCAATGTGGTTGCAGACGCTTTGAGCAGGAGATCAGCACAGAGCTTGAGCATGATGATTACTCAGCAGGCACCACTTGTGGAGCAGTTGAGGCGTCTACAGATAGAGGTAGTGTCCCCTGGGGTCTCTGCTAGACTCTTGTCCTTGGTCTTGCAGCCCACTCTGTTGGATAGGATTGGTGAGGCACAGAGTGGGGACCCCTACTTGACGAGGATCAGATCGCAGCTTCAGGCAGAGCAGTTAGGGGATTTTTCAGTGGATAGCTCGGGAGTACTGCGGTACAGGGACCGAGTGTGTGTGCCTACAGATTCGGAGATCAGGGATCAGATTCTGAGGGAGGCTCACTATACACCTTATACCGTCCACCCTGGAGGTACTAAGATGTATAGGGACCTCAAGGCACTCTTTTGGTGGTCTGGAATGAAGCGGGATATTGGAAGATTCGTGGCTCAGTGTTTAACTTGTCAGCAAGTGAAGGCGGAACATCGGGTACCTGCTGGCAAGTTGCAAAGTCTTCCAATTCCCGAATGGAAGTGGGACCGCATCACCATGGATTTTGTGACGGGGCTACCGAGATCACTGAGTGGAGCCGACGCAGTTTGGGTGATTGTTGATAGACTTACCAAGTCAGCTCATTTCCTGCCTGTGCAGATGACTTGGTCCATGGAGCGCTTGGCACAGCTTTATTTGGCTGAGATTGTGAGATTGCACGGAGTACCAGCGTCCATTGTGTCAGATCGAGACCCGAGGTTCGTGTCACGGTTTTGGGGGAGCTTACAGTCAGCCATGGGTACTCGGCTTAGTTTCAGCACGACATTCCACCCACAGACAGACGGCCAGTCAGAGCGCACCATTCAGACGCTTGAGGATATGTTGCGTGCGTGCGTTATGGATTTTGGAGGAGGTTGGCACCGACACTTACCCCTGGTTGAGTTCGCGTACAACAACAGCTTTCAAGCGAGCATTAAGATGGCTCCGTTTGAGGCGTTGTACGGACGCAAGTGTCGGTCGCCCCTTTATTGGAGTGATGTGGGTGAGAGGAGGACGCTGGGGCCAGATTTACTGCTGGAGGCGGAAGAGAAGGTCCGAGTTATACGACGGCACTTGGAGACGGCCCAGAGTCGCCAGAAGAGTTATGCAGATGTTCGGCGGCGAGACCTTGAGTTCCAGGTTGGGGATCATGTCCTTTTGAAGGTTTCGCCTTCGAAAGGGGTCAAGAGATTTGGAGTTCGGGGAAAGCTTAGTCCTCGCTTCATTGGACCCTTTGAAGTGCTCGAGAGGGTAGGCCCTGTGGCGTATAGAGTTGCTCTACCTCCCCGTTTGGCTGGTGTTCACGATGTCTTCCATGTTTCGGCCTTGAGGAGATATGTATTCGATCCGTCTCATGTCATCGACTTCGCATCCTTGGATATCGGCGAGGACTTGGTTTACGAGGAGCGCCCATTGCGGATTCTGGCTCGTGAGGTGAGGGAATTGCGCAACCGGGCAATACCTTATGTGAAGATCCTTTGGAGCAACCATGAGGAACGAGAGGCCACTTGGGAGCTTGAGACGGCGATGCGGGATACCTACCCTTCTCTGTTCGAGATTCCTGATTGTGGTACGCAGGTTTACTTTCCTTTTGTTTCGGGGACGAAACTCCCTTTTAGTGGGGGAGGATGTGGAGACCGTAAACCCCGTACAGTTTTTCGACTGAATCTATGGTTGAGAACACCTATTGTTGGTGTATCTGGCCCAAGGTGCATCAAAGTGGTGCTACTGTTGGACCTGAGTGGTATCTTTTACTGTTTTGGCCTTCGGCTATGTTTGCCAAAATTTCGGGAAGGTTTATGGCCAAACAGATGGTAGAATTGGATTCAGCACGGAAAAACACTTGAAAACGGCTGTTTATTTGCCAAATTTGGAGTCCGGATGACCAAAAACGGGCTACCGGAAGTTTCGGGGGAAAACGGGTGCATGGGGGGTGACCGTGGACCGGCTGGTGCCACGTGGCGGCTCGGGATTGGTCGGCCCACACCGCCTGGTCCACGGGAAAGGCGCGCGGGTGCATAGACCGCGGGGCGGGCCACGTGGCGCGTGCGGATTGGCGGGTGCGCGCGGCTCGGTCCAGGGAAAAGTGCGGAGCGGCGCGTGGACCGGGTGCAGGACACGTGGCACAGCGGCATTGGCGGGTCCACGCGCTCCCGGCCCACTGGGCCCTTCAGCGGTGAGCGGGGGCGGCGGAGCGGTCGACGCGTGGCGTTGCGCCACGCGTCGCCACCCGCGGGGCCCCGCCGCTGTAGCGGGGGGGCGCGTGGCGCGCGTGCGGTGGCCCCGCACGGCTGTCCCCCTGTTTGGGGGTACGTGGCGGGCGCCCAGGCGGGTTGGACGACGTTTGGTCCGACCCGGGCCGCGCCGGATCAGCCCGGGCTAGCGGGTTGGATCCGGGAATCCGATAAGCCTTATTTAGGCTTGTTTATCCGGTTTGAGGCCATGTTTTCACCCATTTCCTGTGGGAATTTCGCAGTGGGCTCTGAAGAAGAAGTCTTCCCCTGCCAGTGATCTTTCCAGCAGTAGCTTCCCGGAGTTGTGGTGGTGCACGGTTTCCGAGGTTGGCCGTTTTCCGACGCGGCGCGCTTAGTTCGTCTTCGACCCGTTTTGCGTCCTCTCGGTGCGCAGACTCTCCTGGCTTTACCCGACACCTGAATTCGACGATTTTTGCGCCGTTGGACTCACGACAGGTAGGACTTTGATTTTGATATTCAAAGTTTTCCCAAATTAATTTCGGATTTTGGAGGTATTTGAGTATTCTGTTGCCCCTCTTTCTTTGCGGATTTTTGGACAGCGACACGGTGTTTTGGCCATAACTTCGCGTACAGACATCGGATCAGGGTGATTCAAGAGCCTAAATTCATCTACTCTTCGCGAGAAATCTGCTGTATTTTTCTCAGGACTTTAGGAGATTGCTTCGAAGGTGAGAATCTCCTCTCTTTCCGGATGTTGATCTGGGGGAATTTCTACAGTAGGGTTAGAGGTTATTTTCTTGCCGGATTTATATCTCAGCGTAGAAAACTCGGATTTGGATGTGTAGGTAGTCGTTTCGAAGCTATCGACGCGTAGACCGCGGGGATATTTTATTTGGATTTTTTTGAAGACTGTGAGCAGGTGATTTTTGTTCATCTTCGCAGCGGAGTTATTGTTTGTTAAATTTGGCAGTTCTGGGGATATATATGGATTGTGACAGCTCGGTTTTTGTACCCAGGAGCAGTGTGGACTGCGCGGGGCCGTTTGGACTCTGTGTAGCCGCCATCTTTGGTATTATCAGTTGTAGGACTTTTGACAGCTCGACTGATCAGGTGGGTGGTTGTTGTACTCCTCTCTTTGGTATGCCACTAGGAATGTTAGAGTGCCCCTAAATTGAAGATGCTAAATATAAGATGGGTAGACTTGCATGCTTAGGGAATTAACTCTTATTAATCAGATCCTATTGTTAGAATGATCACCTGTTCTAACCACTTATCAAATCTGAACGGTATATCTGAAGATAAAATAGTAATTGTGGACTGTAAAACTAATAATTCCTCTTATAAGACTGTCACTCTAGCTCAGGTCACTCTATATTGCTTATTCTGAGAAATTGGACAAATGTTGGAACAATGCATGATTAAACGGGTCACCTAATAATGTCATCTTTTACTGCTACACTGTTTTTGGGACTTGACTTAGGAGAAACCATGCATCTAATTCTTCTTCTTCTATCCTGGTAGACTTGAGGCATAGTTGCTCGGGTTCGAGCGGGTATCGGACAGTGTAGTCAGGTATTGGGGATTTGGGACAGTGTAGGCTTTTGACAGGGCGTTGCGGCGACCACGGATCTTGGGTGGTTGACCGGGTCGTCTTATTGCATCAGATTGGGTACTTGGGGGATCGGGCTTGCTTTAGTGGAGGGTTTTTCCCACTTCTTTGAGTCTCGATCCAGTCCTGCTAGAGACAGTTACTTGTGGTTACTTACTTCTCTCGTGTGGGTCGCTCCCCACGAGTGCGACTCCGGAGTGCGCGGTTGCCAGACTTTGAGTCCTGGGGACTCCTTTGCTTCGGTGTTATGCGTAGGCTGGCATACCCGAGGCGGCAGAGCAGGCAGTGCCAGTGTCCACTGGCGGTCAGATTGGATCATCTAGACAGGCTTCTGACACAGATGCATACTTTGTCATCCTGATTGGTTTAGCATGTAGAGGCATATTAGGGGTAGCATTTCATCTGAGTTGCTCATATTACACTCCCCTTTTTATCCTTTTCCTTTATGCCTCTGATCTTCCTGGTGGGCATACCTGAGCTGAGGCTTTACCCACTAGGGGAGGCTACTGTTTATAGTAGTACTTACCCCCACTGTTTTGCTTGTTTCTCTCTCTCCCTTGTTTTGCAGAGTCCTCTGTGGGAGTTGCTGGGCCGTCAGCAACTGATCGGGGCAAGCGTATCGCGGACTAGATAGAGTGCCACCCGCGGACTGTAGCTGGAGAGTTTTGGGTACCTGGACTTCTCAGACAGTAGTTAGTTACTTCCTTTTGGGTCTGGCTTCTGCCAGCTGTAAATATTGTAGTAGCGGTGTGAGAGACATCTGTAGTTTATTTTACTGTTGTACTTTTTACTTCCAGTTTCTGTCTGAGTTACAGTAGCTTTAGTTAGCTCTGATTACTTTATGCTCTTTTATTATTATTGCTTATCTGAGCAGGTTACCAACGCTTCGTGTATGTGGGAAATACCGCATGCACGGCGGATCTGTGAGCGGGCCCGGGTTCTGGTTTACACCCGGGGCGTGACAGGAATACCATGGGTTAGGATCCTCACCTTTGCCGAGCTCGGGGAAGAAAGGAAGAAGCCGGTTCTATCTTCTTCTTCTTCGCGCGGCCACAGCAGCAACCCAGGAGGTCCCCAGACACCAAGGACAACTTCAGAGCACTCTAATTCCAACTTGGAAGAGATTTGTTCCAAGCTTCTTCTTCCTCTCCCACCCTCGGTTTGCTCTCAAAGAGTGTTGGGTCTTCGGTTTAACCAGGGCTTCGGGCTGGGTCTGGGAGTAGTAAGGGATCAGGGGTGATGCTTCAGATGTCCTCAAGGCTCCTCGGGTGCAGAGATCTTGGGAAGACCAAGAGGCAACAATAATACTTTATTCCTTTACTCATTAACCCCAAGCCATGTTCACATTAACCCTTAAGCTCCGAGATCCTCTTAATAGGTGCAAAATGCACCAAACCCCTTATGGTTACAAGCCCTAGCACTTAGGCACATAAACTATTAAGTTTTATTACAATTTAGACCATTTTGAGCACTTTTCACGCACTTCGAGACAAACCGTTCGTCATTTTGCGAAACGGACTTCGCCACGACGTCCGGCTCGTCGAGACCTGTCGGGTAGCGTATTTGTTTGGTTCGTTTGACGCTCGGATAAAAAGTCGTTCCATAAAGTTTGACTCAATATAGCGCGTGGCACGCACTTCGATGCACCCGGGTCGCCAAACGTGAAAACCGTCAGTGCCATTGCGCTCAGAACGTCGAAATTAGTTAGAATCGACTACTCATGTTGCTAGGTTCGGGGTCTAGACGGCGAAACGGCCGTTAGAGGTCAAAAGGGGATTTAAAATAGGGTTACTATTCACAACTTAAGTTGTGGGGCCCGCCTGCTTCTTTGCTGATTTCAGGAAGATCCGACCGTCAGATCGTCGACATATGTATATCAACTTTTCATGTTTCGACGAGACGATCGCAATGGTGATATCGGATCAGGCTCCGATCAAAGGTCGATATCTCTGGCCACTATTGATCCAAATTCAACCTGACTTCAATCAATTTCATTTATTTATTTATTTTCAAAATTCAAGTTCTTACAGCCATGTGGCCAGGCGCGGTCCACGCTGCGGTCCACGCACTGCGCCTTACGCCGGGTCTTCCGGGTTGTTGTCGGCCAATCACCCGCCAATCGCGGCGTGATTGGCGCGGCTCGGCCAATCGCGTGCTGCCACGTGGCTGGCGCGTGCTTTCGCTGGTCCAGGTGCATGCGCCAAGGGCCATGGACCGGCCTGCCCGCGGCCCTGCGCCACTGCCCGCGGCTGCCCGCGCCTGCTTGCGGCCGCCCCGCCACACTCCGGCGCCTGCCCGCGGCCGCCGGCGCTGCCCGGCCTGCACGAGCTGCCCGAGTTACAGTAAAAGTGCCCGATGTCCGTTTTAGGGCGTCCAGGTCCTGAAAAATACATCAAAATAGCCGATTTTCATCGTTTTTCCGCGTTGAATCCAAATTCGATATCCGTTTTGCAAGAATCCACTTCTAAATTTCGACGAAGGCATATGGATAGGCAAACTTGATCCAATTTTTGCGCCGGGTCTATTTCTTGGGTCCGATTCGCGCACAGACACCTCCATCACACAACATAGGCCTCCAAAAGCCGTTGATCAAACTATAATTCTTTCATAGAGATCCAGGTCATCATAATGTTGATGCAGTCCGGTTGGACGCCCTACGTTAATCCCGTCCTCTTGTGGATGTGTGGTAGTAGGTGGGCACAGGTTTGACTGGACCCGATGTGGTAGTTAGTGAGATTGGGTTGATTTGAGCACCTCAAGAGCGAATGGTTGCATATTATTATTTCATGTTGTTATTCCTTCGAGCATGATAGTTAAAGACATAGTAACTATAATTTTATTACAGTTCTTTACTATTTTTCAGCATTTCAGTTACTTTTGCCTTTAGTAGACTTAGTGGACAGATTGTTCGTTTTGGAGACGGTACCCACTCACCTTGTTGTTATAGTTCTCCCACCCGTTGTTGGTGTTTCTTTTATAGAGACTTCTTCTTTTATGCCTGCACATGCTAGTTCATCTGACCGAGATAAGAGAGTTGTGAGTTAGATCCCTACCTAAGCCCGAGAGAATTAGATGTACCTTTTTTTGAGCTATTGGATCTAGTACTGTTTAGCCTGGTTGTATTTTACTTGTATTTACTATTGAGAGATGGATTTTGTATTTATGACACTTCGGGTGTACAGTTATGTGAGATTTGTTTTAGTTGTTTTATTTTCAGCCCTGATATATGTATAGTTGTAGATATTATCTTTGCAAGTTAGACCCTTCACCTGTGCAGGATTTTTCGTATAGGTGGCGGATCTGTTGGCGAGCCCGGGTCGCAGTCCGACCCCGGGGTGTCACGCCCCGGGGTCGAACTGCGACCCGGGCTCGCCAACAGATCCGCCACCCATACGGAAAACCCCGCATAGGCGTAGCGTCTAACCTGCGAAAGATAGTACTATAGCTATGCAAATATCAGAGCGGAAATAAAGTGCTGTAAAATAGAATCCAATCAATATACGTCCGGAAATAAAGTACAATATCCATCTCCTCAAATCGATGATAATCATCATACAATATCCTCAATACAGCATCCCTGAACTCAAAAAGGGAGATAAACTAAACCTATAGTACATCAGTCTCTCAAAATACAGAAGATCTCTCTCTCAAGGTAAACAGTACAAAAGTCTAGCTGATAGTACTAGAAATCTCCAACCGGGGGGTACAGCTACGCTCCTCGGGCAGGTAAGGATCTAGCTCGTGACTCCCTCACCTCGAACAACGACCAAAGGGTAAGCAACTCCCGCAGAAGACTCTGCAAAATAAAGGGAAGAAAAGAGGGAAACAACAATGGGGGTGAGAACCACTAGTAAACCAGTAGCCTCCCCCTGTGGGTAAAGCCTCAAACTCCGACGTACCCACTAAGTCTACCAGAGGCAAGAAAATAGGTAAAGTGGTAAGGTAAATAGACTGCTGATAAGGAAAACTACCACTACTATGCCTCTAAATGCAGTACCAGAAAGGAATAATCGTGTGTATACATCAGTAACCATAACCGTCCAAATAATCCCAATCTATCCACCAGTAAAAACCCGGTACTGTCTGCTGCCGCCATCATCATCGGGCAAGTAAATCCACGCCGAAGTGATAGCAAGAACTTAATAACTGTCCGACGCCTATTTGGCACCATTGAATACTCACCGTCCGGCGCCTATTTGGCACCACTGTACACTCCGGAGTGGCACTCGAGGGGAGCTACCCACACAAGTAAAGTAACCGTAAGACAAAGATCTCAAAAGTAGGACTGGATCATGACTATGCTCAAGTAGAACAAATCCCTCCACTAAGAAACTCTGATCCCCAATCTGATGCATAAGTAAACATCCGGTCAACAGCCCAATATCCACAGTTGCCGCAATACCCCACAATCCACAATCAAGTCCAACAACCTACATCCGGTCAACCACCCAATATTCGCGGTCGCCGCAATACCCCACAATCCACAATCAAGGTCCCAGCTACACTATCCCAAATCCCTGCTCGAACCCGAGCAACATGTATCTAGAGTCTAAAAAGAAAGGAGAAGAGAGCAATCATGGTTTCTCCTAAGTCAGATTCCAGCATGATAGTGTAGCAATAAAAGATGGCCTATCTAGATGTCCATACAAGCATGCAAATGTTCTCGAGCAAGATAAAAGAAGGATTATCATGTAATCATCTTGCAAGAAAATAAGTCATCAATCAATATCACCATCCACCTATGCATATCCACAAAATCCTCAAGTAGTACCCACCAACGGGAAAAACCATATTGTCCCAATATGATAGTCAATTCCACATGCAAGGTTAAGTGCTAACATAGCTAACAGTATATCCATACAAGCATGCATAATTTCCAACCACAAGTACTAATCAATAATCCTAACACAATGGGGGAATCTCTCTAATATTCCTAGTGAGCATGTCGAAATAGCGGTATACAACAACCGCCCACCTAGAACGCACAACTCCACAACTGTAGAAGACTCCTCGCTGTCCAGCAGTCTTTTCTCCGCAAAACACCCAAAATCTGCGAGCCACTGCAAAAGAATCGCACTCGGCATAAATGGACCTCCCCCAAAAACAGCATTTGCTGTTTTGCAAAACAGCACAGAAAAAGGGAATTTTTCACCTCTGCGCAGTGCTTCGAAAAATCCAGAAAAATCACGGTTGCGATCGTCACGACGAGTAGATACAAATTGAGTACTTATACGCCCCATTCCGATGCTCGTAGGCAAAGTTATGGCCAAAACACTCCACCGCTGTCCCGAAAGTTGCCGCAGGAAAAGGGGTCAAAAAATGCCCCGGGAATCCCACCAAAATTCAAGAATAAGGTAAAACCATCAACACGGAAAACGAAGGCTTACCTCTTACGAGCACGCTGCCGCAAAAATTGCCAAAAAAGTCCTTCGGGGTTGCGCAGGAGACTTCTCGGACTGAAAAGCGACGGAAAAGCCACCAATCAAGGGAACGTCGAAGTGCGCCATAAAATCGAGATCGCCGTTGTCGGGATCTCCAAAAATGCCCAAGATCCATCAAGGGGTGGTGGACAAGGTGAGGAAGTGCTCAGCCAAAGGGGAGCCCCAAGCTCAGCCCAAAAAAAACCTGAAGAAGAGCTCACAAAGTCCTATTTATAGGCTGAAATCCAAAAAGGGGTCCCCCACGGTTTGGGGGACACTTTTGGGTGCCCGAATTATTTGGGCGCCGAACAGAAAACGCGAAAGGCAGCGCCCGGATTCACTCGGGCGCGCCACGTGTCCTGTCCCAGCCACGCCGCACACCACAGCCAGGCGCGGCCAATCGGGCCGCGCCACGTGGCCCTACCCGCGTGCCTGCCCCGTCCTGACCGCCGCCTGACAGCCTGCCACGCCGCCTGCCACACCCGCACGCGCACAGTGGCGCGTCCAATACCCGCGCGCCACGTGTCAGGCCCCGGGTCTGCTGCGCCCGGTGCACATGCCCAGTGTACCCGCCGAATCCAAAGCCGCCACGTGTCCCCCGTGCTCCCAAAGGGAAGCCGCCAAGTGGCACACCACAGTCCACACCGCCCGCCTGCCCGCGCACCTTCCCGGCCTGCCCGCGTGCCCCCGCGTGGGCCGCGCCCATTGCACCGGCCCAATACGGAGCCGCCACGTGTCCCGCCCCGGTCCACAGCACCCGCGCGGCTCGCGTGGACCGCGCCCGCTGCGCCGGCCCATCCGTGGCCGCCACGTGGCCTTCCCCCGGTCCACAGCTCCCCTCCCTGTGCACCAGAATGCGCAGAAAACTTCCGGTTGTCCATTTTTGCGCGTCCGGACTCAGAAAAATATTTCCAAATAGTCGTTTCCATCATTTTTCCGCGCTGAATCCAAATACGGCCTCCGTTTTATGCAAAACTAATTCCATATTTCGACGAAGGCATCCGAAAGGCAAACTTGATCCTTTTTCGCGCGGGATCTATTCCTTGAGTCCGATTCACACACAAAACGCTTCCATCACCCAAAATAATCCTCCAGAAGTCGCTGATCATGCCGTAATCCTTCAGCGAAGATCCGGGTCATCACACGGGGTGTGACAATATTTACTACGATAGTCGAAGAAAAAATAGTTCGATAAAATGAAGCACCTATTATTGCTGTAAGAAAATAGTAGTAATCAAGCCAAATGCTCTAATACAAAGACATTGTTTAACTTGTAAAAATATATACGCCAAACAGTAAATCAATATTATACTTAATTGCATAGAAGACACCGATTTAATAATTTACAAATAAACTGCACCAAACGTATCTAAAATTAATTACTAACATATACAAGATGTGCACATAGACAATGAGCATTTGAAAGGTAAATGCGGTAGAAAATAGTACATATAGTCTGATTTTACACTTTACACATCCAACGGTACTACTAGTTAACAATACACCATCATATGAAAGAACGAGTAACATTACGCTACAAGAATATTGTATATCGGTGGCGAATAATGTCGCCACTATATGTATAAAAATTTGCCACTTTTTTAAAGCGTGGCGATTTTTAAAGTCGCCAAAAGCCGCCACCAAAAGCCTTGCCACTAAATAAAATTGTGGCGAAGAATAAAAAGTCGCCACTTTATTAAAGATAGCGTGGCGACATTTTTTTGCCAACAAATATGATTTTTTATGGCTACTATAAGTCGCCGCCTTTTATGGTGATAAGGTGGCAATATATTTTTGCCACCAAATATATGCTTTAAGTGGCAACCATCACGGTCGCCATCTTAACTGAAGATAAAGTGGCAACTTCGAGATAAAGTGGCAATACATTTTCGCCACCAAATATATACTTTAAGTGGCAATCGCCACGGCGGCCACCTTAATTGAAAATAAAGTGGTGACTTTTTGTTGTCACCAACTGTGCGAGTAAAATAGCCACCAATAATGATTAATGTTGCAAACAACAACAAACAAGCAATAAAACAAAATATACACAAAGTAACAAACAATACATTTAAGCAAATAAAATTATTCTTTTAACAAAAATTTTACACAAAGTAACAAACAAGTAACCTAACTAGATTCTAAAAATTCCTAGAACATGTGGTATATTATAATAAGACAAGAAAAACATAAAAGATCCAATCATCCAATGAGAAGAAAAGAGATTTACAGCTCGTTCAGTTGCTTCAGGACGGCTCAAGCTAACAACCTTTGCTAAATCATTAGTAACCGGTTCCGGCTTCTCAACTACCTTTTCTTCTGGTACAGGCTCCCACCGGCTTTTCGTGCGACGACCAGAACTCTTAGATTTTGACAAGGAAGAGAGGAGATCTGAACTCTGCAGATTGCTGAAAGAAAAGGAGAAAAAAGTGTAAATAATTAACAACTTCTGTATAGATGCATCAAGAGTAACATAAAAACACTGGAAGAAAAAATGATAATCCTATTGTTCGCTTCAGGGTCAGAAAATATATGTCTAAACTCCTTCAAGAGGAATGATCCAGATCTTATAGTTGATGATCTATAAGTTCGTTGTAGTGCTTAATCCTGAAATATTGTGTACAACACTCAAATTTACTGGTAATACAAATTTGCCCAAATATCATCTATGAGTGACTAGAATGTTGAAATCTTTCGGCGCTTTGTGGATTCAGGCACTTGCAGTGTAAAGAAGCAAAACAAATTTTTAACAGTAGAGAGCAAAAAAAGGCATAGTTCACAAGTGAAATACTTGTTCTCTAATAGTACCTTCTCGGATACTTGTTCGGTTGGTACAGATGCATTAAGATACAAATCACAGAGCGTAAAGTTTCACACCTAAACTTCCTAGAGCAAAATCATTAATGTTCTGTAATAGATGCAATCAAGCTTCCCATTTCTAGAAACGAGAAACTATACAAATTTACACTTGAAATTACCAGATTCAGCTTCATATGTGATGTGTGGATAATAACCCTGCATTCATGCAAACTTAATAAAGTGCATATATGAATTTAAGATCATCTACTAGAGAAAACCAATAATTCTGTGCAGAGGAATTACAAGGGAAAAAATAAAAAAAAAACTTAGATGGAGCTTCTGCAAAAGAACAATGAAATTGGAAACAAATTATCAACTTTTACATTAACAGAAATGCATGTTTTACTAAAAAAGACTGTAAAATGGTTTTCAAATGACTTTGACTTGATTACCTTTGAAAGAATAAACGACCAATATTTGATGTTCCTCTCTCAGTATATATGCCATTTAGAGGGGATAAAAAGCAAAGATGTCTTACGATGTTGTGTTGACAAGTTGTACCACTCGCTGCTTGTAATTGCGGCACTGTTCTACAAGGTCAACTATCAACTCTTGCCTAAGTCCCTGCGAATCAGAAAAATAAATAAGCAAGCAGTTGTTAGTTTGGGAAGGGTTAACTACAAAGTTGGTAATCAAAGTTTGAACCAAATTCAATAACAGCCTTAGAATCCCAATATTAACAATTCAATACCTGTTGTCCAGTGTAAACACTAAGCCATTCAGTTAGTCCACCATCTAAGTAAAATGACGTCACAACGGTGATTTAGTACCATTACTAGATTTTGGCGATATTTCAGTTCTTTTTTAAGGTCGGCACAGGCTATGAGCTCTAATTTTTAAATAATTTAAATAATTTATATCATATTTAACGAAATCATCGTTTTAAAAATTTCATCATCAAAAATAAATAAATGACAATAAAATTGGTTTGTTATCGATAGTCTAACTCCTCATAAATATATTAAAAAAGATTAACACGGTAGTATTCCAGTCTAGCTGCTCATAAATATATTAAAAAAAAGATTAATACGGCCTTATAGCGCCTCAAATGCTTTTGTAAAAAAATAGTCGCAAAACATTTATTCACTATCAAGCTCTTGCAAACCAGCATAAATAAGATATAAAGAGCAAACATAAGCAAATTGTACCCAAAACAAATATTGACCATCTCAAGTAGCACCGGCTGATGAATCCAAACAACCGAGCCAAATAGGGTATCTGGGAATCAGAGCAACGCATGAACATGGAAAGGACTCCTGGCATAGTCAAGTAAGAGGCATAACATATATTAATTTTATTTTGGAAAAAATAATAGGTAACCGAATAAGTAAAAGATACAGCATGTTTTCTTGGTGTTCTGGGAGTTTTAAAATAAGGATTCCCTCGAAGACAGAAAGATCCATGCCAACTCCGTAACCCTCTGGCATATATCTCGTTCAACAACCTACCAATTGAATCGGCCCAATCAGTAGCTGGCTGCATTCAATGCCTTCGTAGATCTCAGTCCAAAAAAGGCCATACCAACTATCACCTGCAACTAAATCAGGCCAAAAGTTTGAATAAGACTAGCTAGCTAACCACGAGGCACATTAAGCATAGGTGAGAACCCATACTTGATCCTTGAGAAAAATATTTAGAAAAAAGCATCTAATCCACACACTTTAATCAACTTATTTTGCTGTCATATCTCACTCCATCTTTCCATCGAATCAACCGTTAATGCATAAAAACACATGCTTTCTCAAACATATACTTGGAATGTACTAAAATGCAGAGGGCATACTTCGATTATCCTTCCATCTATTGAGTGAAAAAAATCATAATATCAAAACAAACAGAACAACATTTAGCACTCCCTGTAAAATCTACTTTTAACCATAATTAATCTGCACTCCATCAACTCATATTCAACCATGATAAACTATCTATAAAATGCTTGCCTGTCACATCGGGATCATAAAGCATGTAATTGCAATTCCAACTCCCATGACCCTACATCACTAGCTTCAATTCTTTTTCAAACCGTAGACTAATCTTACTCAGACACAAAACAATGCTCAAACAACTCATCCATGTTCCAGCCACGTCACCAGGCGCCTCCAATGGAATCAGAGAAAGTATCTTCTGAACAAAAACATATTTACATGCTTAAAGTCTAACAGTCTTGTTAACCTTATAATAGACTTCACTACTACAAATTATAACAAAGGCGTCTTATTAAACTACATAATTAACCTTAAAAAGCTAGGGCAGTACTATCAAGTTAACTAATGTGTTGCCATTTTCTCCTCCCGTTTCAGAAGTCACAACCTCGTATGATCAGTGAAAAATGTCACACATACTGCCAAATAGAAGCTTACTGAATAAGAGAACTATATTGCTAAACAACTACAAAATACAAGGCACCGTATACTTAAACTGAATGAATACAGTTAGAAGGAAAAAGTCAGTCCACACAGAAAAATGGTTCTGAAAGAAAATATTACAGATATGCTGAATATAAATGACAAGCTTATCTAAACAATAGGCGTTCTCAAATGAATTCTACACAACTTTTAACAAATACAAAATTAAAATAAAAGCCTCACCAGCAACTGTGAAGAAGATGGACTTACAATGTCTCTCTTAACAGGATCTGCATGAGCTAATTGAAATCTATGTTTGATAATTGCCCATAAGGCCGACTACAAAACAGCAGTATTCTTATTGTTTCACCTTTCACACAATCAGCAAGGTCCTAGACAAAATATAAGATGATAGTCTTAAGCTAAAGACACTAAGAAATATGGCATATAATGAGATAGTTACCTTTCACCACTTATCTTGTCTGTGCAGCAAAACAAAGAAGACCTGATGCATCCAATCACAGGATTACTCAAACATGGTGCCCCCGTCGACTGTCGAAGTCCTGTTTCCAACCTCTTCCTGAAAATTCGTCTTCCAATCTAGCAAACCACAAACATATGCTGGGCAACTAACAAAATATACTTGTTTCACAACCTTTCAAAGATCCAAAAAAAAAAAAAAAAACCAAAAAGAAATCTTGAGCTGAAGTGTGAACATCATCTCCTTAAAATTGTTGAGAAAATCATTCCACATTCTTGCAACCTATCGTAAAATTGTTGAGAAAATTAGTCCCACCATTCAATGGCCTTTATTTTCAAACACGTAGCATAATATGTAGATATAAAAGCAACTCAATTTGTTGAAATAACATGGCGATAGGCCATCCGCATCAGAGAACGAAGGCCGCCCAGCAACAGAAGCAACCATCAGAAGTTCTGATCCACAAGAGCTTAAAAAACAAATTAATAGCAACATCAGTTTAATGACAAAAGAGTTATAATATCCGATATACAGTTTAACATCATTCCTGACTCTTTATAGTTGAAAAATAGAAAACACTTAAAAACGACGAAAAAAAGCTTCAGCTCCTAACTCAACAACCATTCATTTCCTGCAACAGTAAAAGCATTGGTTATTCAAATTTGTGTGAGAATTCAGGGTTTTTTAAATAGATTTGTTTCTTTCAACAGTAAAAGCAATACTCGTTGGACCTAACAATTCGTATCAAAGAGGATTTGTGCAAAATACAAAATCTATAGAATGTAAAATGCAATTAGGTTTGCTTTCAAAATATCTTTATAGTCATTGAAGTACATTTTCTATTTAACAACCTACCAAAAAGTAATCCTAGTTGACAATAGGGGCCATGTTGAAAGAAGTATTAACAGATCTTACAAATTAATCATAAAGCCACATGGTGCATTCAACCTTTTGCACAAGGCTGCCCATTTTGACAAGATTAAATTGTAGACTCCAAATGACAATCTACCGAATCGAAAGCCATTAAAAGCAGATTCAGATGTCTCAACCGGCCGTAAACAACCGACGATCTAACAAACATTTAGCACCACACAGCTCGGAGATGGTAGACTCCAAATGCATAAACAAACACACGAACAGAGAAATCAAAACGGGGAGAATTACGAGCGAGATCAAAATCAAAGCGCTAGATCTGGGAAGAAAAGGAAGGGTAGAACCAACCTGAAGTGAGATTTGTGAATCTCCCAAAGGAGGAGCGTAGATCTAGATCAGGAAATGAAAGGATTATCGATCGAGAGATCGAGAAAGAGCGCGCGAGCGAGCGAGAGGAAGACGGGGGGACGGATCGGATGATGGGCTCCTCCTCCTCTTCCTCCTCCGGCACCGAGGAAGCGGAAGAGACGTCGAGGAAACCAGCGAGGACTCTCCCCCCTCCTCTTTCCCTCGGTCGATGGAGGGACAGAGAGAAAGAGAAACAAAAGGAAAGAACAAAAAAAAAAAAAAAAGCCCATAAGGGGAGTACCTTTTAAATTTTAAATTTTAATATTAAATATAGTATTAAATTTAAATTTTTTAATTTTCGGTTTATAAAATTTAAATTTTTAAATTTTTAAATTTTAATTTTGAATTTTAATTTTAATTTTGAATTTTAATTTTAAATTTTAATTTTGAATTTTAATTTTGAATTTTAATTTTTATTTTGAATTTAAATTTTGAATTTTAAATTTTCAGTTTTAAAATTAAAATATTCAAATTTTAAATTTTTCGATAGTAGTTTTAAATTTTAGTGTGTTATTTAGTGTGTTATTTAGTGACGAAAATAGTATCGCCACCATAGGTAACCAATACAGTGGCAATATAAATAGTCATTTAGTGGCGACAACAGTAATTCCACTTTAAATTAATAAATTAGTGGCATACAATGGCGACAAAATTGTTATTAGTGGCGAAAATAGTATTGTCACTTTAAGTTAAAAAACTAGTGTGTTATTTAGTGGCAAAAATAGTATCGCCACCATAGGTAGCCATATAGTGACAATAAAAATAGTCATTTAGTGGCGATAGTAGTATTGCCACTTTAAATTAATAAATTAGTGACAGTTATTTTTATTGCCACCATAAATAACCATACAGTGGCGATAAATTTGTCAGTTAGTGGCGAAAATAGTATTACCACTTTAAGTTAATAAATTAGTGGTAGTTAGGTTTATCGCCACTATAAATAATCATACAGTGGCGACAAAAATATCATTTAGTGGCGAAAATAGTATTGCCATTTTAAGTTAATAAATTAGTGGCGATTGTTTGTATTGCCACTATAGACAACTATACAGTGGCGACAAAATTTGTCGCCACTTTATTTTTGCCACTAATGTTATGTTTTCTTGTAGTGAAATTAACATACAAATCACCACACTTCACTAGTTTTCTACAAGCCAGAAAAAAATTGCTTATACAAAATATTTTCTTTTGCAACCTAGCGATCAACCCACATTAAGGTGTTGGGCCGAAAAGTCGCGCTGACCGTATGGCCCCTTTGGGTCGATTGTTTAACACATTGTTGGGGGCAAAATGTGGCTTGCACGCGATCGGCCCCTTTGGGTGACCCTCCAGAGATGTCGAAGTGCGCCGCGTGCCAACAATCAAGCGATCAGGGCGAGAAGGGATCCGCTCGGCCAGGTTCTCCTCTGATAACTCCTCACGACCGCGACGACCAGTGACAGCCGAAGCGGGTTTACGTAGATAGAGAGGGATCGCCGGTTTTGACTTAGGATAGCTGAACCGGATAAAGAGGCGAATGTACGGCTAAGGAGTCAATTGTAGCGTCAAGGCAAATAAAGACACGACTAGTGAGCCGGTTTATACTCTAAATGCACAAATAAGCAAATAAAGACACAGTCGATGAGCCGGTTTATACTCTAAATTCGAGAAAAGTAAATAAAGACACGGCCGATGGGTCGGTTTACACTTTATATTGATAAAATAAAGGGGATACAAGTGGGGAGAAAGGGATATAAGGATTACAATTAAGCCTACTCGTAGAAAAGCAATAAAAAAAAGAAAAAAGAGTTAAGTTAACCTACTCCTAGATAAATGAAGAAGCTGGGGTGGTACCGGGCTTACGAGGTTGCCGGACCCCGATTCCTTCGATGGTTCGCTTACTTATACAGTTTCCGAACCAAGATTATTGGGCGCCGATTTGGATTTTGAATTATCGGCTTAATTCGAGAAGAATCATCGCGAAATCCTCAACGACTTCCTTTCGAGTCGTCTATCCTTAGTCGGATAGTAACCTTATTCCGTCTAGGCTCGTCCCCTAGTTGCCGCGCCAGAGCGTGATTCTCGGCGCCTTCCAGTGGTGGGCATTGTTTGTTGTTTTGGGTTGGTTGTGGGATTTGCACCCGAAACTCGCACACCTTCTGTTCGAAATCTTTCCTCTTTCTGCTCGAATCGGCCGAATGCCGACTCAGACTTCTGCCTTCTTCATCGACTGACTGAGATGATCTAGTGGACGTCGTAAGCCGAAGTCGATCTTGGGTGATGCGCGATTCGTCGGCGCTTTCTCCTGTCAACTGTTCCTCCTGTCGATTGATGCTTCCAACCGATGGTATGAGTCGCGTGTTGCTTTCTTTTGCGACTGAAACCGGTCCAAATCGGGATGCAGGCCCCTTTTCGGCTAACCCATCCTTCCGTCGACTGGTGCCTCCACCCGATGGTATGTCGCATGCGCGGGACGCCCTTACACTCGGGGCTAGTCTCAAATGAGTCGTGCGTCCCTCTTTGCTGGCTCATACCCCTATCGGCTAATGTCCTTCTGTTAAGGATTTTGTGTTGACGTATTTCGTGAAGTGTTATAAGTCTTGAAGATTAGATGAAGAATTGTGTATCATATACATCAATCTCAAGAAGAATGAATTCAAAAAGACCAGGTACGTTTAACTAAATAATTTTGGTGATCCGAATACATTCTTGTATTTTAGAAACACTTGGAAGATTTTTCATTGCATAAAAATCAAAAACTGGACAAGTTGGATGTTTAGGATCCGGATCAGACCATTCCAGTCCGGACCCCGAACATAGTTTAGTTCATGCGGAATTCAAGTCCGGAACAGCCTCTGCTCAGTCCGGACCCCGAACTATGTGTTTGCTGAAATCGCATGAACAGTCTGAATCAGAGAATTCCAGTCCGGACCCCGAACTTGTTTTTCTGAAAAAGCTCTGTCTAAAGACGACAGTCCGGATCAGATTTATTCCAGTCTGGACCGCCGAGCGGGAAAATTCCAGATAAGGTAGTTTTTGATTATTATCTCTTTCCAAAAATTTCTAACCTATAAATAAACCCTAATATCACATCTAGGGTAACCGATCGAATGAAACCGAAAAAAATATTAAAAAATCCACATATATAGAGAAGAAAAGAAAACATGATCTAATATATGTTTCTTCATCTATATTGTTCAATTTGATTCTAGGGTATCTAAACTCATATTTCTTGTAGAATCAAATTGAAGAATACTTAGATGGTAATTCTTGTCTATCTATGATCTAAGTATTCGGAGGATCATCACCAAGAAAACAACAATTTCCTAAAATCGGCGCGTGGATTCGCGTGACCTTGTGGATTCAAGGTGCTACTGTTACGGCTTTTTGGTATTGGCATATTTCGTGAGTCAAGTCAGTGAGTTGAGTCGGAGTCTTAAAGGGATCAAATTGTCAATCAGCAATCAAAGACTTAGAAAAGATTCAACAAGAGCTGAAGTTGGCACTCAGTGTCTTGAGTCTTGAAGATTGAAGTTGAAGAATTGTGGATCAGTTACATCAATCTCAAGAAGAAAGTATTCAAGAGGATCAGGTATGTTTAACTAAATAATTGTGGTGATCCGAATACTTTCTTATAGTGTAGAAACACTTGGATGAACTTTTAATTGCATAATAAGCAAAAACTGGTGTTCGGACTTGTTCAGGATCCGGATCAGAGCCAACGATCCGGATCCCGAAGGTTGTTGCTTCATACAAGACTTCGATCCGGATCCATGCAATTTCCGATCCGGATCCCGAATGTTAAGTTTTCTGATTTGTATGAACGATCCGGATCGGGCCTTGCAATCCGGATCCCGAACCCTTGGTTTTCTGGAATCGTCAATCTCGTTACGATGATCCGGATCGCAATAAATCTGATCCGGATCGCCGTCCTGAAAATTTCCAGATAAGGTATGTTTTTGATTCTTATCTCTTTCCAAAGGTTTCTAAACTATAAATAGACACTTAGGGTTTCTCAAAAACGTGGGAGCTACGGCCGATCTTTTTATAAAACTCTTGAGAGCAACCCTAGAGGCTAGGTTTTTATCGATCTTCTTTATAGCCTCTTTTAGGTCAATTCGATGGTTCTTTCAAGAACATATCTTTTGTCGAATTGATCTAATCTTTGCTTAGAGATTTCTTCTACGGTTCCTCAATGAGAATCTAAGCAAAGGATCACCATCGAAGTCAATATTCTTATCGACTGAGTTTGCGTCGTGGATTCGACGTGGCATCGTGGATTCGGTGTGCTAAAGGCGTTTCATGGATTCGAAACGTGTGCTCGTGGATTCGAGTGGCGTTCGTGGATTCGAACGTGTGCAGTGGGCGTGCAAAATCGGTGGAGCGCGAGGTCCAAGAAATTGAAGGAGGGGTTAAATCCGTGGAGACGGTAATCACCTTGTTATTCTTCTTTTCTTAGGGATTGTTATTGCGTGGATATCCAACCGGTCAGCGCAAGGTCCGAAGAAGCTGAAGGAGGGGTTTGAGTCCGTGGAGTCGGTAATCACCTTGTTATTCTTCTATTCTTAGTGGATTGTTATTGCGTGTTGGTCCCGTGGTTTTTCTCCTGGATTGGAGTTTCCACGTATATCTCGGTGTGCTGTTTTTATTTTCTGCATTGGTTTTTATTTTGCACTGAGATTTGGTTTTATAAGTATTACACCTATTCACCCCCCCTCTAGTTGTTTGATAGTACCTATTTAGATCCTTGTGGATCCTATAAAAACCTACAGCTACCGCTCTCGTGGGTTCGGAGCGAGGTACGTTCTTATGATCGATACGTGCTACATTGGTGAAGACCGTGGATTCGGTTGGACGTCGTGGATTCGGTGTTGGACGCAAATCGTGGATTCGAGGAGCGTTGTGGAGTGAGTGGAGAAGATCTACTTGGAGCGTATGGAAAAGGTTGAGTCGTAGGGTTACGGTAAATCACCTTGTACGTGTTTAATCTTAGTGGATTTTGCCGTGTTATCGGTCCCGTGGTTTTTTACTCCTGTGATGAAGTTTTCCACGTAAAATCTTGCGTACTTATTTACTTTTCCGCATTGGGTTATTTTTTACGCAATGATTTGGTGTGTTTATTGTTTACACCTATTCACCCCCCATCTAGGTGGTTTTTCCCCTATTCAGATCCATATTAATATAACCCACAAGTGGTATCAGAGCGGGAATAGGGTTGTAAACAATGGTTGAAGGTGGAAACGTCAATAGACCACCGTTCTTCGATGGAACAAATTATGCTTATTGGAAAGTACGCATGAGAGCGTTTTTAATTTCCATCGATGAACAAGTTTGGCAATCAATTGAGTTTGGATAGTCATATCCTACTGAGATTATTGTCGATGTTGTCACCATCAAACCTAGGTCGAAGTGGACTAAGGAAGAAATTGATGCTTCTTCTTACAACGGCAAGGAAATTAACGCTTTATTTAATGCCTTGTCACAAACCGAGTTCTCTCGCGTCTCGGCATGTGAGACTGCGAAAGAAATCTGGGATACTCTACAAGTTACACATGAGGGTACAAGTTTAGTGAAGATTCAAAAACTGCAAATGGTTACGAGCAAGTTTGACTCTATTCTATATGGCAGAAAATGAATCGTTCACAGATTATTATACATGATTGCAAGATATCGTTAATACATGTGCTAACTTGGGAGAGAAAATTTCAGAATCTAAAGTTGTAAGAAAGATTTTGAGAACTCTTCCTGAAAGATCTAGCCCTAAGGTCGCAGCCATTGAAACAGTAAAACACCCGGACGAAATCAAGGTAGAAGAATTAGTTGGTGCACTTCAAACATATGAAATGACTTTTCCTACTAACTAATCTTCTGGAAAGCCTTCATCTTCTTCTAAGTCTTCAGGTTTTGCATTGAAATCAACAAAAGAAAAAGACGCGGATTCATCCTCCTCAGATGCTGATGATAATTTATCAATGGAGGATTTCGAGAAACAGATTGCATTCTTGACAAGGAAATTTCGCCGAAACTTTCGAAGGGGAAATTCAAGCAAACCATCATCCTTCGTTAAGTTAAAGAAAGGCAAAGAAAATTCAAGCTTTAAATCAAGAAAGCAATAGGGTTCTTCAAAGGACAAGAAGAACACCGAGCGACAAATCCAGTGCTTCAAATGCCGAGGTTATGACCATATCTCAACGGAGTGTCCGAACAAGAATCCGTCAAAGAAGAAGGCTATGTAAGCCGTCACATGGGATGACACTTCCTCTTCTGATGAGTCATCTTCCAGTGATGAGGATAACAACGCCACAGCATTCATGGCGTCCACAACTTCACCTTTCGTGTGTTTGTCAGCGACCTCCTCTGGTTCATTATCCATCTCCTCCTTGAATGAAAAAACTACAACGTATGATGAACCGAGCGATTCCGAAGGTGAAGACTTTGCTTTTGCCTACCATAAATTATTGAAGGATTCTAAGAAATTGGCAAAGCATAATAAGAGTTTGAGAAAAAGGTTGTGGGATCTTGAAGAACAAGTTAAAAAGGCAACTTCTCTCTCAAAAGCTCTTGAATAGGAAAGGGATAGTTTGGTCAAAATAAATGCTTTCCTTCAAGAGAAGAACGAGCATTTCGAGAAGGAACATATCAAATTGGTGGATAAAGCTAATTACTTCTTGAAGCTCCACTCCGAGGCTCAACAAGAAAAATTGGAGATGACGAAGACCATATTCCAACTTAAGGAAGATTTGAAGCGTTTTTCTTCATGAAGAAGCAAGTTGGATAAGTTGCTTGGTCTTGGCCAAACGAATCGTTTGGGCCTTGGATACGATCGAACTGGTGAGGGTCCAAGTTCGAGCAAGACGGTTTTTGTGCCCTAGTCGGTTGCTCCTCCTCCGACAAAGATCATCGCATCCAACGTTAACAAGTCTACCTCAATTCGGTCAGGATCAAATCTTTCCAAGGTATGTTATCGTTGTGGTTTTGCAGGGCACATTAGACTAAATTGCAAGTTTGAAGCCAAGCGGTTAAATCAAGCAAAACTTGCAACAACTACCAACAAGTTCATCCACCAGAAATTTCGCAAGAACCATCCAAAGGTGAAGAACTTTGGTAGTACACCCCACAAGACGAGGTCATCATGGATTCCAAAGAAAAGTGATCAAATGTACAAGACGCGTTCACCAAAGAGATCAACGTCACGATCATTGCCGACGTATTCCAAAACTCGTAAGGTTTGGGTGCGCAAAGGTGAACTCTTCCCTTGTCTTGTTATTCATACATCACTACATGCATATGACAATTCGTCTTGGTATCTGGATTGTGGATGCTCCCGTCACATTACTGGTGATAAAAACTATTTTCAATCTTTAGAGAAAACCTTCGGAGGACTTGTAGTTTTCGGAGATGAACGATCTTCAAAAATAGTTGGCAAAGGAACAATTGCTATTCCAGATGGCCCGGTTTTGAACAATGTTGAAGGCTTTAAGACTAACCTCATAAGCATTAGTCAATTGTGTGATAATGGTTTCTCAGTTAATTTCTCTTCTGTTGAATGTATTGTAACTGACAAAAACCATTCATTCTTTTTTAAAGGGGTTAGATCTCAAAATAACTGCTATGTAGTTCCTAATAAATTTTCTGAATATTGTAATCTAGTGTCACTTGATAATGAAACACTTTGGCATGAAAGACTAGGTCACATAAACTTTAAGGAACTATCTAGAATATCTAATAAAGACGTGGTTAGAGGTGTTCCTAAATTGTCTTTTAAGGAAAACATTGTGTGTGGAGGTTGTCAAAAGGGAAAACAATCGAGAGCCAGGCATCGGAACTTGAACCACGTTGGAACCAAACGGCCATTAGAATTATTGCATATGGACTTAATGGGGCAGACTCGTCAACTAAGTTTGGGAGGTAAATGGTATATTTTTCTTTTAGTTGATGATTTCTCTATATATTCTTGGGTAGCATTTTTAAAAGAGAAAGCGGATACTTTCAATTCTTTTCATGAGATTTGTCATCGTATTATGATTGAGAAGAATGAAAAGATCGTTCGTGTTCGGAGTGATAGAGGTGGAGAATTCATCAATTCTAAATTCATTGATTTTTGCACTTCAAACGGCATAAAACATGAATTCTATGAACCTTATACACCGCAACAGAACGGTGTAGTCGAGCGCAAAATAGAGTTGTGAAAGAGATGACGCGTGTCATACTTCATAGTCGGGAACTCCCGTTACACTTTTGGGCTGAAGCAGTTAACACCGCGGTCTATGTGATCAATCGCATCTATTTGCGCCCGGGTACTTTGAATACACCATATGAGCTTTGGTTCAGTAAAAAACCAAATATAAAATATGTTCGTATCTTTGGGAGTCGCTGTTACATTTTACGCGATCGAGAAAATCTTGAAAAATTCGACTCTCGAAGTGATGAAGAAATTTTTATGGGTTATTCTACAAACAGCAGAGCATATCGGGTATTTAACCTTGAATCTAAAACGATGATAGAATCTTTCAATGTTAAAGTAGATGAAGCTTTTCATTTTTCTTCTGATAAATCTACTCCTGATATGTCTATTGATGATGAATCTCCTGCTAATGATATTGCATCTTTACATGATAACTCTTTTGAAAATGTTGATGCATCTCATGGTTCTTCTAGTTCATCTAATGTGCAGGAATCATCATGAATTCCCCCGAGTACTCCGTTACCTCAAACACTTCGAATCTCCAAGGGCCATCCGGAATCAAACATCATTGGAGATCCTCAAGAAGGAGTTAGAACTCGGAGACAATTGGTTTGTGGAGTTGCATGTTATGTCTCCATGATCGAACCAAAGAATGTGATGAAGCTCTTCAAGATAACTATTGGATTGAAGCAATGCAAGAAGAGCTTAATCAATTTGAAAGGAACAAAGTGTGGGAATTAACGAAGCCCCCGAAGCAACAAAATATAATCGGTACAAAATGGATTTTCAAGAACAAAAAAAATGAAGATGGTACCGTTGTTCGAAACAAAGTACGTTTAGTTGCTCAGGGCTATTCACAAGTCGAAGGTATAGACTTTGATGAGACTTTCGCCCCGGTTGCTCGTCTCGAGTCCATTCGTATTCTTTTTGCGATTGCTTGTCATTTTTAAATAAGACTTTTTCAAATGAACGTTAAGAGGGCATTTTTAAATGGTTTTCTAAATGAAGAAGTTTATGTTGCTCAACCGAAAGGTTTCATTGATCATAAACTATCTAACCATGTTTTTCGATTGAAAAATGCTCTTTACGGTCTAAAACAAGCACGGCGAGCATGGTACGAAAGATTGACAAAGCACCTTCTGGAAAAGGGCTATACTCGAGGGGGAGCCGATCGGACACTCTTTGTGAAGCACTTTCAGGACAATTTCATTGTAGCACAAATATATGTGGATGACATCGTGTTTGGTGCTACAAGAAATAACGATGCTTCAAAATTCGCTGAAACAATGAAAAGCGAATTTGAGATGGTCATGATCGGCGAGCTTACATATTTTCTTGGATTGCAAGTTAAACAAAGTGAAGATGGCATACATTTATGTCAATCCAAGTATGCGAAGGAGTTGGTCAAGAAATTCGGATTGGAGAACTCCAAAGACTTTCCGACTCCTATGGGAACTAGCAATAAGGGATTAGGAAGTGAATCTCACGGAGAGAGTGTAGACGAGAAACTTTACCGAAGCATGATTGGAAGTCTACTCTACCTTACGGCTAGTCGCCCGGATATTTCTTTCAGTGTTGGGATTTGCGCGAGATATCAATCAGTACCG
This sequence comes from Tillandsia leiboldiana, assembly GCA_029204045.2. NCBI lineage: Eukaryota > Viridiplantae > Streptophyta > Magnoliopsida > Poales > Bromeliaceae > Tillandsia > Tillandsia leiboldiana. The sequence continues at coordinate 19,322,976 of CM055075.1, read as the reverse complement.
AAGAAAATTCACCTGAAAGCGGTGAAAAGGATCATCCGGTACGTCAAAGGTACTATCAATTTCGGAATTTGGTATCCTATGGGCACATCTATCGATATTATAGGATATTCGGATGCTGATTGGGCTGGATCAGTGGATGATCGAAAGAGCACGAGTGGTGCATGTTTTTACCTTGGCCATTGTCTTGTTGCATGGCATAGTAAAAAGCAAAACTGCATTGCTCTCTCTACTGCCGAGGCGGAATACATTTCAACGGGAAGTTGTTCAACTCAATTGATTTGGATGAAAAGTGTTTTGAACGACTTTTGCATTCCTGTGACTTCGGTAACAATACTTTGTGACAACACTAGTGCCATAAATATTTCTAAAAACCCTGTGTTGCACTCAATAACAAAACACATTGAACTTAGATATCATTTTCTTAGAGAGCTAGTTGAATCAAGTACTTTACAAATTTCTTATGTTTCAACTGAAGATCAATTAGCCGATATTTTGACAAAACATTTGGATCAAAAACATTTTATTCATTTGCGTAAAGCAATTGGAATGATTTCTTTGAAATAACAATTTTTGAACCATTGCTTAGATTAGGTTTTGTTTTGTGTTTTGTGTTCTTTTTGTATATAGAACATTAACTGAGCATTTGTTAAATTGACTTTAATTGCATCTTTTCATGTTTTGATAAATTTATTATGATTTGGATATCATTATAACTCTCTTGATGCATTGATCATTTATATCATTTATTTCATCTTTATTTGATCAAAGTCAATTCCTCTCTCAATGATCTCTTGGTATTGTTTTTATCTTATTTGATAATTGAGTTAAGTATGAATATGAGATCAATAGTTGGTTGAATACTTAATATTTTACATAATTGATAGCCAATTGAGGGGGAGTATTATTTAAAGTTTCATGCTCAAAAGATGTGGAAAGAGTTACATCCCTTAGTGGAGTGTGAAAACTACCACCACATGGAGGAAAGAGCTACCACCTCGGTCGTTCGAGTACTGTGTGCAGCTACCACATGTTTACCAAGCATGATGTTCTTGATAAAATGCTTTTTGGAATACTTGACTTTGTCGAATTCCAAGGTTGGTATAAGGTGGGATTTCAAATTGAAAGATGCTCAAAGAGCCACTCCCTAAAACATATTGACTAGATTTATCTAACTTATTTGGGATTTCAAACATTTATCGATCTTTGTGCGTCATTTTCTTTATTCAATTGATGATTTGATAAACACGTTACTCATTAGATCGTGATTGATGTTTTGAACTTGCTCAACTTTAGAAGATATAACTTTTATAAATTTTCGTTTCATTATTTGAGTATTAATGATAGATTTAGCATAATCTATTTCTTTTGATGTGAAACGATACTTTTTGTTTAAAGTTAATATGCAAGAATGCTTACATACTTTTTCTGAATTTTTTGGAATTCTTTACAAATTTTTCTGAAGAAAAAGTTGCAGGTAGTCCGGACTGGATGTTTCAGTCCGGATCCCGAACGATGGGATTTCCTGCGCCAAGCCGATCCGGACTGAACTCTCGACCCGATCCGGACCGCGGCTAGGTTTTATATGAAACGAAAGGTTTTTTTATTTTCATTCACTCTAAACTTTTGTTTCTAGCTTCCTAGAGTTTCTCTCTCTAGAATCAAGAAGGTTTGGATCTTTTGCAACTCATTTTCACTTGATTCAAGTAAGTTCTTATGATCAAAACTTGGTTTATTCACTGTTTTTGCTTGTGTTCATCAAAATGTGAGGGATTTCATGGTATAATCTCTGTTTTGCATGGTTTTTTATCAAATTTCTTTTGAAATAAGAACTCTGGACACCTTAGATTTGTTTCTATGCCTTGTATTCATTTGATTAACGAATTTTTTGAGCTTCGATTTCTAAAAATTCGATTTTAGGGCAAATTTTAGAAATTTTTGAAAATCATGGATTGATCTATTTTTAAAATTCTTTTTGCAAATCTAACTTGACTCCTAGTCTCTATACATGATAAAGATTGTTTGGGTATGAATTTTCAAATTTTTGAAAATTAAACAAATTTTCATGTTCTTGAGCTCTTAATCGCAGGATCACTTTTTCAAACCTTCGGCCATAATGGTGTCTGGTTGGGTGATTGTGCTCATTGTCGCAATGATTGGCACTCGGGCAACAGTCAAAAAGGAGCAAGATAGAGCAAGTCAGGAAGAAACAAAGAATGCTCTTCAAGATGATTCAGAATCTGACGTAGAAGATTGGGAAGAAATATGCAGGGAAATACAACAGGATGTTGAAGACGGACCAATGGAGTTTAAGACAACGGTCTGCAATACCAAACTTACAATAACACCTCAGGTTATTGGAGAAGTTTTGGATATGGATACTAATCTTGAGGGAATTCATTATTTGAAGGGTTGCCCTATGACAAGCTTAGATTAAGGACGAGTTGTGGATGGCATCTGCATGCCGGAAACTCGATCGGCTGAAAATTCGGTATTTTCAAAGGAACTTCGACCAGAATACCAGTTTCTGAATTTCATCATTTGCTACAACATCTTACCAAACATGCAAACGAAGGTCTTGTGTTGGGATAGAATGCTATTCTTGTATCTACTAGGACATCCCACAGCAGCTCGAGGATTGAACATCAACATTCCATACATCATCTGGAATATGATGGCTCGATATATGAAGCATCCTCAACAAACGGAAAGACTCCCTTTCCCTATGATCATCATGCAGATTTTGAGAAAATTTGACGTCGATATTCGATTGTCAAGTTACATGCATAGCTTGGGGACCATCAACGACACAACGGTTGTGAAGTCACTCCCCAAGAAGCCAGATGATACACCAACACCTCCTCGAGGCAAGCGACCATCAGCTTCAGCAGAAACACCAACAACAGCAACAGCAAGAGCAGCAACAACAGCAACAGCAACAGCAAGAGCAGCAGCAACATCTGATACCTCAGAGGATGAAGCCTCTGTAACATCAATTTACCGAGAACAACAACGTTTATCGTCGGAACAAGAGCGCATGTCACATGAAATAACTCAGATCTCTTCAGACATGGTTAAGATTACTGCCACCCAAGCCGACATGAAGAAAAAGTTTAAATCTTTCGCGAAATTGGTCAAAAAGATTTTTACTAAATTTGGTTACAGTGACTCCGACGACACCGACTCGGATTAATGTGTTTGATTTTTTTGTCTTGTTTTTCAATTTAGTTCTAATGATTTCTCTTTTGCAGGTTTTTACTTTTGCAATTTGAACTTTGCCCTCCTTTTTATTTTGGCTTGTTTATTGTGACAAAAAGGGGGAGAGAACATAGAACTTTGAGAACTTGAGTACTTTGAAGGTAAGTTGGATACATGCCACTACTAACTATTTGACTAACTATTTGGGCATGTAATATTACTAACAAGTTGCTTGATAATTGACATATTTGTGAACTTGTTAGAATTTTGATATGACATTTGAACTTTTAAGGATTAGATGATATGTAAATCCGTGATGGTTTATTCTCATACATATCTGATAATTAATGTCATGGTGAGTATAAACTCTATCTCTCTGATTGCTTATTGAATGTTTGAATTCTTGAGATATCTAACGATTTCTTTTGTCAAGAATTATTTCTTTTGCAGAGAGTATAAGCGTCTAAGTCTATAGTTTGTATTAGGAGTTTATCTATTGTATTCATTTTTATTTGGATTATTCATTGAAATTTTTGTTGTATGGTGATAGCAACAAAAATATCTTTTTAAATTTTTTAAGTGAATTTTTGTTTTGTCACGAAACCGCCAAAGGGGAAAATTGTTAAGGATTTTGTGTTGGCGTATTTCGTGAAGTGTTATAAGTCTTGAAGATTGAAGATAAAAAATTGTGGATCATATACATCAATCTCAAGAAGAATAAATTCAAAAGGATTAGGTACGTTTAAATAAATAATTTTGGTGATCCGAATACATTCTTGTAGTTTAGAAACACTTGGAAGATTTTTCATTGCATAAAAATCAAAAACTGGACAAGTAGGATGTTCAGGATCCGGATCAGACCATTCCAGTCCGGACCCCGAACATAGTTTAGTTCATGCGGAATTCCAGTCCGGAACAGCCTCTGCTCAGTCCGGACCCGGAACTATGTGTTTGCTGAAATCGCATGAATAGTCCGGATCAGAGAATTCCAGTCCGGATGTCACGCCCCCGGGGGTTTTTGAGTCTATCAAAGCGGAAAATTGCGTGTATTATTTTTTTTTTTCTTAACAAGGTAACTTAAACCTCATCCCCGGTGCGTGCCAGACCGCCACATACACAAATTCTCTCTGCCCACGGACAGAGTCTCCTTTGTATATGCACGGCATCTCATTTACAACATCATGCATCAACCATCAACCATACAATAGACATACATCGTCAAACAGAGTACAGTAATTTAACTAATGTGTTAAAAGACCGGTGTCCACTCGACACCTTGTTATTAAAGCGGCATCAACGTTTTGTAGTAACCATAATTTTTAAAATCCAAATTTAAGTTAAAATAAATTTCAGAATTATTTAAATAGCAAAAATGGGTCAATAGTGGCCCAGAAATGTCGACTTTTGATCGGGGTCTGATCTGGAAAATCCGAGATCACCATTGCGATCGTCTCGTCGAAACATAGAAGTTTCATATTCATATGTTTTCGATCCGACGGTCGGATCTTCCCGAAATCAGAAATCAAAAACGGGCCCCGCGACTTAAGTGTGAATAGTAACTCGCGATTTTCGACCCCTCGCGAGCAACAGTTGGCCGAACCACTGTCTAAAACCCTGACATAGGGGTATGAGTAGTGGATCCTAACTGATTTCGACATTCTGAGCGCAATGGCACTGACGGTTTCCGCGTTTGGCGATCCGTGTGCATCGAAGTGCGTGTGTCGGGTTGCGACATACAGAACAGAATGGCCCGAGAATTCATTTGAGCACCAAATCAAGCAAATGAATAGCCTATCTTGAAGGTCTCGACGAGCCGGACGTCGTGGCGAAGTCCATTTCGCATTTCGTCGAGTAAATTTTCTCGAAATACGTGAAAAGTGCCGAATTATCGCTTTTTCTTCAAGCACCTTGGGTATTCTTGGGGCAAAGCTCTTGGGATCTTGTTCATTGGGCCTCTGCCAACCTAAGAAGCCCACGAAGTGTGCTGGGCAGAGCCAGGAGGCTGGGGTTGTGTGTGAACCCGGATGGAGGCTAAATTGTAAAAGAATCTTGCATTTAAGATGGGATTGTCTCTTGAGCTACCCTGGACCAGAGCTCGAAGAGTTTGGAGTGGAATCCGAAGCTCCATCCGTTCCATGTCTCCCAGAATAAATCCTGAGTGGAGGGTGGCCAAGGAGTCACAACACCGTTATTGTGAACTCGGGAGAGAGAGAGAGAGAAGGAAGAGAGTTGGACCAACTTCTTCCTGAGTTGGATCTGGTGACCCTGAGGAGTTCCTGGCGCAAGGAGGACCTTGCTGGAGAGTGCCCAAGGCCGCGCGTGAAGAAGGACCCGAGAACCGGCTTCTTCCTCCTTCACCAGCTCCGGCCAAGGTAAGAACCTCTAAAACCTTGATTGCTAGCCCCTAAGACCCCTAGCAGTAGACTCCCCATGTCCTAAGGATGCTCTGTGCATAAGCCCGAGCCCCCATGCACGCGGGTTGGCCGGCGGGGAAAAGCTCTCGCCGGAAACCTAGAAGAGCTCCGCCGCAAGAGAACTCACAAAACGCTTGACCACTACGTACCAAAATTGGGGTACCGAGACTGTAGAACAATTAGAATAAATCTGCAAAGTTTGGGAATTTTTGGTCGAGCCGTTTGCGAGAAAAAGGGTGCCCTAGCTTTGTGGAACTGTGCATGTTAGCCGAGCTTGCTGCTCCGGCGCCGGCGCGCCTCGTCGCCGCCGGGCACTTGTCCAGAAAGGTTGCTGGGACCAAGGGGAGTGCATCCATGCACTTGCATGCTGCCCATGCACCATCGGATGGTGACGGCCATGTTCAACCCGAGAATGACCTCATTCTTGGCCGCCGGCGCTCCGGCCGTCTCCGGCAAGTCGGAGTGGGTCGGGAAGCTTCGTACGGGTCTAGGGAGCCTAGCCTGCAAGTTTGAGGGACTCCCATGGGCTCGGTTGAAATCCGCCATTAGAGGCATTAAGCTCGAATTGGAGCTTCGTGCCCGGCCGGTGCCGCCTCTTCCCGTCGACCAAGCACGGGTCTGGACAGCATCAAGGAGATGAGGTGCACCTGCTGGTGCATCTGGATGAAGCCCAGAAACTCTGGGTTGATCATCACAAATTTCGAGGCATGGAGTCATCTTCTTCCTCGGGCCCGAGCTCGGCCTTGAGGTTTTGGAGTTGCTCCAGGTTGGGGAAAATGACCCAGCACTCCAGTGGATCAATTTGATCCAAGTTAGAGCACCTGGGATGCGTTGGTTGCTGAGATCAATGGGAGTTATGTGCTTGTGTATAGTGTATGGAATTGTGCACATAAGGTGTTTGAGGAAATGCCTCAATGAGAATTTAATGGGAATTAGCTCTCGAGTTGTATATCAAAGTTACTCAGAAAGGTCCCCTGAGCTTGATGCTCACTTCAGATCAACCTGGATCTGTGTGGACAAGTGTATGGTGCATTGTGAACTTGTGTGAGAGCAAGGTTGAGGTTCTGGTTGAACCAGCAGACCTGGGCTGCAAAGAAGGTGAGCCCCAGTGCCCTTGCAATGTTTAAAGGCATGTTTATATACAAAGTTTTGATAAATGAGGTATAGATGCAAAGTTATGTCATAACCAAGCCTTAATGCAATAATTCCTTAAAAACTGTATTAGGGTCTGTGTGAAAAGTTGTAACAGTATACTTCTGGCTATTTTGGGGTCACTGAACGCGATGCTCGCATTTGTTTTGAGTTTTGGTGAGCCGATGAAACAAAAATGCGTTTCGGCTAGGTTAGAGAAGTAAATTATGGCCCGAAGTTTGCCCCGGGCATCGTGCTGCCACAAATGGGTGAGCACGGCGTTCAGCAAGTCGAATGTCATCTACTGGAGGTAACGGCTCGTAAAAATGATTCTCTGTTTAAGAGAACGAGCCAAAACAGTGTGTATTTAGTGTATAAAATGCATTCCGAGTAAACCTGGGGGCCTGGCTGTAATTGTAGCAGTGTGGAAAAGCTACCTGAAGGTTCTAAAGTGGTTTTGACCTTTCAGTGGGGTTCCTGGAGTTCCTGTTAAGCTAAATATGCTTAATGTTGCGCAAATCGACGAAACGGTCGATTCACGCTTATGCACTTTGAGGATTTGGTAGATCCTGAGTAGTTACCTGGCATTATTGTAGGCCCCAGTCGTCATGAGCCAGCCGTGATCCGTCTTGTGGTTATCGTGACCGTCTACCTTCTGGTGGAGTCGTTGTTCCTCCTATAAACAGGTGGGTTTATCTTCGGTCCGCGTTTTATCAGGTCGGCCCTATTGGGTGCCGTGGTAGGTTGGACCCCTGTTCTTGGTGTAACCCTGAACCTATGCTTTAGCCTTACTCTATGCCTTCATTCCAGCGTTCAGTTATTTCAGCTATATTGCCTGATTATACATATGAGCCTTTCGTGATACTCTATTCTTCACTGCATGTTTAGAATAGGAGTTCTAGTCTCAGTACTTGGCATGAATTGCATCAGTATCGATATCCTAGTGGGGATTTCCTCGGCTTCTCGCCGTCTGTCCGGTCTACCGACCGTGGACTGAGATTTAGCAGTATGATTGCTATTGAGTTTATACCTGTTCTTACTACTTGCTTATATATCAGCACAAATCCTTACATCTGCATAGCCTTGAGCCCACAGATGAGTTTATTATGCCTTGATTTTCAGCAGTAGTTATACATCATGCTTATATTCCAGCAGTTGCTTGTTTACCATATTGAGATATATCATGTTCTTTTCAGTGGTTGATATGCATTTCCTGAACACATGTCATGCTTGATTGGTCACTAGCATAGTTCTATACCTGTCTCTATTCTTCACTGCATATTTAGAATAGGAGATACTACTTCAGCATGTGGCATGTTATACTAGTATCCCAGTGGGGATTTTCCTCGGCTTCTTGCCGTCTATGTGGTCAGTGGACCATGGTTTGAGCATCAGCATTATGATCGCCGTCGAGCCAAGCTTTTCGTCACGCACACCGACGGTTTGGCCACCGTGTGGGTGTTCTTTACCGGTAGAGAGGTCTGATCGACCCGTGAGCCTAGTGGGGTTATGATAGCTTGATTGTGTGACCAAAAGTGGTTTAGCCTGAGGTCATATGCTCCATGGCAAGTTTAGCCTGAGGCCCTTGTGGCCAACAGTGGCATTCGATTGGGTATATTTGTGGTGACACCTTTGACGCATGATCTTTGTTATTTCCTGCTTGTCAGATTATCAGTTATATCATGATCATTTATTGCTCGCCAGATTATCAGTGATAGTATGACTATTTCCTGTTTGTCAGCTATAACATATTCATTCCTACTTGTCAGATTATCAGTTATAGCATGATCAGCTTTATATTTGATTGCACTGCTCTGTTGATTAATCCATGATTAATGGTACATATTTGAATTATACCTTTCAGTTGCAGTATATCCTACTTTTGCTATCCGCTTATTATTATATCCAGTAGGTACGGCTTGCTATTTCCCGGCCCGTCGTGCCCACTGGGATACACTCCGGTGTGTCTCACACCCTCGGGTGACTGTTTTTCAGGTCCTTCGGGTGGGGGGACTTTTGGACGCTCTATGTGAGGACGTGAGATAGACTGACCCTGGTAGGATGTACCCCTTTTGGTTTTAGTAAAACTTATAACTATAATTTCCATTTTGAGAAACTGGATTGTAATAACTCTGGAACCTTGTGGATGTAATAGAGTAGAACTTAATTAGTATATCTATCTTGTATCTACTCTGATTGACTGTATCTGTTAGCCGAGCACATATAGGGAAGACTCTGTTGGAGATACAGAGACTTTTCTATATGTGTGGCGGTCTGTTCACGCCTTGGAGAAAATAAGTTTAAACTCTGATTTAAAAAAAAAAAAAAAAAAATTTTAGACCCACTTTCGAATCTCGGGGCGTGACAGATTAGATGGTATCAGAGCATAGGTACACGGTACCTAGGTTTGGGTTAGGAAAAACCCTAGGATGAACTGTCCATCTACTTTGTTAGACAAATTCAGAGCATTTTAATGATGATAGATGCACTTACTGCACTTGTTGCACTTATAACAACCGTACCCACCTAGTTGAAGAGAAATCGGAACACCTGAATCCTTCGCGCACCCCCGCTGCGCACCTGGACCTAAAGAAAGTCCGCAAGGATAACTATAGTCAAAACGTGTACTAACATCCCAAAACAAAAGACCCAATTTACTCTTGACGGAAAAGTCCAACACCGTCCGGGTTGACGAAAACCGAAATCCTGCGCCGCCGTCGCCGTCCGTCGGAGCCCCGCGCGGTTCGGAACCGCGCGGCGTGTCTCCGCGGGCGGCGCCCACGCGGCGCGGCGCCTCGCGCGGGTGCTGCCCGTGCGGCGGCCGCGCGACGCCCTCGCGGGTGCGGCCCCGCACGGCGCCCGCGCGCGGGGTTGCCCGCGCGGCGCCCGCGTGGGTGCCCCGCGCGGCGCCCGCGCGGTTGCGGGTCCGCGCGGGTGCCGCCCGCGCGGCAGCCGCGCGGCGCCCGCGCGGTGCCCGCGCGGTGCCCGCGCGGTTGCGGGTCCGCGTGGGTGCCGCCCGCGCGGTAGCCGCGCGGCGCCCGTGCAGTGCCCGCGCGGTTGCGGGTCCGCGCGGGTGCCGCCCGCGCGGCGCCCGCGCTGTTGCGGGTCCGCGTGGGTGCCGCCCGCGCGGTAGCCGCGCGGTGCCCGCGCGGTTGCGGGTCCGCGCGGGTGCCGCCCGCGCGGTGGCCGCGCGGGTGCCGCCCGCGCGGGTACGACCCGCGCGGTCCCATCGCCGCTCGCGGCTGCGATCGGCCGTCCGCGATTCTCCTCCGCGCGATGCCCTAGCGGCACCGCGCGCCTCCGCCGTCCGTTCCGTGCCCTAGCATGACGACGATGACGGCGACGGTGACGGATACGACGGAGAAACCCAAGAACTCAACAAAAAGGACGACGAAAAAATCCCAAATAATTTATAACAATTATTTTACTAACCGAAGATCGACGGGAAGGTTGTCCGGTCACGTTCTCGCATTCGGTTCGATGTCCGGGAAGATCGGGCTCCTTCTCTTTCTCCTTTCCCTTTCTTCCGGCTAGGGTTCCGTCTTTTCCTTTTTCTCTTTCTTTCTCTCCTCACCGGTTAGGGTTTTATTTTTCTTTTCTTTTCTTTCCGATAATCGGGATCCCTTATATAGCTCGTATTATATCTTTAATTAATTTCCTCTTTAATTCGTACGTAAGGAAATTCTATTTTCCGTCATCGGATAATTAATTAATTAATTAATTATCCCCTACGAGATAACCCACCTTATCTCCAACGGGTGCAAGATATTTCGCACGGATTCTGATGCATGACTAATCACCGTATCACTAAGAATTCCGTTCCGGGAGATCCCGACATCGGATTTCAGATCCGATCGCACCGTCGGCCATCATTTTTCGCGCTCTATTGCAGAAAAATACCAGCACCACACACTGGCCAACTTTTAACAATTAAATAATTTTATTCCTCTTAAGGGCTTAAATGGTTTAGATGTGAGTCAAAAATACCCCTAAGGGCCGGATCACTACACCGGACCTCGAACTTGTTTTTCTGAAAAAGCTCTGTCTAAAGACGACAGTCCGAATCAGATTTAATCCAGTCCGGACCGCCGAGCGGAAAAATTCTAGATAAGGTAGTTTTTTATTCTTATCTCTTTCCAAAGATTTCTAACCTATAAATAAACACTAATTTCACATATAGGGTAACCGAATGAAACCGAAAAAAATATAAAAAATCCACATATATAGAGAAGAAAAGAAAGCATGATCTAATCTATATTTCTTCGTCTATATTGTTCAATTTGATTCTAGGATTTCCAAACTCATATTTCTTGTAGAATCAAATTGAATAATACTTAGATGGTAATTTTTGTCTATCTATGATCTAAGTATTCGGAGGATCATCACCAAGAAAACAACGATTTCCCAATATCGGCGCGTGGATTCGCGTGGCCTTGTGGATTCAAGGTGCTACCGCTCTCGTGGATTCAGAGCGAGGTACGTTCGTGTGATCGATACATGCTACATTGGTGAAGACCGTGGATTCGGTTGGACGTCGTGGATTCGGCGTTGGACGCAAATCGTGGATTCTTCGAGGAGCGTTATGGAGCGAGCGGAGAAGATCTACTTGGAGCGCATCGAAAAAGTTGAGTCGTAGGGTTACGGTAAATCACCTTGTACGTGTTTAATCTTAGTGGATTTCGCCGTGTTATCGGTCCCGTGGTTTTTTACTCCTGTGATGGAGTTTTCCACGTAAAATCTTGTGTACTTATTTATTTTTCCGCATTGGGTTATTTTTTACGCAACAATTTGGTGTGTTTATTGTTTACATCTATTCACCCCCCTCTAGGTGGTTTTTCCCCTATTCAGATCCATATTAACATAACCCACACCTTCAACCGATAGTTGACGCCACATGTCGCTCCCTCTCGTGGCAGAAAAATTTGGTCTCAACACACATTTTGATACATTTGCCGAACCAGATCAAGTTTCTATTTCCCTATTTCAACCATCTCTGCTACGACATCACTTGTGCCCTTCACTTTTCTTTCTTCGCCCCCTAAATGATAAAGTATTTTTTCGTTGCGTAGTGGCGGGTTGTGGGGATCAAGGCCTTTTCCCCGTAGAGCTATGCCCCGATCCAATTGCACTTGCTCCCATATTTGGGTTTGGAAATGGAGGGATAGGCGACCATGATGTGTTTGTCGCTCTTCTATTTGCATTCATAGGAGACCCAAATGACCCTGCTTCAAAGGGACTGGGTAAGTGAAATAATGATGACATTCTTGGTGCAATAACTATATCATCCTCACCATAAAAAAATAAGGATGAGCTATCAATGGCTTGGGTTGGTACCATAACTAAGGAGAAATCATATCTACCTGTGGCCATAGTCTTTTGGGTAAGAAACTCAATGTCCTTATATGGTGCAAACGGTTTATCCCTACATTTGGCATACGCTGGATTCTCCTGGACATAGGTAATAAGCATTAGGATAGGCACAAAAAGTAGATGTTGCTTTAATTAAAAATGGAACACAAGGATAATAAATTTTACTGCGATTACATCATCCCGATTAGCACTATCACCAGCTATAAGGATGTTGTTAAGATAATTCCAACCCCACCCACTCTTATTTACTAGACAGTGGTACAAAGTAAAAGTTCTCTTCAGAACTGTTCTTAATTTGGTCCTTTGATAAGCTCATATTATTTCTAGAAATGAACTCACTAACAATTCTAACCCAGGCAAGGTTCGTGAAAGAACCATTTACGTTGTTGCCTAGTGTGTGCTTCTCGGTCAGCAAACGTAAGAGGGTGGCATCCATTGTGTCGGTCCAATTAGGCGTTCACGTCCACGCTTGTGAGCGTGATCTGCTTCCACCTTCAATAGCCACATTTTCACATTGGGTGTTCTCGAAAGTTTGACGATTTGGTTGCGTGGGCTTAGAAAATTTCTTGAATGGACGCATCTCTTGTGAAAATATGTAGTACTATTCAAAGTTGCCATGACGATGTAAACAAGTATTCATGCTCAATGATAAAACTTCAAATCATAAAAAATATACACTATGTTAGAAGCATGGTATTAATAGTAGACATGCAACTCAATTGTGAAATGAAAAAAAAAAAAATAGGAACTAAATATGCATCATGATATGAATTGTGCAATGTGACAAAGAAAGGATAAACTTCTTCAAACTTTCAATTGGTCGCACATATATTGAATAGTGAATTACATCTATCATTTGGTTCAATTGGTTTCCAATAAGTCATAGGGGTGCAATGGATTGTAAATCCATGCCATCCAACAGATGCAAATGGAAATCGTCATCATCACCGAAAGTTGTAAGAATCATCCTTCCTTACTGAAATCCCGCGCCTACTTAAGATTGCAATTACACATATAGTTACTAGATTTTTTTGACACATAGCATGCACAATTTAAAAATGCATCGTCGGTGTTAAATAGGTTAAGGCATAGATAGGGCATAGCAAAGATATTTAACTGAAGACAGTCATATAGCATCTTAGTACATTGCATATATGTCATCAAATATAGTTCATATTGTAAAAGCCAATAATAAGACAGATAGCACACTGGTAGATAACATGAAGAGACAAACCTTAGTAAATCGAAATGTTAGGCAATAGGGTATTCCCGATAGGATATACAGTGGCCGAGTGGGGCAAAGAAAGCCGCCTAATCACAGTACGACACACGGGGACGTGGGAATGCACGACGGGGTGGTCGCACCAAGACAACGAGGAAACAATCCAACACATAACGTGTCACGCCCCGGGTGTAAACTAGAACCCGGGCCCGTCTACAGATCCGTCGTGCACACGGTATTTCCCGCGTACACGAAGCGCCAATAACCTGCTCAGATATAAGAGATAACAAAAAAGAGCATAAAACAGAGATGAACTAAAAACTAATACATCTCAGACTGAAGCTGGAAATAAAATACAGTACATCTGTAAAAATAATACATCTGTCTCTCCCAGCTTACCAAAAAGATACAAATAGCTGGCTAAAGCCAGACCCAAAAGTAAAGTATAATCGTCTGAGGAAAAAGGGTACACCAACAGTCCAGCTAACACGCACATCCTGCCTCGAGATCTATCTACTCAGCCGTCCTCTCTCCTCGACCCACTGCTGAAAACCTATCAGCACCCGCAGAAGACACTGCAAAACAAAGGGGAAGACAAAGAGGAAAGAAGAATGGGGATGAGAACTACTAGTAAACCAGTAGCCTCCCCTAGTGGGTAAAGCCTCAACCTCCGATAGCACCCACTAGGTCTACCAGAGACAAAAAGGGAAAGAAGAGTGGTAAACAACAAAACTACTGAAAAATGAAACTACCACTACTATGCCTCTAAATTTATCAGTAATCAAACTGTCCCGGTAACCCAATCTATCCACTAGTAAAAACTGCTACTGCCTGCTGCCGCCCTCATCATCGGGCAAATAAAGCCGCGCCGATGTGATAGCAAAACTCCTGCTGCCGCTCTCATCATCGAGCAAATAAGCCGCGCCGATGTGATAACAAAACTCATCACTGTCTGACCCCCACGCTCCGGAGGGGAACTCGAGGGGAGCGACCCACACGAGGAAAGCATCACCGGGCATATAAAGCCGCGCCGATGTGATAATAAAACTCAATCACTGTCACAAGTATCATAAAAGCAGGACTGGATCACAACTATACTCAAGTGGAACAAAACCCTCCACTAAATAACCCCGATCCCCAATCTGATGCATAAGTACACATACGGTCAACCGCCCAATATCCGGGGTTGCCGTAATACCCACTGTCAACAATCAAGCCCAACAACCGACACCCGGTCAACCGCCCAATATCCGCGGTCACCGAAATAACCCACAATCACAATCATGTCCCACATCCGACATCCGGTCAACCGCCTACTATCCGCGGTAGCCGCAATAACCCCCAATCCAAAATCGGGTAAAATAATCTGTATCCGGTCAACCGCCTACTATCCGCGGTAGCCGCAATACCCCACAACCCATAATCAAATACCACCTGTCCCCGACCCCAAGGTCCCGGCTACACTATCCCGTACCCCTGCTCAAACCCGAGCAACAAGAACCACCTGACTAAAAAATAAGGAGAAAGAAGCAAGCATGGTTTCTCCTAAGTCAAGTTCCAACATGATAGTGTAGCGATAAGAAATGGCCTAACTAGATGTCCATACAAGCATGCTTATGTCCTCATGAAAGATAAAAGAAAGTGTGACAAATAGTGGTTCCACATGTGTATCAATTAATAGCTCCGCATGGATATAACCATCATGCTAAAATCATTATCCAACCACACATGTCTATAATCCACTAATTACTCTCACATAAATCATCCACCTATGCATGTCCAAAAGATCCTCAAGTGGTACCCTCCCACAAGACATTTCATATTATCCCAACATGAAAGTAAATTCCACATGCAAGGTTAAGTGCTAATATTATATCCATACAAACATGTATAAGTCCCAACCATTATCAGATTTTCACAATAGTATTTTCCATATGATAGGCTCACAATTATTTTAATTTAAGCATGCATGTCCATTAGGTGATCATTTAATATGTCCAATATGGAGGTTCTCTCTAATACACATAGTGAACAAGTCGAAAATTAAGGTATGCAATAACCACCCACCTCGATCGTGACGCACGGATCCAAAAGCGCCCACACTCCAGGGAAACCTCGGTACACCGCAAAACTGCAACAATAACCCACACGAGGCACAATTAATTCTAAAATCCTCAGTTTACCGCTGTCCACAAAACCAGCCAGAAAAAGGCTAAATTTTACCTGTGAGAAGACCTCATAAAATTCCAGAAAAAACAACCATCGCGATCCCCGCGACGAGTAGATGCGAAACGAGTACTTACACGTCCAGATCCGACACCTGTAGGCCAAGAAACAAATGAAGCACCGCCGCGAGCCAAAATTCCTCACAACAAATATTCTGCGGCAAACAGTCCAGAAGATGCATAAATCTCACCTCTGCGCAGCCCTCCAAAAATTCCAGAAAAATCACGGTTGCATTCCTCGCGTCGAGTTGATGAAAATCGAGTATTCATACGTCCAAATCCGATACCCGTAGGCCAAGATATAAATCCGACAAGCTCGTGCTGTCCAAAAAGCCACCACAGAAAATGGGGTCAAAAGGTGCCTCGATAATTGTGCCAAAAGTTCAAAACAGAGTAAAGCGATCAACACGAAAAATGAAGCCTTACCTCGCAGGAACAGACTGTCACAGAAATCGCCTAAAAATTCCTCCTGGTTTGCGTACAGGAAATTTCCGACTGAACTGCGACGGAAACGGGCCGAAAAAGGGAAACGTCGAGGCGCACTGTAAAACCAAGATCGCCGCTGCCGAGCCTCCAAAAATCCAGGGGATCCACCACAAGATCAAAAACATAAAGGGAAACAACCTTTCTATAGGGCTCTCTCGGAGAAGGGGTCCAAAAAGCCCAAAAAAAATGAAAAGAAAGAGGAGAGGGGGGTATTTATAGGCCCAGCCCAGCCCAAAGGAGATCCGGATTCGGGCGCCGGATTCGGGCGCCCGAATCCGGCCCGACCCGGAACTGTGCAAGCCCGAATCCACCACAGCCCGCCACGTCACCGCGCCCGCGCCCCGCGCGCCCGGTGCACGAACCCGATGCACCCGCCGAATCCGAAGCCGCCACGTATCTCCAGCGCGCCCAATGGGGAGCCGCCACGTGGCACACCTAACACTGAACACCGCGTCTGCCTGCGCCCGCGCCCACGCCTGCCCGCGCCCGCTCCGCCGCCTGCCCGTCGCCGCCGGCGCTGTCCCGGCCGCCGGAACAGTAACCTTTGCCTCGAAATCCGTGTTTGCGCATCCGGGCTCCGAAAAATACAAGTAAATAACCCATTTTCATCGTTTTCGCGCGCTGAGTCCAAATTCGAAGTCCGTTTTGCCAAATTCCACTTCTAAAATTTGCCAAAGGCATCCGGAAAGATATTCTTAATCCAAATTTCTCGCTGGGTCCAATCCTGAGGTCCGATTCGTGCGCAAACGCCTCCAACAACAGCAAAGGCCTCCGAAAGCTGCTAAACACACTGCAGAAGCTCTGTTGATCCAACAGCAATCCTCTTGCGGAAATTCGGGTCCTCACATAGTGAACGATTTACAAAACAATCGTTCACACAACTCTAGAAGCAGTACGTTAATCTCGATCGTGCATTTCGACCAAACAGGTCAGGCCAAGTTCAGCAAAGAATGAACGTCGACGGAGATCGGCAAAATTCACCATGTCTTAAAGCTGCAGGGAAACAAGGAAGCACATGAGGGAGTTAAAAGAGGAACGGACTTACAATGCATGTGTTTCTTCGTCACAACTTACAGCAAGGGATATGGCTCAGGTCAATACAGTGTAGATTAGTGTCATACGAAAACCCGCGAGGCAACAAGATCAAAGAGGCAACAAGCTGAAGGAGCAAGGTGCGGCCGAGCAACACCACTTGATCGGAGCGCGGAGAGATAGGCGGCAGGAGGCGCACAACCGAAGGAGAAGTACAACCCTTTTCCACATGAGTCACATGACGATCTATGCGCCAGATCTACGAGATCTGCAAGTCGAAATAGGGTAAAGTACTCCCTCTACGAGAAAAGGGCTTTCAGTGAGGTGAAGCACGGCGTCCGAAAAGAAACAAAGAGGACAGTTTGGTTAGGGAACTTTCGGAAGAGGGGCTTAGGTAAGCTGAACACCTGTGCAAGCCGAGGAAGAAGCCACAACCACAAATCGGCGGTCGCGGAGAGCGCGCAACCACAGAAGATAGTGTTTCGGGAAGATAAATCACACCGGATAAGGAGGTTTGGGGAGGTAAGAAGGAGGTGAGGAAGGAGCCTCGGGAAGCGTGGAAGGGAAAGTGCGCAGAGAAAAGAGAAAGGGTGGGGAAGAAGGAGCCTCGTCAGCATAGGAAAGGAGCATAGGGAAGCGTGGAAGGGCAAGTGCGCAGAGAGAGAGAGAGAGAAAGAGTGGGAACCTTGTTCCACTCAAGGGTGGGAACAACAATTGTTCCCACCCTTAACGGGTTATCCTTAACGTATTATTCTTGGGATAATCCGTTAAGGCTTGTTCCTACCCTTAACATGCCTTGTTTGGGAAACAAGAGTGGGATAACCTCCTTGTCCCCCTTCTTATTCCCCAATCAAATATGACCTTAATAATTTGATCAAAATTTTCTACTCTCATCAAAGGATGGGCGGGGTTCATGAATAATTATTAACCAGTAACTATTTGTGTCATTAATTTTAATAAAATTTTTAATTTTACTGAGTAAATAACTCAAACCAGAACAAACAAAATTAGATACGCAATTCAGAATTGTTTCGAAATATTCCATAATTGTGAGAGTTATTTGAAAATTTATGTGAGAGGTATTTGAAAATTTATGCTTTGAAAACGAGCACTGCTACTATACTTCCAAAATAGGGTGTACGATTTACACCCCATCCGTTCCAGGGTAAGGACTTTTTTATTAGTCACTTCGAAATGACTAGTAAAATTTATGTAAGATGTACATCCCATTTGGAGTGTACAAGTAGTATTTTTCTTTCAAAATATAGTAAAGTTTGAGAAGATACTACTTGTACAACCAAAATATATATATATATATATATATATATATATATATATATATATATATATATATATATATATATATAGAGAGAGAGAGAGAGAGAGAGAGAGAGAGAGAGTGTTAGGCTGGAATACTATTAATAGTATTAAGTTATTGGTGTTATTAAGTTTTTAATCCTTGAATTAAAAGATGTGTGGTTGAGATGATAGTGGGCCCCTAGGGTTTAATAGGTGGTTGGGGAAATAGTAAAATCTAACGGGTGAAAATAAACAAAGGAGCTGATCTAAAGGTAGAAAATTTGATAACACCAATAACTTGATAATAGTAGTCGGACTATATATATATATATATATATATATATATATATATATATATATATATATATATATATATATATATATATATATATATATTACACCGGGGTGAATTTTATTAGTTATATTGATATAACTAATAAAAAATATTTCATCCTAAATAGATGAGATGTACATTATACACGGTAGTTGGAATGTATGATAGCATAGTTGAGGGGGAATGTTGCTCACTGAACCCTTTTCTATTGACCCGTGAATTTATTTTTATTTATTTATTTATTTATTTTGGGGAAGAGACATTCACCCGTGAAATTGAATAGCATAAAGCGCTTTTGCAACAGTATTCTACCGCTCTGATTTTGAAAGTTTAATAATTTTCTTGGTTTGTAACTTTGGTACAAAACTTTTCTTCTTTTATGACACTATGAAATGCACGGATGGTCAAGCTTGTGATAATTGTGATTACTACGGCGTGTTTAGATATATCGAAATAAAGTGTCCAACACTAGATCCTGTTTGTTTAGATATCAAAATAAAATATTCAGCAATAACTTATTTATTAAAATATTTTATCTATAAATTATTTTATTTTATTCTAAAAATAATAATTTACGAACTCTTTGGTTTTTCGAAATAGTGTAAAAATAAAATTGATAAGAAATTTTTTTTTCACAAAAAACTCTTTTTAATTTTTCATCTGTTTGGATCTAAGAAAAAGTAACATTTTTAGAAAAAAAATATCCAGATTTTATGGAAAACTAACATTCTTGTTTTCCTAAAAGAAAATTCAGAAAATGAAAATATTAATTTTCCATTAAAATTAGAAAAAAATCTGTCTAAAAAAGTTAATTCTATTTTGAACCAAACGGATGAAAAACTGAAAACAAAAACTTTTCCATAAAAAAAAAAAGAATTTCTCAACAAATTTTTTCCCGTACTTTTCCAAGGAACCAAATGTGCCCCTTAAAAGTCCAAATTCCAAATATTTGATAACACTCCTTAGCTATCTAATACTAGATATTTTTTTAGTTAATTAAAAAATATATACTAAATATAATGTTTATGCATCCAAACATAGTCTAAAAATCAAGCAATGGCATTCCATTCCATACAAATGATATTTTAGTCGAAATTTGCAAAAAAAAACCAAAAAACAAAACAAAACAAAAGAGTAAAAGAGAAAAACTAGAATACTATTAATAATAGAGAAATAATATTTAGTATCTACTTTTTATCCTTTCAATATATAGTGTTTAGTGTTTAATGTGTTACTATTTAGTGGTGTTGATATTATGAATTCAAGTGATAAAAAATTACTTATTTATTATGAATAGAATACTAGCTGAACTTTGGTGTACCATCCATCCCTATATGACAACTTCTGCTCTCTACAGTTTTGGATTTAAGTACTTAAACCAATGAACGCAAGGAACAAAAAAAAAAAAAAAAAAAAAAAAAAAAGGTCTAATTTTACTATTCTAATAATTCACTTATTTCAATTTTCTTCAAATATGATTAAATATCACTTTACAATAGAGGTCAAAATTTCTTTTTAATGGTCGGGATCATAAAAGTTCATCCGCTTAACTATTTAAATTAAAAAACCTTCCACAAAAATCCAATAAAGGATGGACTAAGAAAAGTGGTCATGATGAATTTGATGAGACACTTTAGGATCCCTAAAAAAACAACGTATAAATCATGTTTTTCCTTGATCTAACCACCCTTGGCAGTCAACCACTATCAAATATTTCAAGTTGGAGAAGCAAATGGAGAAACGCAATGTTGCAACCCTCATCAAGGGCATCCCAAAATTGCCCCCCCTTCAGTCTACCGAGTAATGAACAAGTACCAAAATTTAGTTTATGAAGTGATGTACTAACTATAACTAATCGTTCCTAACACGTGCGACAAAGAGCTAAATGGTTGACACCTGAAGTCTCAGGTTCGAAACTTAGCTACTTCATACTTTTAGCTAAGTTCATTTAAAAAAATAAACAAAGTAGATAGCATGCTGTCTTTCTCTCAACCAAAAAATAAAAAATGTGCACAAATTATAAAAAAAAAAATTATCAAAACAATCTTATGAATTACAAAACAAGTTCAAAATCCTAAAAAGCAAACCCTGTAGATAGATCAGAACACTCATCTCAAAATCGTTAATCTACTCCACACCAGCAAGAAAAGGACTTAAATTGTTAGATAATTATAATTACTAGAAACAACTACTTGCTGGAGGATGTTGAGAACACAAGATAAGTCAATTGAATTTTAATCCGAAAAAGCATTCGATATGATGCAGCACGGTTTTTTTCTTAAGTACGTGAAGCATTATGAGCGCAGTTTAGTGGACCTATTGGTAGCATTTCAAGTAAGAAATCCAATAAAGAAGTTTTGTAAGTTCATAACATTAAAATATCAATGCACAAACAACTAATTAAGTAATGCATTACTTCCTCGATAGTAAGAAAAAGTTCTTCCTCAGGGCTTGAGCTGCATTTTGGATTCTAAATCTTCCTACTTACAAGAAATGTAAATCATGACTCTAGACAGATATATGCATCAAGAAATAGAAGATTTATCAGCATGGTAAAACCACACTATAACTGAACGAGTGCTCTACAATTCAGAAAATCGAAGATCAGCCTGACGTCAATGTTCTCAACGGTCAAAACTTTTTGAAGAATCCAATGCATAAACAACAACAAAAAGATAAACAAGGCGCTCAAGGTGCATCAGAGAAAACAATAAATGGGAATGAACTTTTTTCTAAAGAGACGTGTAGTTCATGGTAATATTGCGAGGCAAGGAAGCAGATAGGCGTTGGTCTTCAAGTAAACTCTCCTTGTTCATACTGCTAATCATTTGACCAGTTTCCCTCTGTCCATAAAAAATTTAAAACAAACTAAACCATCTAGCAATTGTTACCACATATAGCTTGTTACCACATAAAGCTCATATTTAATTTGTATAGTTTATTAGTTTCCATATTCATTGTAATTGCATATTTTCATATTCATTGTATTTCTTTAGTTAGATTGCACAGCTGTAAAAGGAAAGAGATGAGCATTGTATATGTACCTATTAATTGAATAAGAAGGAAGAGAAAGGTAGCCATCTTTTTCAATCAATATTCTATCATGGTATCGGAGTCCTGGTTTTAGAAGTTTTTGGTTTGTTTGGATTGTTCTGCTACTCTCTTTGAATCAGAGATTTTGAAACAAACAGTGAGCCACAGCGAAGTGGTGGTGGATCTGTCCAAGGGTGCAGTACCCTTTCGTTTTGGGATTTGGCGTGGCAAGGTAGCTCACGATTTCGGTAAAATTTCAGCTTTCTTCGGTGATTTTTTTTGTGCGAACTATTCTTATTTCTTTGTAATGGCGAGTAGCACTCTTGAATTTTGTGTTAAATTTACCGGAAAAAATTATACCGCATGGGAGTTTCAATTTCAATTGTTTGTAATTGGAAAGGAGTTATGGGGACATATTGATGGCACTATTCCAACTCCTACGGATGCCACACAATTGTCTCAATAGAAAGTCAAAGATGCTAGGGTGATGTCTTGGATTATTGGGTCATGTGATTCTCAAATTGTTCTCAATTTACGTCCATATAAAACTGCTAAAGACATGTGGGCATATTTAAAAAAAGTTTACAATCAAACACATTCTGCAAGAAGGTTTCAATTGGAGTGCGAGATTGCAAATTACACTCAGGGAGGATTATCTATTCAAGATTATTTTTCTGGTTTTCAACAATTATGGACTGAATTTTCTGATATTGTTTGTGTTACCGTGTCGAAAGATTCTCTCCATGATGTAATGGTTGTTTATGAGGTTAGCAAGCGCGATCAATTTTTGATGAAATTGCGATCAGATTTTGAGAACGTTCGTTCTAATTTGATGAGTCGTCATCCTCCTCCTTCATTGGATATATGTTTTGGTGAATTACTTCGTGAAGAAGAACGTCTTCTTACCCAAGCCACTCTGGAACAAGAAAGGTTGACTACAACACCTATGGCATTTGTGGCTCAAGGAAAAGGCAAAGGCAAGGATATGAGTAAAGTTCAGTGCTTTAGTTGCAAGAATTATGGTCACATTGCTGCAAACTGTGCTAAGAAATTTTGCAATTACTGCAAAAAGCCTGGACATATCATCAAAGATTGTTCAATTCGGCCCCAAAATCGCCAGACTGTATTTCAAGCTTCTACTAATCCTTTTACAGGTCAAATTCCAGCTGGAACCTCAACAGCAGTCAATCACAATGCTGAGCAAATAGTCCTCACTCCTGAAATGGTGCAACAAATGATTATTTCGGCCTTTTCAGCTCTAGGACTTCACGGTAATGGTAATTCTCCATCTAAATCTTGGCTTATTGATTATGCCGCATCAAATCATATGACTGGCTCGGTGGCTTTGCTTAAAAATGTCCGCGCATATCCTGGTTCAGAACATGTCCAGGTTGCTAATGGACACACCTTACCTATTACTGCTGTAGGAGATATTACTCCAACTCTCAACAATGCTTTTGTATCACCTGGACTCTCTAATAATCTTCTATCAGTTGGACAATTAGTAGAAAATAACTATGATGTACATTTTTCTCGTGATGGTTGTTGTGTGCAGGATCAGGTGTTGGGGACGGTGATTGCGAAGAGGCCTAAAGTAGGACGACTGTTTCCACTCCAACTTTCCATTCCTAATCATGTTGCTTTGACTTCTTCTACTGTTATCAATAAGAGTGAAAGGTGGCATAAACGTTTGGGACACCCCAATTTTGATATTTTGTCTTATTTATTGACTTCTGGTTTATTGGGCAATAAAGATAAATTTTGTTCTTCTCGTGCTTCCTTTGACTATTCTACTTGTAAGTTAGAAAAAAGTAAACTGCTTCAATTTCCTATTGCTGGTAGTCATGCGAAAAATTATTTTGATATTATTCATAGTGATGTGTGGGGAATTGCACCTGTTATTTCTCATGGTCAGTATAAATATTTTGTAACATTTATTGATGACTATAGTCGGTTTACTTGGATTTATTTTCTCCGTTCTAAATCTGAAGTTTTTTTAACTTTTAAATCCTTCCTAGTGTATGTCGAAACTCAATTTTCTGCTACTGTTAAGATTCTTCGATCTGATACTGGTGGAGAATACATGACTAATGCATTTCATGATTTTCTGAATCAAAAAGGCATTTTGTCACAGCGTTCATGTCCATATACGCCTCAACAAAATGGTGTGGTCGAACGAAAAAACCGTCATCTCTTAGAGGTGGCTCGGACATTGTTACTCGAATCTTCTGTTCCGCCTATTTTTTGGGTAGAAGCATTATCTACAGCAGTTTATCTTATTAATCGACTGCCTTCTCGAACTCTTGATCTTGACTCTCCTTATTTTCGCCTTCATCATCAGCATCCTCCCTATCGACATTTGCATACTTTTGGTTGTGTGTGTTTTGTTCATTTGCCTCCTCATGAACGCCATAAGCTTTCTGCTCAATCTGTGAAATGTGTTTTTTTGGGATATAGTACTAATCATAAGGGGTTTGTTTGCTATGATCCTTCTTTAAAGAGGCTTCGTGTTTCTCGAAATGTTATTTTCTTTGAAAATCAATATTTCTTTCCAACTCATGTTAGCTCATCCCCTGAAGTTGCTATTCTTCCTACTTTTGATGACACGTCTTCTTCTATTGACCGGTTCAAACCTGGATTTGTCTACACTCGACGTCGTGCACTGCAGCCCCTTTCCGAGCCAGATCCGCCATCTGCTCCTGCCCCACCTTTACCGAGGCGATCTACCCGAGTTTCTCGTCCTCCTCCTCGGTATGACTCTTATCATACATCATTTTCTGCTGCTTTGTCCTCCATTTCGGTTCCATCTTCTTACTCAGAAGCAGTGAAGCATGAGTGTTGGCAGCGGGCAATGCAGGAGGAATTTCGTGCTCTTCAGGATAATCAGACTTGGGACATTGTTAAATGTCCACCTCATGTTAAGCCCGTTGGTTGTAAATGGGTTTATTCAATAAAGCTTCGCTCTGATGGGTACCTCGATCGCTATAAAGCAAGATTGGTTGCCATAGGCAATCGACAAGAGTATGGGATAAACTATCAGGAAACATTTGCTCCTGTGGCCAAAATGACTACGGTCCGTACAGTTCTTGCTATTGCCGCCTCACAGGGCTGGCCGCTTCAACAGTTGGATGTCAAAAATGCTTTTCTCCATGGTGATCTCAATGAAGATATATACATGACACCTCCTCCTGGTTTGTTTTCCTCTTCTACTATGAAAGTTTGCAAATTGAATCGTTCATTATATGGCTTAAAACAAGCTCCTCGAGCATGGTTTGAAAAGTTTCGCTCTATTTTGCTTCAGTTTAAGCTTGTCCAAAGCCAATATGACTCTTCCTTATTTCTTCGAAAATCAACTACTGGAGTTGTTCTTCTTTTGGTGTATGTTGATGATATTTTTATTATTGGGACAGATTCTTTATTGATTACTCAGCTTAAGCAATATCTTCAAAAGTCTTTTCATATGAAGGATCTTGGTCATCTTATATATTTCTTAGGTTTGGAAGTTCAAACTGATTCTTCGGGCATATTCTTACATCAGCATAAATATATTCAGGATTTGATTGCTTTGGCCGGTCTTCAAGATTCTTCATCTGTTGATACACCTCTAGAAATGAATGTTAAGTATTATGCTGATGAGGGGGAGCTACTTTCTGATCCTTTGTTGTATCGCCAATTAGTGGGTAGCCTCAACTACCTGACTATTACTCGGCCTGATATCTCCTTTGCTGTACAGCAAGTTAGTCAATTTATGCACTCTCCACGGCATCTACACTTGGCAGCTGTTCGTCGCATCATTCGATATCTCCATTGGCTCTCCTTGTCGAGGTTTATTTTTTCCTGCTCAATCTCCTGTGCATCTTATTGCTTTTAATGATGCTGATTGGGCGGGATGTCCCAATACACGTCGCTCTGTCACTGGTTGGCGCATGTTTCTTGGGGACTCTTTGATCTCATGGAAGAGTAAGAAACAAGACCGTGTGTCTAAATCTTCCACGGAGTCTGAATATCGCGCTATGTCTGCTGCATGCTCTGAGATTACTAAGCTTCGAGGTTTGTTGACTGAGCTTGGGTTTCCACAGCATGATCCTACTCCACTTCATGCCGATAACACAAGTGCTATTCAAATTGCCACTAATCCAGTATACCATGAGCGCACTAAGCATATTGAAGTGGATTGTCATTATATTCGAGAAGCTGTGGATACTCGTGTCATTTCTCTTCCACATGTTTCCACATCCTTGCAATTAGCCGATGTGTTTACCAAGTCTCTCAGTCGCCAGCGCCATCAATTTCTCGTTGGCAAATTGATGCTTCTTGATCACCCAGCATCAATTTGAGGGGGGATGTTACCACATATAGCTTGTTACCACATAAAGCTCATATTTAATTTGTATAGTTTATTAGTTTCCATATTCATTGTAATTGCATATTTTCATATTCATTGTATTTCTTTAATTAGATTGCACAGCTGTAAAAGGAAAGAGATGAGCATTGTATATGTACCTATTAATTGAATAAGAAGGAACAGAAAGGTAGCCATCTTTTTCAATCAATATTCTATCAGCAATGACGTGCATGCACAAACTTATTCCAGAAGCAACAAAAGAAATGTCATACAATTTGACTCACCCTAACCAGTGTTCTGAATAACGATACTTGGTCATTTGCCAGGAGAGATTATAAGTTATAAGTTATAACCATTATGCAGTACCTCTATCCTGCCACTAATAATTTGAAGTTTGTGAAAGAAGAGCAAAAGAACTTGACCTAAATTATATGAAACAACCGTTGTTCTCCAAAAGTTTAAGCTGTCTGAGAACAATATTTTTTACATTTATACTCAACACTCCTCTCATCTAGGCTCGAATTTTTTTGGTAGGCGAAAGATGCAGACTTGAATTAAATGGGAGGAAGTTAAATAACGCTAGGAACCTGGTGGGAATTGAGTCCAGGACTTTCTGCTTTGATACAATGAAAGAAGTGCAAAAGAGCTTGACCCTCTAAGGTTTCATTAATGAATATAAATAGTACATATGTGTATGTATACAAGGCAACCTGTCCCAACAATAATACAACCAAAATACCATATAACCCCTATACTATATATATGGACAGCAACATACAATACTAAATATATCGTTACATATATCATAACATACTAAAAATATTCTAACAGTTCAATAAAGCCAAGACCAACTAGTTCAAATCATATGAATACTTAAGAGGCATGAAAGGGCATGAAAAAAACTTTGTTTGCTATCCTATATGAGCCTCATTTAACCAGGAACCTCTGTTAACACTACAACTACAATGCATCATGACTTCTTGAGAAGTCATTTGACTTCAGGAGTAAAATTAAGTTTGACTAATTAGGCACACTATGCACATTACTAGCTATATAAAATATGTTACAATTTTGATTATTTGTTCTCTAACTTTTGGCACATATGATCCTACATACTGGAGACATCATTACATTCTTTTACCAAGTTATTATACATTACTGCATCCTAAATAGACCCTATACAAAAAACAAGAAATCATCTTTTTATACCTTTTTATTAGTTCTCTAATCTATTAGATATTTGGACATTATTTTTATTTTAATATGTTTAACAGATTTAGCAGTATTGTGCTGCAATAGTGCCACATTCTCAAGGATCAGGCTGAGCTGAAGCCTAGGCCCTACTGACCAATCCATTAATGGCTCTAGCATCTTCCAGAAAAATCAGTAATATGCATTTGCATCTGTATGATGCATGCTGAATTTTGTCAATTGCTTAAGTATGGAACTAACCATAGAGACAAAATTAGAGCTAATTAAAAAGAATCAAGTGTTAATAGATGATTCGGCATTCATTGCTAACAGAAATGGAAGAAAAAAGAAGAACAAATCATACATAAAAGATATACCCTTACCCTACCTTTAAAAACTTTGGAACATATATGAGTTGAAATTTAGTTGCAAAAAACATACTGTATTACTGGGATGTCTTTCTCTTTTTACTGAGGTTCAACAGGTCACTATAGGATTGTAAGCTGACCCCAACATCTTCATCATACTCGAGACCAAGTTCCTCCTGCAAAAAGATATCTGTTATTCAGAAGGTAAAGAACAAAAAAGCTTTTCATGTATAAAAACAATCTTGCTTAATAAAAAAGACAACCATGTACGAGGGAGTCCCAGTTTATAGCCAAAAGTTTGCTCAGGAAACACAGATAAAAATCTAGGGAAGAATGCATCAAAGCCGCTGAACCATTGCACCTTTACATATGGACAAATAAACTTTGAAAATTATAAATGACAAAACGAGCTAATAAAAAAATTTAAGTCATCTACATATGCCATATCAATTAAAAACCGCCAATCACATGAACTGCAAATGACTCAGCAGCTCCAAAACTGACCTTGGCGGTTCAGAAGAAGGGTAAGACATAAACTTTAGATTTTCACGTGACATTCGCATGTCAATAGCCATTATTGTAACATCAGAGATAGATGGCCGACTAAAACGGGTTATATTAAACATAGTTTTTTCTCTTTTCAAAGCTTGAGTGATCGTCTATAAAAACTGAGTGGTTCAAGAGGGTCTGGCACATTTTCTCACAGAATACAAGGAAAGAAAACAAAGATGCAAATGAAAAACCTTGAATTCTTTCACATCCTTGGGTGAATTCTCTGTTATCGCATCCCATATTTCTTTGAAGATCCTCTTTCGCTTTCTCCACTGATTAATTTTCTCAGAATATGATTCTTCTATTACCTTCTTGTCTTCTGGTTTGACCAAAACAACTCCACTGCGCAATTTCACAAGCTTTTCTTCCATTTCCAGGACCTGGATTGATAAAATTGTTTCTAATTTTATTATTGGTTTCAAGGCACATTCTTGTCGTAGATCAAGAGTATCAAATGTATTTTTCAAGGCATACCTCACTTCGTAATTTTGCCTCTTTAGCACAAATTTCTCCCAAAGTCAAGCTTGATTGGAGAGCTCGAATTTCTGCACTAGAATGTGGAAAGAGTTATGTATTGAATTGCAATTCTGTATATGTAATTTACAGAGTTTTACATATATATCCCTGCAAAATTATATATTTACACTGACCACCAATATCTAAATTTTCATATATATGCCCCAAGAAAATGCAGTTCCTTACGAAAATGCTAAACTCTGAAGGTTAAACAATCCATTTCATGCTGGAAGTCAAAACATTTTATTTCATGCTGGAAGTTGGTTTTGTACAAGAAAATGTTGTTAAAAGAGAGGAATCAATATGTGCAAAGATAAACATATGCAAATAGATTCAGCGATATATGTTTATAATATTTTCTACAATGATTAAAGAACAAATTGCATTGAACCGTACCTGCCTCAACCTCCGCTAGGGTTTTCTTTTGAACTTCAAGTTCTTCTTGTAGCTTGCTATTATCCTTCTTCATCTGATCGAGCTCTTGCCCATTGGGTATCTTGAATTGATCTTGCCGAGCAAGATAGATCCTCTGCTTACCGTACTCTTTGAAGGAAATTTGTCCACTATCAGACAATGCGTCCAGTGCTTTCTGGACTGCGGTTTTCTTAAGATTGTACTTTTGCAGTGCATCAGCAGCATTTTGAGAATTTAAAGGCCTATTTTGCTGGCAAAAGAACGGCATAAGAAGTTAATGAACCATTTCACAATGATAACCAGGAAAAACCAGATACAGTCATATTCTCATGATGCTTCCAAAATTATAAACTACAGAAGGATTATAAGAAGGATTATAAGCAAGTGAAGATTGATAAACACGTTCGATGCCCTACTTTTGAGTTGTCAGCCTAATCCTACAGCATATCAAACAACTGAAGAACATCCAATTGTTAATCAGAATAAAGAACATATCTATCTTACAAAAATAGGACTTGGCATTGAATATCAAAGTTGGCACAGCAGGACCAGTGTGTTATATTATTTTGGCGATTATACATACTAAGCATAACAAAAAATAACAGTAAGTTTGTGTAATTACACTTTGACTTCACTTTCTATTTTTGAGTAAAGCTAGAGAAATAAGATATTCACAAGAAAAAAGTAAGATCTCGTAAAGTTATAAACACAAGATATCTGATTGGGAGACTTGCAATCAGGGAAGAATAAGTATAGGATTTGTTGATTGATTTTGAGAATATCAAACCAAAATCAATAATGGTGTGATCCACTTTGTATTAGGAAATGGTCTTGTGGTGAGAATTCATAAGCTCTGAATTTGTATTTCTTTTCTTCTTCTCATATTTCTTTTTCCTCTCTTCCTCGCTCACAACCCGCCACCACCTTTCCCCCGATGCATTCCTATTTAACAACTCATTCCCTGTTTGAGCTGTCTAACCACAATTAGCTTTCCATGTAAAGAGTTGGAACCATGGGAAAGTCCCATCTATCAGAAGAAGGTAAAGCATAGAGAAAAGACTAAATTAGAATCAGTTACTCCACCAACTTTAATAGTGCGTATTGATCAATGGATAATAAGAAGAATAGAAAAGATATGATCTTGCACAAGAGGCGGTGCAGAAAAAAGGGAATATGATTTGCAAGAACTTGGATGCTACATGATTGCAGATACACTAAGAATTCTGCAAAACTCAACCATCACTTTAGAATATTCAACATATATATGGCATCAGCAGCTCCATAGGAGTAAATAATATAATATTGCAATGTGGGGAAAAATGACTAAGGCATACAAAAGAGAGGAGGGAAAAGGGAAAAGGCAAAAGGCAAGTAAACAACAAATTGCAAAGTTTCTTTTCAGATTAACAATATGGTCTTGTGACAGAAACAAACCATGACAGAAATAAGTAATTCAGACAGCAAGTGGTAATAAACAGATCTTCTGGGCAAAAAGATTTACCAATACTTTTCTTCAAAGACATTATCAAAAAGCTAACATATAGTATCAATAGAAAATCTTGTTGATACTCAAGGTATCGTTAGAAATGGAGTGTTATATCACCTTTTAGAGGAACAAAGAACTATCATTTAACAGCTGATCATAACTGATGTTACAATAATATGCAAAGTAAAGACGAAAAACTAACCAATAATTACGAGGAAGGTATGTACTTACCCATTTAAGGATCAATCCTTAAATAGAAAAAATAAAATAAAATAAAATAAAAAATAAAAAACAATTTAGAAGCATTAGCTATACCGGAAGATACATAGTCTTACAAGCTCCAACTATAAATACTATCCTAAAAGCCTGCTATCCAGAAATTGTCCTCTCACTTCAGATATTGCTCACAGTCACTGTCCTACAGAAAACTAATTATGCTTTCCTATGTTCTACCCGCATTTGCTTCTCCTAACAAACCCTTTTCTCCAGTCAACTTTGCAGAAAATACTGCTTACATAATTTCTGATTTCTCAAACAAGAAACTTTTGGTAGGACAATAACAAACAGTATGCAAGAAGTGAAAAGAAAATGAGTTACCAGTCGGTCCATAAAAGCAAATACTAACATTACAATATGCCGCTATTGGGTAAAGTTTAGCAGACTAACTAAGAAGATATTTTGTGAAGTTTGCTCAAGGATTGTATTGTATGATGATAAGCAACTCGTCGACATGACGGAGAGAATGTCAACAAATTCTCTTCTTAATTGCCTTCTTTAATAATAGGTTTTACAGCAATCTTAAAGAAGTTGATCTCCAGGATAAAAAAAAATTCCCAAAAGAAAAGAGATTACAACGAAATTTGTGCAAATAGGCTCCAAACAGCATAAATTGATCATCAACATGTCTGTCGATTCCAATAATACAGAGAGAACATTCAACTTGTAGATACTACATCAAACTTGAAAAAACATATAAATAGGATAAAGCACCGGTGCAAGATAAATAGAAGGACAATATAGTCCACTCTTTAATCCATTTATTTGTCATATCAAGACCCTAACTTATCATATCTAAAATGCTGGTTTGCAATAAGAGGCTTATCTCTTTCTCAAAATTCAAGGTCCAATTTTCTAGATAGTGTATTTGCTCCATTACTACTATTGTTACATCAGGCAAATCAAGCAGGATTTCTTGTCCTGAACAAATAGCATCCAAAGTCGCTAAGAACAAAGGCCTTGAATCCTAGATCAAGTTAGCTTCAAATACCCAAGATTTGATCCTCAACAACCATTATTTGTACTCATTTTTAGAGCACACTGTTCTGTACATTCTGATGAAATTGAACAAGATATACATGCAATTTTCATGTCAGAGTCTAAGTACTTAGATCCACTATACATGATGAGAATAGAAAAACCCACTATAACAATATGAGAGAGAAAGAGAGAGAGTGAGAGTGAAGTGAGAATAATTCTAGAACACATCATTTCGGCAATGGAGCATCCGAATTGAAGATCATGATCGGCACCATTAACCATGATCTAGGCTATTTGAACTTCCTAGAGACTGAATTTCGAGATTTTTTAACACCATTTTCCTAGTTTTCAGGTGATTCCGTGGGACCACTTGATCACTAGTTAAACAATGTCGTATAATTGTGAAATTCAGTTTCAATGAAGTTCAAAAAGCGTAGATCATGTTAAACAGTGTTGATCGTTGATTTGGATGCCGATCATCGAAACAAAGTGGAAGCAAAATAGCCACATTTACTTCTGTAAGTGTTCTAGATTTACTCTATGGAAAACATAATTATTCTCAGATCACAAAAACACATAACTGCATATATCTAAGTGAGTGTTATCTATTCCCAGATGAACACAATGTTCATACTACTCGCAGAACAAATACCACTCTAGGGAGATACCAAACATTTACTTCATGATACTGAGCTCGAGCATAAAGTACTGGTTCTGAATTGAAAGAAAATGTAGCGTTACCAACGAGACCCAACCCCAAACTCGAACAATTCCCAATCAAACTCAACCCGAAAACAACAAGAAAATAGTAATAATTAGATTTAGGGTTACCTCGTTCACGAAGTTGAGAACGATTCCTGCACCCAAATTCGAAGGCGAAGCTTGGTTAGAGACGACGAAATGGGAGAAAAAGTTCGTGAATAAGGGGAAAAAAAAAATGGGGGAGAAAAAGAGGAGGAGGAGGATATGGTACCTTCGACATTGTCGGATTTGGGCGCCATATTCCTCTTCTTCTTCTTCTAAGAGGGGGAGAGGTAGGTGGCGTCGAAGAAGACGATGAAGAGAGAGAGTGATCGAAGCCGCTTTGTTTGTGCTGTACTTTACTGGGTTTTTTTCCTTTTTCTTTTTTCTTTTTTCTTTTTTCTTTTTTTTTTTCTTTTTTTTTTTGCATTTGTCTCTTTTAAAATAATCTATAAAAAACTTATTAATCTCCAGTTTTTCACAGCTACCTCGCCAGCATTCGGAGCGACGTGTCGCCCAGCCCGGTTTTCCCGCAGGCTCTGCTACCTCTCCCGCGTTTTTCTCTACCTCTCCTCTCTGTCTCTCTCTCCCATGTGCATTTTTCTTCTCCCGTCCGTTCCTGTGGGGTGGAGATCCGTCGTTCGTCGCTGCGGGGAGGAGATCGGCCGTCCGTCGCTGCGGGGCGGAAGGTACGTGTCGCCTAGGGCGGGTTCCCCTCTGTCATTCCTCCCTCGCTCTCGCGTCCCTGCCTGTGGGGTGGAGATCCGCCGTCCGTTCCTGCGGGTTCGAGCGAGTCAGTTCCTAGTTCGTTGTCCTCCCCCACCCCCACCCCCCCCCCCCCCCCCCCCCCCCCTCCCCTCCCCTCCCCTCCCCCCGCCTGAGGCCGATCCGTCCGTACAATGCCCGATCCAGCGCCGTCCTTACTGTTCCCAGGTGATCCTGGAGTTCCCGGTGCCCACGGGGGACTGTCCTCTCCTGTCACGCCCCGGGAGTCGAAACTGCGACCCGGACTCGCCAACAGATCCGCTACCTATTGTAAAGACTCAAAATATTTTATTTTTAATAAATAGATTAAAAGCAGAATCGTAGTCGATTTCGGGTTCAAAAGACCTATGTTGATTTATTTAGTCAATTGCCAGTGTGCGAGTTGCACGATTTACGAGACAAAAAGGCTATTTTCCATTCCGGACATGATCTTGGAAATCCGAGTTGACCGTTGCGATCGTCTCGTCGAACTGAGCGAGATTCATATTCGGCACTTTTCGATCTGACGGTCGGATGTTCCAGAATTCAACTAAGAAGTGGGAGAATCTCGCGACCAATGTAACAGTGTCCTCTGCGCACAGTGCACTTAAGTGAGTTACTGTAGATGAACAGTAACCCTGGTTTTCGAGACCCCGACGAATACAATATTGACTAATTCACTGTTCGGAATCCGAATATAGTGATCCAGGTAGTCATTTCGAACGGTTTCGATGTTCTGAACGCAATGGCGCAGTCAAAAATTCTGTGTGACGACTCTGGAATCTCGAAAAGCGCAAAAACTATATTTTGACACAGTTATTATGGACCGAGATTTTGTCCGGGCAGTTTCGCGAAAATCAGAGATCGCCACCTGATAGGTCTCGTCGAGCCGGACGCCATGGCGCAGTCCATTTTTCGTTTCGACGACCGGATCTTCTCGAAAAGCGTGAAATGCGTCGAAAAATGCGATTTTGCACATGAAACCCTAATAAAACATGCCTCGGTTTGCGTGCCACTAATTGGAGAAGGACCTATGTGTGAATATAAGCTGCTGAGAGGGACTCGCCAGGAAATATTAAAGCAAAGAGGGACTAAGTTGCAATTGTGGCTATATGTGTATATATATATACGCATATAGCTAGGTTAGGGTTCTTACACCCTAAACCCTAGATCCCCCGAGCCCCAGCCGCACCTGCAACCGCCCCCTCTCCTCTGCCGCTCTCCACGGAGCTAGCCGCACCGGCCGCCGCCTCCCCAGCCGCCGGAGGAGAAGGAAGCAAGCTACCTCCTCCTCTCGGGTTGAAGAAAACGAGATCCACGCAGGAGCTCTAGATGGACCCAACCCTCTCTGGAGTAATCCTCGACGTAGCAGGAGCGGAGCCAAGGTGAACCCGAGGTCCCTCGCTGCCGCGCGCCGCCGCCGGAAAGCACCCTTCTCCTCCCAAACTCCGGCCAAGGTAAGTCATGGACCTTTCATTTTATTTTCGGCTTTTGAGCCCGACCATGACATTCCTGACGTCGAGACGACCCTCCGGGTGCAGGCCGGCCCGCCGCCGTCATCCCGATTGCCGGCGAGAGAACCTGACCGCCGGATTATCGTTTTTGGGCCGAGCTCTTCGCGCCGCCATCATCCGGCCGGCGATTTCAAGATCAGCACCGTTGATCTTCTTCCCCTGGGATACTGCAACACCTCCCCGAAGTCTGATCACGATCAGATCAAGATCGGGCACGATCGGTTGTGCCCTAGAAACCGGTCATCTTCAACCTTGGCCGACAACCGCCGTCCGGCGCCGCCGCGGCCTCACGTTGCCGGCCACCACTGCACCGAGCATCGAGGAGTTGGGACAGACATTTTGGTCCATCTCGCACCGGCCCGGAGCGACCTCGCCGGAAACCGCCATTAACGGCCAACGAAGCTTCGGCTGAGCTCCGCCGCCGCGGCTTGCCGACGATCCCCGACGCCGGAAAACCGCCCAGGTGAGTTCCTCTGGCCCATAGGAACTTCCCCACCATCTTGCATGCAAGATTTAACGTCGGGTTTCTCGTCACAGAATTTGCACCCGTTTGAGCCTCGGGTTGGACTCCGGCGATCCCCGGCGCTCCGGACTCCGGCCACCTCGACAGGTAGGCTCTAAACCTCCATTATAAGAACTCCATGATTTTATTTTGAGGCCAGAGACCCCCTGTAGTTTGGTCTTAAAGCTTGCACCCGAGCTAAGCC
The DNA here is from genome assembly GCA_029204045.2 of Tillandsia leiboldiana. Lineage (NCBI taxonomy): Eukaryota > Viridiplantae > Streptophyta > Magnoliopsida > Poales > Bromeliaceae > Tillandsia > Tillandsia leiboldiana. The sequence goes on along the minus strand of CM055075.1, from coordinate 19,287,400 downwards.
TCCCGGGCTCATCTCCGGCCGCCGCCGCCTCCGGCCGCCGGGGCTCGACCCCGCGTGGACCCGAGACCTTCTGGGACTCCAAGTAACCCGATGCTCACCCTTGCTGCAGGTCTGAGCCTGGTTTGATCCCAACTTGCCCAAGCCGAGCCTTGCTCATTCTTTGGTGGTTGCTCCACCTTGCTCCGGCGACTCTCCGGCCGGCCTCCGACACGCGCAAGGTGAGCCCCATTACCCTCAGTCCCTACTGTATACCATGCTCCAGTTAGATCACTTGCAGATCAAGTATATATTAAGTCGCAACATTACTAATTTGGAGCCCTTGTGTTTTTGGGCCAACTTGTAAATGGGCCTGGTCTCGGCCCAAATATTGTGAGCACGGCCTCCGTCTCGTCGTAACAAACGCGCTAAAAGTTACGGCGCAGCTTTTGGACTCCCGGATTTTGAGAACGAGTCGAAACATCGGATTAATGCAATAACTTTAGGCAAATTAAAATACATTTTGGACTAAAATGCGATTCGGACTTGCTGGCTGTCCTTAGACAGCGTTTACACGCCTACTAGGCATCTTGTTAGAGTTCAGTAGGTCCTCATTGATCGAGAGTTAGATTCTGTGCGGTAAATCGGCAATATTGCCCCGTATAAACACTCCGTTACTGTCGTGTCGTCGGGACGGGTATATGTGAGTCTAGTTCTGACTACAGTCTCTGTTCAGGGCCCAGCAGTTCAGCACCAGCCTCCCGGTAGTCTAGCGGGAGTTCGGGATCGGCCTTCATTCAGGTGGGTTTTATTTCCTTGGTCCAAGCATCTAACTCTATCATATTGGACGGGGTCAATTCTAAGTATACTGGGGTTAAATATTGATGGGTGATGGCTTATGCATGTTAATGGGTTTCGTCATAATGTTTAGCGTCGGTTTTCCGACGGTCGTTTTCCTTTTGATTATACATGATAGCGGGTTACTTTCGATCGCATATGTTACGGTTTTACTTTGAGCATACATGTTGCCGTTTTACTTTTGTTATATATATTATGATGCTGACATGATGATGGTTATGGTTACTTGGCTCGAGGCTGTCACACGCGCACCCGCGGTTTGGCCACCGCAAAGGGTGCGCTTTTCCAGAAAAGTGGTCTATGACCCGTGTATACCCACGAGGTGACGTAGTGGGGCCCCTTATTAGTGGTGGGGTTGAGACGCCGAGGTGCGAGCGGTGCGACCCGTCGGTTTAGTTGTCCGGCGTGGTCGGGTTTCTGCAGGTACGGTATGGACCGTCGGTTTAGTTGTCCGACGTGTCCGGGTATTACAGGATGCAGGTGTACAGGTTGCCTTTCCTCCTTGGGAGGGTGGTTGCTCCGGTTGTCTTCACGATTTGTTTTATTATATTCTCCTGCTCTACTATTTTTGCGTCACTGACATCCCACTTCGTGACAGGGTTCAGACGGGGGGAGAGGTAGGCGGTGGTGAGGACGGGACAGGAGCAGCTGGGTCGCTGGGGACCCTGGACTGTATTTCTTCTTTCATTCTCGCTTTTCATTGCATTGTAGTTATGTGAGAGGTTCGTGATACCCTCGTGGGGTCGGCGTGGATGTCGGTACGGGTTGCATTTAGTGCCCCTTGTGCGTTACTTTTCCTTTTATTTCTATTGGCCATTTGAAAATCAAGAAGGCAGAAGCCAAAGAAAAGATTGCGAAAACCGTTTTTAAAAAACTTGGTGTCGGCTGGGCACCGTTTTCAAACCTTGTGGATTTATGCTGATTTCGAAACTAGCTTTCAAAACGTAAGCGCCGGGTAGGCGCTCTTTCAAAACTGTGGATTTATCCTTTCCAAATTGATCGGCCATATATTCTTCTTTTATTAGTTTAGAATGCTAATTGTTGTGATTGATTGGTTGTGTATGTTGGAACATGTACTGAACGCTACGCCGTGCACGTACAGGGGAGACTCTGTCCGTTTTGCAGAGTGATCCTGTATGTGTGGCGGGTCTGGGCACGTGCCGGGGAAGAGGGGTTCTCTTTTAAACAAAAAAAAATTTTACACGTCAAATATTCGACTTTTATGAATCGTTTCCGCTAAAACAAACCCCCCTCACTTGCCTACACATGAATGAAATGGGTAGGGCATAGGACTGTAGAACGTGAGTGACCGAGGGAGGGGGGGGGGATGTTGAGTCCTTTCTCTCACTTTATGGTTGTTGTTAGTAGGGTAGTCTGAAGTTGACTCTGGTGATGTGTGACAGACATGGCCCGTACTAGATCATCGGCCGGGGACGCAGAGTCAGTGTCCGACATCGACGGAGATACCACACTTAGCTACGAAGGAATGAATTGAATAAGGCATAGAAGCGTAGAACGCGAGTGATCGGGGGAGTGGGGGGGAAAAGTATATGTCCCGTTTTCTCGATAGTTGGTTAAGTGCTATACTAGCGGAGTCTAGAACTGACTTGTGGGGTGTGTGAGTACGGGTTAAGTTTTGTTTCTCGGTTTAGCTCGGTTGTCGCGTTTGTGTAGTCGTATTGTTTGGGCGCGTGTAGTAGTGTTGTTGTGGGGGTCTTGGGATTCCCCCTGGGGTCGAGAAAAGAGACCACTGGGACTAGCGAATCTTGTTCGTTTGGGCTTGATTCTTCCTTTTGTTGAGCGGACCTAGAGCTTAAATACTCCTAGTTGGGAATGTGATCGTTGGCCTGGGGGTATGCAGCTCGGCTCAGTGTATGGTGCTTGGAAGGGCAATGGATTGGGACCGAGCGGTAGAGGTTAATCAGAGTGTCGCACCCCCTTGGGTGCCAAGACGGAAGTAGGACCGTGCTTCTTGGGTTTTGTCGCCAGCTCCCCATGACCAAGGCATAGTCTTGAGGTTTTGGGTTGCGAGTTTGTGATTGTGAAGCAGTACAGATCACGAGGGGCGCAAGGCCAATGGGAAGCGCAAGTCGGGCATGTTTGGCCACTTTTCCCATGTATTGGATCCCTGGCGTATCTAAGTTTCGGGGATGAAACTTCTTTTAAGGTGTGAGTGATGTAGCACTCGAGAAATTCTAGTGTGCTCGCGGGCGAGAAAGCAGATCTAACCTTAGCGATTTGCATACCGGTGCGTGAATTGCACAGTTTCCGATGCACAAATTTCCGCCTTTCCGATCCGATACCTGGGTATTTGGTTAGGAACGAACCCTAGGATGACTTGTGTTCACAAGAGAGCGTAGGGTATTGGCATAGTGGTTTGGAGCTCAGGTGTGTTTCACACAGTTGAGTCTCGTTGTTTCGGTTATTAGTCGTACGCACTCCGGTTTTTTGGATCGTTGTTAGTGCAGGGTTAGCCGCGGTCATGGTTTCGGCTGTGGGCTGATGTTTCAATGGAGCCAGAGTGCTCGGATCAGTTACGGTGGTTAAAGGTTAAATCACTGTTCTCTTCGTAATCGTCCAGCTGATGGCATAGCAGTAGATGACTGCTATTATTGCACTAGCCTCACAGTTTGCTTAGAGGTTGAACAAGTTGCTGACCCTTCAGTGTCCCCGTGTCTTAATTCGTTGGCCTATGGGCCCGATGGTAACCCTGTTTTGGGACGGATGCAAATTGACCCCACCTTTTGCACAGGTTTTGTGGATCGACGTGGACTCGCCTATGTGTTAGTCATGGTGATGTTTGTGACCACGAGGCGGTAGTAATCCTTGATAAAGGTTATGTTTCTGGCACTGAGATTGTGTTGGGAAGTATGTGATATACCTTCTGGTGGGAGTTGCGTCCCCAACTTGTTGTTGGCGACAAACCTTTGGTATTCCGCTGTTCTTTTGGTAAGCACGTTGGCTGCAGGCAACGGACGGTCGAAAGAACTGAGGAAATACCCTGCCCTGTAATGAGGAGTATCAGATTGGGTCTAAATTAGTAGCCTTAGAGTTGTAGATACCTCGCGACTGACTTGTAGCCCTCGATTAAACTTTTTGAGCAGTTTCATAGAGTATGACTTCAGGCTGTAAGCTCCGGGAATGAAACTTTTTTTAAGTTGTAAGTTTCGGGGACGAAACTTCTTTTAAGTTGTAAGTGATGTAAAGACTCAAAATATTTTATTTTTAATAAATAGATTAAAAGCAGAATCGTAGTCGATTTCGGGTTCAAAAGACCTATGTTGATTTATTTAGTCAATTGCCAGTGTGCGAGTTGCACGATTTACGAGACAAAAAGGCTATTTTCCATTCCGGACATGATCTTGGAAATCCGAGTTGACCGTTGTGATCGTCTCGTCGAACTGAGCGAGATTCATATTCGGCACTTTTCGATCTGACGGTCGGATGTTCCAGAATTCAACTAAGAAGTGGGAGAATCTCGCGACCAATGTAACAGTGTCCTCTGCGCACAGTGCACTTAAGTGAGTTACTGTAGATGAACAGTAACCCTGGTTTTCGAGACCCCGACGAATACAATATTGACTAATTCACTGTTCGGAATCCGAATATAGTGATCCAGGTAGTCATTTCGAACGGTTTCGATGTTCTGAACGCAATGGCGCAGTCAAAAATTCTGTGTGACGACTCTGGAATCTCGAAAAGCGCAAAAACTGTATTTTGACACAGTTATTATGGACCGAGATTTTGTCCGGGCAGTTTCGCGAAAATTAGAGATCGCCACCTGATAGGTCTCGTCGAGCCGGACGCCATGGCGCAGTCCATTTTTCGTTTCGACGACCGGATCTTCTCGAAAAGCGTGAAATGCGTCGAAAAATGCGATTTTGCAAATGAAACCCTAATAAAACATGCCTCGGTTTGCGTGCCACTAATTGGAGAAGGACATATGTGTGAATATAAGCTGCTGAGAGGGACTGGCCAGGAAATATTAAAGCAAAGAGGGACTAAGTTGCAATTGTGGCTATATGTGTATATATATATACGCATATAGCTAGGTTAGGGTTCTTACACCCTAAACCCTAGATCCCCCGAGCCCCAGCCGCACCTGCAACCGCCCCCTCTCCTCTGCCGCTCTCCACGGAGCTAGCCGCACCGGCCGCCGCCTCCCCAGCCGCCGGAGGAGAAGGAAGCAAGCTACCTCCTCCTCTCGGGTTGAAGAAAACGAGATCCACGCAGGAGCTCTAGATGGACCCAACCCTCTCTGGAGTAATCCTCGACGTAGCAGGAGCGGAGCCAAGGTGAACCCGAGGTCCCTCGCTGCCGCGCGCCGCCGCCGGAAAGCACCATTCTCCTCCCAAACTCCGGCCAAGGTAAGTCATGGAGCTTTCATTTTATTTTCGGCTTTTGAGCCCGACCATGACATTCCTGACGTCGAGACGACCCTCCGGGTGCAGGCCGGCCCGCCGCCGTCATCCCGATTGCCGGCGAGAGAACCTGACCGCCGGATTATCGTTTTTGGGCCGAGCTCTTCGCGCCGCCATCATCCGGCCGGCGATTTCAAGATCAGCACCGTTGATCTTCTTCCCCTGGGATACTGCAACACCTCCCCGAAGTCTGATCACGATCAGATCAAGATCGGGCACGATCGGTTGTGCCCTAGAAACCGGTCATCTTCAACCTTGGCCGACAACCGCCGTCCGGCGCCGCCGCGGCCTCACGTTGCCGGCCACCACTCCACCGAGCATCGAGGAGTTGGGATAGACATTTTGGTCCATCTCGCACCGGCCCGGAGCGACCTCGCCGGAAACCGCCATTAACGGCCAACGAAGCTTCGGCTGAGCTCCGCCGCCGCGGCTTGCCGACGATCCCCGACGCCGGAAAACCGCCCAGGTGAGTTCCTCTGGCCCATAGGAACTTCCCCACCATCTTGCATGCAAGATTTAACGTCGGGTTTCTCGTCACAGAATTTGCACCCGTTTGAGCCTCGGGTTGGACTCCGGCGATCCCCGGCGCTCCGGACTCCGGCCACCTCGACAGGTAGGCTCTAAACCTCCATTATAAGAACTCCATGATTTATTTTGAGGCCAGAGACCCCCTGTAGTTTGGTCTTAAAGCTTGCACCCGAGCTAAGCCTCCCGGGCTCATCTCCGGCCGCCGCCGCCTCCGGCCGCCGGGGCTCGACCCCGCGTGGACCCGAGACCTTCTGGGACTCCAAGTAACCCGATGCTCACCCTTGCTGCAGGTCTGAGCCTGGTTTGATCCCAACTTGCCCAAGCCGAGCCTTGCTCATTCTTTGGTGGTTGCTCCACCTTGCTCCAGCGACTCTCCGGCCGGCCTCCGACACGCGCAAGGTGAGCCCCATTACCCTCAGTCCCTACTGTATACCATGCTCCAGTTAGATCACTTGCAGATCAAGTATATATTAAGTCGCAACATTACTAATTTGGAGCCCTTGTGTTTTTGGGCCAACTTGTAAATGGGCCTGGTCTCGGCCCAAATATTGTGAGCACGGCCTCCGTCTCGTCGTAACAAACGCGCTGAAAGTTACGGCGCAGCTTTTGGACTCCCGGATTTTGAGAACGAGTCGAAACATCGGATTAATGCAATAACTTTAGGCAAAGTAAAATACATTTTGGACTAAAATGCGATTCGGACTTGCTGGCTGTCCTTAGACAGCGTTTACACGCCTACTAGGCATCTTGTTAGAGTTCAGTAGGTCCTCATTGATCGAGAGTTAGATTCTGTGCGGTAAATCGGCAATATTGCCCCGTATAAACACTCCGTTACTGTCGTGTCGTCGGGACGGGTATATGTGAGTCTAGTTCTGACTACAGTCTCTGTTCAGGGCCCAGCAGTTCAGCACCAGCCTCCCGGTAGTCTAGCGGGAGTTCGGGATCGGCCTTCATTCAGGTGGGTTTTATTTCCTTGGTCCAAGCATCTAACTCTATCATATTGGACGGGGTCAATTCTAAGTATACTGGGGTTAAATATTGATGGGTGATGGCTTATGCATGTTAATGGGTTTCGTCATAATGTTTAGCGTCGGTTTTCCGACGGTCGTTTTCCTTTTGATTATACATGATAGCGGGTTACTTTCGATCGCATATGTTACGGTTTTACTTTGAGCATACATGTTGCCGTTTTACTTTTGTTATATATATTATGATGCTGACATGATGATGGTTATGGTTACTTGGCTCGAGGCTGTCACACGCGCACCCGCGGTTTGGCCACCGCAAAGGGTGCGCTTTTCCGGAAAAGTGGTCTATGACCCGTGTATACCCACGAGGTGACGTAGTGGGGCCCCTTATTAGTGGTGGGGTTGAGACGCCGAGGTGCGAGCGGTGCGACCCGTCGGTTTAGTTGTCCGGCGTGGTCGGGTTTCTGCAGGTACGGTATGGACCGTCGGTTTAGTTGTCCGACGTGTCCGGGTATTACAGGATGCAGGTGTACAGGTTGCCTTTCCTCCTTGGGAGGGTGGTTGCTCCGGTTGTCTTCACGGTTTGTTTTATTATATTCTCCTGCTCTACTATTTTTGCGTCACTGACATCCCACTTCGTGACAGGGTTCAGACGGGGGGGGAGGTAGGCGGTGGTGAGGACGGGACAGGAGCAGCTGGGTCGCTGGGGACCCTGGACTGTATTTCTTCTTTCATTCTCGCTTTTCATTGCATTGTAGTTATGTGAGAGGTTCGCGATACCCTCGTGGGGTCGGCGTGGATGTCGGTACGGGTTGCATTTAGTGCCCCTTGTGCGTTACTTTTCCTTTTATTTCTATTGGCCATTTGAAAATCAAGAAGGCAGAAGCCAAAGAAAAGATTGCGAAAACCGTTTTTAAAAAACTTGGTGTCGGGTGGGCACCGTTTTCAAACCTTGTGGATTTATACTGATTTCGAAACTAGCTTTCAAAACGTAAGCGCCGGGTAGGCGCTCTTTCAAAACTGTGGATTTATCCTTTCCAAATTGATCGGCCATATATTCTTCTTTTATTAGTTTAGAATGCTAATTGTTGTGATTGATTGGTTGTGTATGTTGGAACATGTACTGAACGCTACGCCGTGCACGTACAGGGGAGACTCTGTCCGTTTTGCAGAGTGATCCTGTATGTGTGGCGGGTCTGGGCACGTGCCGGGGAAGAGGGGTTCTCTTTTAAACAAAAAAAAATTTTACACGTCAAATATTCGACTTTTATGAATCGTTTCCGCTAAAACAAACCCCCGGGGCGTGACACCTATGCGAAACCCCGCATAGGCGAAGCGTCCAACCTGCAAAGTACCATCTAACAACTAAACAGATATCAGAGCTGAAGAAAAACTACTGTAATAAAAATCTGAATCACTGTACAACTGAAAAATACAAGTACAATATCCATCTCCCATAAATAATGATACAATAATCCGGTCCACCGAAACTGTAATACAAGTAAAAGCCACCTATACAATATCTATAAATCCAAAAGGGGAGATAAACTGAAATAATAAAATACAATTGTGTACAGTGAAACCCACAATCCGGGTTGGTACATCTATACCACTGTAGAAATCAACACTGGTAGGGATCTATCTCGCGACTCCCTCGCCTCGAACCGTCAACCGAAAGATCCGCAACTCCCACAGCAGACGCTGCAAAATAAAGGGAGGAAAGGAAAAAAAACAACAATGGGGGTGAGAACCACTAGTAAAACCAGTAGCCTCCCCCTGTGGGTAAAGCCTCAAACCCCGACGTACCCACTAGGTCTACCAGAGGCAAAAGGAAAAGAAGAGTGCTAAGCAATAGAGATTGCTGGAAAAAGGAAACTACCACTACTATGCCTCTAAAATACCAAGCTAAAAGAATAGCTAAATGTATGCATCAGAATATAAATGCCTGCCTGAATAAACACAATCTATCCACCAGTAAAAACTGGTACTGCCTGCTGCCGCCCTCATCATCGGGCAAATAAAGCCGCGCCGATGTGATAGCAAAAACCCTCATCATCGGGCAAGTAAAGCCGCGCCGATGTGATGGGAAAATGTCCATAACTGTCTGACCCCCACGCTCCGGAGGGGAACTCGAGGGGAGCGACCCACACGAGGAAAGCATCACCGGGCATATAAAGCCGCGCCGGTGTGATAACAAAACTCAATCACGGTCTCAAGTATCATAAAAGCAGGACTAGATCACGACTCTGATCAAAGTGGGAAGACCCATCCACTAAAGGGAAACCCGATCCCCAATCTGATGCATAAGTAACCATCCGGTCAACCGCCCAAAGTCCGCGGTAGCCGCAATACCCTGCCCTCAAGCCAGCCTGTCACGCCCCGAGCCCGCCAATTTGTACGGTTCGGGCACGCCAACAGACCCGCCAATCGGGTAAGACCTTTTCCTACCCGAAAGGAACGGTAACATCCATAATGACACAACAAGTGTACGCGAAAGCTCAATATCAGAGTACTAAAAATCACTACAAATTTAAAACTTTCATTCAATAACAAACAGTTAATGCGGAAATGAAAGCATACAAGAATGAACCATGCATTACTTTATTACACTTTACATCTCTGAACTTGCAAATAAAATTATTACAATTCTTTTACATAAATTCCTCACCATACAAGGTTCACTCTAGAAATATATAAATGGGATACCTCTGCTAGACCCTCTAGGTCTCTATGCTGCTGGGCCCTTGCCCCTGTCGCATGCCTCGCCGTCTGCATCTGAACCGTCACAACCGCTGCACCCATACCTGAATCTGTGGGGGGGGAGTCACCCAAGGGGTGTGAGAACTACATCTGAGTTCCCAGTGGATTCAACCACCGAGAAAAAGTGTCCTACACCACTTGGTCCAATGGAAGCAATAATAATAGTGCTAGGAAACTAAAATCCTCGATATCAAAATGCAGCTATGCAAAATAATATATCACTATCTGTATATACTCATCAACCCAGCACTACTCTGTCTAGTCATACCAGGCTACTAAGCACCAACTCGGCCACTATGCCGCTGTATACAGGGTCAAACTAACCCGGCCATCTTGGCCACTCAAATTTCTCTTTATTCTTTAAATTCTGGTGCTTTAGTTCAAGTTAACCCTCAGAAATTTCTTATCCAACGGGCCCCAGCCCGATAGTCCTGCTACCATAAGATAAGATTTCTAAGGTTGCCGATAACACTCGCAAGTGTTACCCCGTCCTACGAAAGAAACGTCCCGAACGGGTCTCTACCCGGGAGAGGGGCACTGCCTGCAACTCCAACATGGGTCACGTTTCACCGTAGGTCCGCCCGTTTTATCTTTAATTTTTCTTTCTTTTCTTTTCTTTTTCTTTCTCTTTTACTTTAGTTCTTAACCTCTTTGCCTTTGAACACTTGCTTTTCTTTCTTATTCGAGCTTATAGCTCCCTTTTTGCCACTGGCAAATCACTTTCTCTTTCCTTTGAGCATTTAGCTCTTTGCTTTCACTTTAAGCCTTTCGAAAGTACCTCGTCCAACGGGTCACTGCCCAGGGAGTCCTGCTCCACTTGACGAGTCTCAAATTCGAAGGTGCCCTTTACATTCTCTTTATGCTTTTTAGCCACTTTTAGCTTGCTTTTAACTTTAAGCCTTTCGAAAGTACCTCGTCCGACGGGTCACTGCCCAGGGAGTCCTGCTCTACTTGACGAGTCTCAAATTTGAAGGCGCCATTTACATTCTCTTTATACTTTTTAGCCACTTTTAGCTTGCTTTTAACTTTAAGCCTTTCGAAAGTACCTCGTCTGACGGGTCAGTGCCCAGGGAGTCCTGCTCCACTTGACGAGTCTCAAATTCGAATGCGCCATTTACATTCTCTTTATGCTTTTTAGCCACTTTTAGCTTTCTCTTAAGCTCTATTTCTTTTATCCTAAGTTCCTTACTCTAGGATAACTCGGGTGTCTCTAACACCAATTCAGGTTGGAACATCTTGTTCTCAATTCACAGCCCTTATGCTTCAATTACCCTTAAGGTTTGCACTATGTCACAAGGACAATAGTCGCTTTCCATTTTATCAGACTTAGAGTTTATTAACCCTATTTCCATTATCTTTTCCTTTCATGTCTCCACACTTGATCCTTTCCACTTTCCTTTGTTTAACTCTACTTGAAGTTAAACTAGTCTATCCATTTACCCAGACGCCCTATGACTCTCTGGGGTCATGTTCACTAAATTCTTAACCGTGGGATCTAATCCCCTTTTTCCTGATTCCACCCTGGATTTAGGGTTACACTTACTCTAATTTCCTGTTTTCCCTTTCATGTCTCCACACTTGATCCATTTTTCCCATTTTCCTGATTCCTTACTGAATCCTAGAGTCAACTTAACTCTATTTTCCTGTCTGTGAGTTTAAACTCTTCTAGCTCACCTTAGGTTCCCTTTACCTAAGTTTCATGTCACACTCATTGTCACGCCCCGACGTCGAAACTGCGACCCGGGCTCGCCAACAGATCCGCCGTCCATACGGGAAGCCCCGTATAGACGAAGCGACTAACCTGCAAAAGACCAACTATACAATACAGATATCAGAGCTGAAAATAAACTGCTAAAAATGAAAATATAAATGCAACTCAAAACCTCCCCAAAGTACATAATCTCTCTAGCAGTAAAATAAAAAGTACAACTCTATACCTCACTACAAAAGTCTCTCAACAAGAACTCTCAAAAGTAAAGGGGTACGTCTACACTCTGGACGACGATGACTGGTAGGGATCTATCTCGCGACTCCCTTACCTCTATCAGCCGGATCAGCAACAGGAGTAGCAGGAACAGGAGTAGAAGTCTCTGCGGGAAAAGACACCACGACGGGTGTGAGAACTACGTCCCAAGTAGTTCTCAGTGGGTGCCGCCAACAAGCCCGACGGTCTGCCCACTAAGTCTAATAGAGGCAAAAAGTAACAATATAATACTGAAATGAAAGGCTGGAAAAGTAACTCTACAGCTACCATGCCTCTATCTAGGTGCTCAAAAAGTGGAACAGATGGAAATATGATGCATCTACTAACACACACAGTAAACTCACCCAATCTATACTGACTGCCGCATAGGGTCCAGTCAAACCTGCGCCCACCTACTGCCGCACATCCTCAACAGGACGGGTCTACCGTAGGGTCTATCGTGAAGGTCTCGGAGGTCCCTGCTGGCTCGTCTGACCCTCATCATCCGGTGCTGGGCGCTTCGCCCCCGAAATCCCTGCGGGAGCTGGGGCCACCTCGACCATAACTGCCTCTCCGTGCTCCACATAGAGGGCCTGCTCCATAGAGGCATCCAGAGTCTGCAATCTCTGCGAGCGGACAAACTGGTAGATATCGCGGCGCAGTCCTCGCTCAAACATGTAGATCTGGTGCGCCTCATCCCTAGCCGCGTGGGGTACACAAGCCAACAACTGGTTGAACTCTGCGATGTACTCATGCACGGGCCGATCTCCCTGTCGGAGATTCCTCAGCTGCTCCTCCAACCTCTGCCTGACGCTCTCCGGGAAAAAGGCTCCAAGAAGTAGACTGCGGAACTCCGCCCAAGTAAGCAGCTGGGTCCCAGGTGGACCAACTGATCGAACACGCCGCCACCAGGCCTCGGCGTTGCGCTCCAAAAAGTGAGTCGCCAATAGGACCTGAAACCGCTCCTCGATAAATAAGCCCTCGAAATGGCGCTCCATAGCCGTGATCCACGACTCTGCCTCCCACGGCTCCGAATGCTGCCCCGAAAAATGAGGTGGGCTAAACTGACGGAATCTCAACAACAAATCCACCACCTCTCGCTGCTCTGCCCGGGTCAACGGTCCTGCCGTCCCGAACGGCTGTCTACCGGTATCTAGTGCAATAGGGGCTACCTGCACAGCTGGTACAACTGGGGGTGCCACAGCTGGCGACGAAGGTGCGGGGAAACTCCCTGGGGGTGCTACAACTGGCTGTACCCTCTGCTCCAACATACGCATCATCCGACCCATGGCCTCCTCCTGGCGCCGAACAGCCTTTGACACCTGGGCCATCTGAGCCCGAAGCTCCTGCACCTCACTCTGCTGACCCTGCGCTGGCTCCTCCTGCCCAGGCTCATCAGTGGGGGAAAGCTGAGAACGCGTCTGTACCCTGCGTCGGGGACGCATCGTGCCCACCTGCAATACACATGTAAACATTAGGACAGTACCAAACAACACTCAACCCAATCAAGCGAAAGTCAAAGGCATGTCCCCCTTCCCGTAGTACTATGTTGTCTGCAGCCAACATAGTTGCCACTGAAGGAAGACATGTCGGTCACTCATCCCATCCCCTGGGAGAGTTTGGAACCCAATCAGGACTCTCGCTAACAGTCACGACTCTCACGTAGTCATCCTAATGTCTAACCACAAGCCTAGGGTTTCTAAGTCCACAATGACCTACGACCTAGGCTCTGATACCACCTAATCTGTCACGCCCCGGCGTCGAAACTGCGACCCGGACTCGCCAACAGATCCGCCGTCCATACGGGAAGCCCCGTATAGACGAAGCGACTAACATGCAAAAGACCAACTATACAATACAGATATCAGAGCTGAAAGTAAACTGCTAAAAATGAAAATATAAATGCAACTCAAAACCTCCCCAAAGTACATAATCTCTCTAGCAGTAAAATAAAAAGTACAACTCTATACCTCACTACAAAAGTCTCTCAACAAGAACTCTCAAAAGTTAAGGGGTACGTCTACACTCTGGACGACGATGACTGGCAGGGATCTATCTCGCGACTCCCTTACCTCTATCAGCCGGATCAGCAACAGGAGCAGCAGGAACAGGAGTAGAAGTCCCTGCGGGAAAAGACACCACGACGGGTGTGAGAACTACGTCCCAAGTAGTTCTCAGTGGGTGCCGCCAACAAGCCCGATGGTCTGCCCACTAAGTCTACTAGAGGCAAAAAGTAACAATATAATACTGAAATGAAAGACTGGAAAAGTAACTCTACAGCTACCATGCCTCTATCTAGATGCTCAAAAAGTAGAACAGATGGAAATATGATGCATCTACTAACACACACAGTAAACTCACCCAATCTATACTGACTGTCGCATAGGGTCCAGTCAAACCTGCGCCCACCTACTGCCGCACATCCTCAACAGGACGGGTCTACCGTAGGGTGTCCGTGACTGCCAAAACTGGCCCAGTCAGAGGGACTGCATCGACAAGTCGCGATAGTAAGTAACAGGCCCAACTCCGGAGTGGCACTCGAGGGGCGCGACCCCACCGAGGAAAGTATCAGCGCATCTCTGTCGAGCTCAAAATGGCTCATGCAGGCTATAGTCCAAACCACGATCACTAGATCGACCAACAACACCAACGCTCACTCACAGGCTGGAAAACCACACAGCCGGGGACACCGTCCACCAGACGGCTCCCGCCACAGAACACTAAACTCACAGGAAAGATCGACACCATAAGGGTTCGGAAACCCGATAGGCCGGTGCTAAGAACCCTATCAAACAAGAACAGACTCTAGGCTCCGCCTATCGAAGTTCCCGACCCCCTTATAGTTCGGGAACACAACAATCTCGGTACAACACGCAGAAGACACAACCAGAGCCCGAAAGTTTCGGGAGACCTACACCTACAACCCTATCAAACAAGAACAGGTTCCAGGCTCGGCCCCCGTGGCTTTCGTCCCGACAAAGGAACGACCCCTAGAACCCAGACCACTCGAATCCTTTCGAGTGGGGAGATTTACAGGAAAAAGGTGACATTTGTTATTGAAAACCATTTTGATCTGGAAAAAATCCATATTTAATGATTTTAGTTCTTTTTAGAAAAACAGTTAGAAAATAAGTGTTTTACCTAAACCCCGAAGGGCTGATGCCTTTGTCCACTCAAACAAGAACAGACTCCAGCGGCCCTTCGATGGTTGGAAAAAACATTGGTAGACTAAAATCATGTGTATGTCGAAAAGGGTTCTAGGTTCTAGGTCCGGCTAACACTAGTGAACTACTGCCACTAACCCAGTGACGACAACCCAAACAGGGAAAAATAAGACCTCCCGGGACCACCGTTTACCCCAAACGGTTCCCGGTACAGACCAGCGATCCACTACATCTACCAGACTCCACTCTGCTCCCAAGCACGAGTGCAAATGCATCCCACACTAAAAAGAAGTCCTGACCGGTCGGCCCACTACCTGGGCGAGGATAACACTAAGTCCAGGAATGAAACATAAAGTGTGGATGTCTAAACATAAATAACCCTAGCCCAAGTGAGGGTTTTCTACTAGTCTGGTTACACATGCAACATATGACGGGGGTGCTAGGTCAGGTTCCAAGAGAACAAATATTTAACAGGTGGTAGGAAGCAAAAGAGATCATACGATCATCAGATAATTACAAAGAATATTAATATTCACATTCTAGCATGCTACCCAGTCCAATCACTATTATGCATGATTCTATATCAATAGAATTAGAGCGCAGTCCATAGATCCTGAAAGCAAAGCCACCCACCTAAAGGTGCTAACTGTCCGGGGTCGCACAGCTAAGAAAACCAGGAAAATAATAACTCCAAGTCTAACAGGTCCAGCACTGTCCACAGACCCTCCTGGGTACAACACAAGGCCACAATTATACCTCAATCCCAAAATCTGCCAAGAAATACCACACTAAAATTTCAGCCGCAAAGACGCGATTAATTCACCTGCTGAAAGTGCTCTAAAATTCCAAATAAAATATCCCTACGATCTACGCGTCGATAGCTTCGAAACGAATACCTGCACGTCCAAAACCGAGTTTCCTACGCTGAGATATAAATTCGGCAAGAGAAACACCCCATACTAAACTGTACAAAATTCCACTGATAAGAACTCGGGAAGAAAAAAGATTCTCACCTTTGAAGCAAACTCAAAAAATTCTGAGAAAAATCCAGCAGATTCCTCGTGAGAAGTAGATGAAAATCGCATTTTGAATCACTTCGATCCGATGTCTGTGCGCAAAGTTACAGCTAAAACTCTGCAGTGCTGCCCAAAACTGTAATCTGAACCAAGGGCTCCAAATATGATGAAATTTACCTGATTCGAAGCTAGATTTAGCCTTCCTCTTCAATAATAAAAATGTAGGTCTCTGAGTCCTGGTAAATTCACCACAAAAATTAGCCTAAAACTCCACTTCTTGAGTCCTAGGGAGCAAAAACACTGAACATTGCTCAAAACCACATCCAGAATCTCAGCTGTGCACAAAAGTCTCAGAAATGACTCAATTCACCTAATTTAGAGTCCAAATTTGAAGTTCCAGAAAATACGAAAATTGGATCACTTTAAGTCCTGGAAATTTCCCCACAAAAACCAACTTAAAATTCCATTTGTACATCCCAGGGGACTAAAAACACTAACCTCTGCTCGAAATCCCAAACTGAAAACAAGTGTCTCAAAGATTGCTATATTTACCTAGTTTAGAGCTCTAAGTAGGTCCCATCTTCAATACAAAAGTTTTAGATCTTGAAGTTGTGAAGAGAACCCCGAAAGAATCACCCAAAAATTCCACTCCTACAGCTCTGGAGACCTTCTGGAAGAAAATGCGATGAAGTGGAACCCAAAATCAGCAACGACCAAGCTCCAACAATGGTGGTTCCCTTGATGAAGAAGAAGAAGATAAAGGTTGCTTCTTGGACTCCTTAGCAGCTAAGAAGTAAGATGTCTAAAAGAGTTAACCCCAGCCCTTAAGCTCCCTTAAATAGGCTAAACAAGCTCCTAAATTGGGCTTAAGGTGCAACCCAACACTCTCACCAACTCCCCTCTCATAACCAACTCCCTTGCACCCGATCCGGTGCAAGGCGGGTCGGACCAAATGGTCCGACCGACCAAGTGTCACGCACGCCAGCACGGCCCAGCCCACGCGCGGGCGCGGGCGCGCGCCACGCGTGCGCGTGCATGCGCGGCGCATGGCGGCCCGGTGCACCGCCCGTGCACCGGCCCCATGCGGTCGCCTCCTGCACCGGGTGTACGCCTCCCCATGCACCCCGCTGCACCCGCCGGTACATGGCCCGTGAGCCGGCCGCCGTGAGCCCGGTCCACACCACCAGCAACACCCAAAACACCATTTTAAGCCCAAAGTATCCAGAAAAAGTGTATTTCGCACAGTTTTTCGCGCTGAGTATGCTTTTCTTGTCCATTTGGCGAACCGAGGATTCCAACACACCGAAAAAGTAAAACCAAAGCTCTCCAAATCAAGCTGGGGCTTCCGCGTTGATCCAAAACAACCCGAACTCAACTGAAGGCACAAGAGAGACATGCTCGAGGCGATTTCTTCGCACCACGCCATCATGCGAGGTCGGTGCGCTATCCGAAATACCGGTACTCTACACTCATTCTAGAGTTCCCTGACTCTATGTTGATCACTAGCTCTCCTTAGGTTTCCTTTACCTAAGTCCCATGTCATATACATCCTAGAGTTCCCTGACTCTATGTTGATCACTAGCTCTCCTTAGGTTTCCTTTACCTAAGTCCCATGTCATATACATCCTAGAGTTCCCTGACTCTATGTTGATCACTCTATCCAGTGTCCTTATGTTATCATCTAAGACCATGCCACTCGTCCAAATCCTAGGATAACTCCTAAGTAGATGTCACTCGTCAAACCCCTATACTAGGTTTTCTCCTAGTCTTACTACCAGCAATGTTGTTCCCTTATGTCACGTGATTCCTAGGGTTATACCCTAACATGATCACAGTCATAAATAGCTAATCTCTTTCATGAATGCAATTATTTTCATTTCATTCATCAAATAGTACTTACTTCTACGCATGCATATTCATCATATATCTTTGGCAACCAACAGCTGCACTTTTTCCTCTGTGTCCATTTGCACATGCACATATATTCCTCTATCTCTGGCAACCAACAGTTGCACTTTTTCATCTGAATCCATCTACACAGGCAATCTTAATCATAATTACCTAACGCCTCTAACAGGCTACTATCATGCTTCAAAATCGAAAAGCAAAGGAGCAAGGGGAGAGGTCACCCAATTTCGGCAGAATTCCCCACATTGTGATGTGATCCCCAATTGCTTGTAGACACTTGCAATTGGTCTACGCGCGATTCCACTTGTTTCCTCGAGCTTGCACGCAAAACGATGCACATCCTTCGAGTCCGCACGCAAAACAGTGCACGTCCACCAAACCTGCACGCAAAACGGTGCACGTCACTAAAACCCGCACGCAAAATAATGCGCGCCATTTCAATCTGCACGTGAAATGGTGCGCGATAATACAACCAGCACGCAAAACGGTGCACGTACCTCAGGTTTGCACACAAAACGAAGCATGCCACTCTTATGGTTGCACGCAAAACGGTGCATATCTTTTCTAACCCTGCACGAGAAACGATGCATAATATTAGGGTCGGCACACAAAACGGTGCGCGACAAAACGACCTGCACAAGAAACGGTGCACGTACCTCGAATCTGCAAGCAAAACGGTGCACGTCTGACTGTAGGGTTGCACGCAAAACGGTTGTCACGCCCCGAGATTCAAAAGCGGGTCTAAATTTTTTTTTCTTTTTTTTTTTAAAAAAAATCAGAGTTAAAAATCTTGTTTTCTCCAAGGCGTGAACAGACCGCTTGTCACGCCCCGGGTGTAAACCAGAACCCAGGCTCGCCAACAGATCCGCCGTGCACACAGAATTTTCCATGTACACGAAGCGCTGGTAACCTGCTCAGATATAAGATATACAATAGAAGAGCATAAACAGAGCTGAACTAAAAGAACTATAAGTAATCTCAGACTGGAAATAAGATACAAGCTGAAATAAAGTACAATAAACTCCCAGCTCACTAACCAAAATACAAACAGCTGGCTAAACCAGTCCCAAAAGTAAACTACTGTAATCTGAGATACAAAAGGGGTGCAATAAAAGTCCAGCTACTCTCACAGTCGGGGTAGATGATCTAGCTAGTCCGCAATCCTCTTACCTCGATCAGCCGCTGATGGCCCAGCAGCTCGCGCAGATGACTCTGCAAAACAAAGGGAAGAAGACAGAAAACAACAATGGGGGTGAGAACTACTAGATAAACCAGTAGCCTCCCCTAGTGGGTAAAACCTCAAATGCTGACACACCCACCAGGACTAAAAGAGGCAAAAAGGAAGGAACAGTGGTATGCAATATAGACTGCTGGAAAAAGAGAAACTACCACTACTATGCCTCTAGATGCTGTGCCAAAGGTTACGGTATATGCATGCAACTGTAAATCTAACTGCCCAAAGAAACCCAATCAAAGGGCCAGGAAGTACTGGCACTGCCTGCTCTGTCACCAATCGCAACTCATCAAGGTGCCCGGCGCTCGGCACGGTGTAAAGCCTACTCCGGAGTGGCACTCGAGGGGAGCGACCCACACGAGTAAAGTATGTACAGTATCCCTGTATCAAGTATCTCTGTATCAAGCATCTCTGTAACCAATATCTCACAATAGCAGGACTGGATCATGACTATGATCAAAGTGGGAAATATCCGTCCACTAAAGTAACCCTGATCCCCAATCAGATGCAATAGTAATCAAGTGGGAAACACCATCCACTAGGAAAATCTGAAACCCGATCTGATGCATAAGTGAACACCCGGTCTACCGCCTAATGTCCGCGGCTGCCGCAACACCCGATAAGCCCAAGATCTGATAGAGTAATCAACAACTGGCTAACCGCCTCAAGTCCGCGGTTACTACCATGCCCCACAATATATTATCGAGTCAAACCTGTCCCAGACTCCAGCCTTAACCACACTATCCCAAACCCTGCTCAATCCGAGCAACATATATCCGAATACGAAGGAGAAGAGTGAAACATGGTTTCTCCTAAGTCAAGTCCCAAAGATAGTGTAGCAATAAATAGTAGCCTATCTAGATGTCCAAACAAGCATGCAAAGGTTCGCATTTAGAAACAGAAGGAAAGTATTTAAATATTTATTTAGAAAAGATGGTTTTATGATAATACTTTAGCATGCGATGATAGTTTACAGCATATGTCCAACAACAGTGTCCCAGTTTACCATAAATGAGCTGTCATATTATTTGTGGGGTTTACTTATGCATTTCATGAGTACAAGTACCGATTATCTGTTTAAAGTCGGGAATCTCTAATACTCCTAGTGAGATAGTCAGTAATGAGGTAAGCAACAACCACCCACCTCGAAAAGGGTGCCCAATACCCAAGAAAATACCCACTGTCCTCTATGCACACCGTCAGCTGAAACAGTATCCTACAACATCACATAAGTGTATACGGTGTAAGAACTACAAGTCTCAAAACAGATTTGCTGTTTTTATAATCAGCATGCAAAACGAGGAATTTCACCTCTGTCCCGAGCTCCTAAAATCTCAGAAAAATCACGGTTGTGTTCCTCGCGAAAAGTAGCCCAAAATCGACTCTTGAATCGCCTCAATCTGATATTCCTACGCGGAGAAACAATTCGTCGAAGTCGCCGCTGTCCAAAAACCCAAACAGCAAAAGAGGGGGTCAAAACACCTCGGGAATCGTGCCAAGGAATCTGAATCCAGAGAAACGACCAACACGAAAAACGAAGCCCTACCTCTTAGGAACACACTGGCGAAGAAATCGTCGAAACAGGACTCCTGTACTGCGCAGGGGACTCCTCGGACTGAAATGCGACGATAACGGGCCAAGCTTGGGGAAAAACGAGGCACACTGTAAAATCCGGATCGCCGCTGTCGAACTTCCAGAAAATCTGGGAACGCACCACGAGGTAGAAAAATCAGTGAGGAACAACTTCTCTTCAAAGACCTCTCTCAGATTCTCTCTCTTTCTCTCGGAAAATGGAGAAAAGAAGGGAGGGGAAGGGCTATTTATAGGCCCAATAAAACAATTGGGAAAATGACCTTCATGTCCCAACTTTCGGGCGGCTACAGTGCCCAGGCCCACTTTCGGGCGTGAACAGTGCAGCCTAGGCCACGTTTCGGGCGGCTACAGTGCGGCCCGGCCCAGGGTTTTCCGGGCGCGCACAGTGTGGCCCGGCCCAGCCCGCCCGCGCACGGGATCCCTTCCCGTCCAACCGGCCGTCCGACCCGGCCCACGGCCCGCCACGTGTCCGCCAAACAGGCGGCAGCCGTGCGGGCCCAACGGGGAAGCGCCACGTGTCCCCCGTGATTGGCGGCAAGGTGGGTGCCCCAGCCAACGGCGTGGCGACACGTGGCCCCGCCCGACACGGCTGTCGGCGGGCACCGCCGCCACGTGCGCCCACGTGCGCCCATGTGCGCGTACGGCCGCCGCCGCGTGGCACCGCGTGCGCCACGCGCACATGGACCAGCCAACCCGGGGCCGCCACGTGGCGCGCCCCGGTCCACCGTGCACCACGCCCCCTCCGCGCCTGCCCGGCCTGCCCGCGCTGCCCGCGCACCCTCCCGTTCGCCGCGCGCCCTGCACCGGCCCAACCGCGTGCTGCCACGTGGCCCGCCGGTCCACCATGCACCGGCGGCCCTTTCCGTGGATCGGGAGGCATGCGCCGGCCCAATGAGGAGCCGCCACGTGTCCCTGGCCGGTCCACCGGTCCCCCATGCACCAATTTGCGCAGAAAACTTCCGGGGGTCCGTTTTTGGGCATCCGGACTCCAAAATAAATAAGTAAATAGCCGTTTTCAAGCGTTTTTCCGCGCTGAATTCAAATACGGCCTCCGATTGGCCCAAATCATTTTCTAAAATTCGGCAATTACCTCCGAAGGTCAAACCAACAGTAACTACCATACTGTATCCATCCGTAGCATCCCTTTGATGCACTGTGGACCTAATACACCAATAATAGATGTTTCTCACCCAGGATTCACGGGAAACACAGTACGAAAACCTGGGCCACTACACCGCCACACATATAGAAAAGTCTCTGTACATCAAACAAAGCCTTCCCTATATGTGCTCGGCTAACAGATACAGTCAATCAGAGTAGATATGAGATAGCTAAACTAAATAAGTTCTACTCTATTATGATAAACAAGCAACTGCTGGAATATAAGCATGATGTATAACTACTGCTGGAAATCAAGGCATAATAAAAGCTCATCTGTGGGATCAAGGTTATGAAGATGTAAGGATTTTGTGCTGATATGCAAGCAAGTAGTAAGAGCAGGTATAACTCAATAGCAATCATAATGCTAAATCTCAATCCACGGTCGGTAGACCGGACAGTCGGCGAGAAGCCGAGGAAATCCTCATCGGGATATCGATACTGATGCAAATCATGCCAGGTACTGAGACTAGAACTCCTATTCTAAACATGCAGTGAAGAATAGAGTATAACGAAAGGCTCATCAGTATAATCAAGCAATATAGCTGTAATGACTGAATGCGGGAATGAAAGCATATAGTAAGGCTAAAGCATAGGTTCAGGGCTACACCAAGAATAGGGGTCCGACCTACCACGGCACCCAATAGGGCCGACCTGATAAAACGCGGACCGAAGATAAACCCACCTGTATATAGGAGGAACAACGACTCCACCAGAAGGTAGACGGTCGCGATAACCACAAGACGGATCACGGGCTGGCTCCTGATGACTGGGGCCTACAACAATACCAGATGACAACTCAGGATCTACCAAATCCTCAAAGTGCAACTAGCGCGAATCGACCATTTCGTCGATTATCGCATTATTAAGCATATTTAGCTTTTCAAAGACCCCGAAAAACCCACCGAAAGGTCAACAATGTTTTAGAGCATTCATCTAACTTTTCCATATTGTTACAATTGCAGCAAGCCCCTCGGGTTTTTTCAGAATGTGTAATGTCTACTATATAAACCCCGTTTTGGCTCGTTCTCTTAAACGGAGAATTATTTTTACGAACCGTCACCTCCAGTAGGTGACATTCGACTTGCTGAACACCGTGCTCACCCATTTGTGGCAGCACAATACCCGAGGAAAATTTCGGGCCATGAATCACTTCTCTAACCTAGCCGAAACGCATTTTCGTTTCTTCGGCTCATCAAAACCCAAAGTAAACGCGAGCATCGCGTTCAGTGACCCCAAATTACCCAAGAGTACACTTTTGCAATATTCCAAACAGACCAGAATAGTGTTCTTAAGCAACTACTATATTTAAGCTTGGTTTTGACACAACTTTGCATCTATACACTTTCAGACAAAACTCCATGAATCAAAAAGACTCTGAACAGTGCCAGGACCCCAGGGCTTGCCCTAGATGCAGCCCAGGTTTGCTGGTTCAACCAGAATCAAGTCCTTGTACACACCCAAGTTCACAATGCACCAAACACTTGTCCACACATATCCAGATTGATCTGAAGTGAGCATCAAGCTCAGGGGACCTTTCTAAGCAACTTTCATATTCAACTCGAAGCCTGAATCCACTGTTTTCTTCTTTGTGGCATTTCCACAAACACTAGGTGTGCACACTACACACACACAACTTCACAACACCAACCCAAAGTTGGTTCTCAGCCGATTCTGCACCAAACTCTACAAAACTTGAGGGAATAAACTCCTCCAGGTTGCAGGAATTTTTCCAGCAACTTGGAGCAAGCCAAAACCCCAAGTTGGCCATAAGCTCGGGGAAGAAGATGACCCCATTTCCTTGAAATTCGTGATCAGCAACCTAAGGCATCTGGAATCAAATGACTTGGCCATTTGAGTGCTAAATCACTCAAGGAAACTTTCTGTGCCAGTGGCCGGTGACAGAAACCGGCGGCGACAGCGGCGGAGCAAGCTCGGTTTGGAGCTTCTTCACCAACAATGGTGGATTTCCACAGAAGCCTTTTGAAGCTCTCTATCATGGATGGAAATGTTCCTCTGGTCCATACAAAGCTTCCCGACCAACCCAGCCCAACCGGAGTTGGCCGGAGCGCCGGTGGCCGCGACAAGACACCATTTCGGGTCAACAATGGCCACCAATTTTTGATGCTGCATGGATGCCATGCAAGTGCATGGGTGCACTCCCCTTGGTCCCAGCAACACTTCTGAACAAGTGGCCGGCGGCGGGAAGGCGCGCCGGCGCCGGAGCAGCAAGCTCGGCCAAGTGCAAGAAACCCGAAAACTAGGGTTCCAATCTGCGAGTGATTGGCTTGATCAAACTCCACCAAATTTAGTGGAGTTGATCACCATCTCCAACAGTCCAAGCCCATCATTTTATTGCTTGATTTGGTCCACTGGTTGCCGAGAAAAATGGCGGCGGAGCACGGCTAGGTTTCCGGCCATCTATGCTCCCGCCGGCCAACCAGGCTGCATGGGGGGCTCGGGCTGTGCAGGGAGAATCCTATGGGCCCAATTAAGCCACTGCTAGAGGTCTAGGGTGCTAACAACCAAGGGTTTAGAGGTTCTTACCTTGGCCGAAGTTGTAGAAGATGGAAGAAGCCGGTTCTTTCTTCCTCTTCTTCGCGCGGCCACAGCAATCACTCGAGATGGTCCCTAGGTACAGTGGAACACCGCAGGATCTCTTGAGTTCAACTTGGAAGAAGTTGCTTCCAAGCTCCTTCCTTCTCTCTCTCTCCCGAGTTCACAACAATGGTGTTGTGACTCCTCGGCCACCAACACTTCGGGGTCAAGGTATGGGAGATGCAGAGGGTCAGGTGATGCCTTGGATCCCTTCCTGACCCCTCGTGCATACACCCAGGAGATCAAGAGTCACTTCCTCTTTAATGCAATAATTCTCCTCAAACCGGTTTCACACACAACCCCCAGCCTCCAAGCTCTGCTCAGCCACATTCGTGGGCTTCTTAGTTTGGCAGAACTCAATCCACAAAGTCCCAAGGGCTTTGGCCCAATAACATTTAAGTTATTTGAAGAAAAAGCGATAATTTGGCGCTTTTCACGTATTTCGAGAAAATCTGCTCGACGAAATGCGAAACAGACTTCGCCACGACGTCCGGCTCGTCGAGACCTTCAAGATAGGCTATTCATTTGCTTGATTTGGTGCTCAAATGAATTCTCGGGCCATCCTGTTCTGTATATCGCAATCCGACGCACGCACTTCGATGCACGCGGATCGCCAAACGCGAAAACCGTCAGTGCCATTGCTCTCAGAACGTCGAAATTAGCTAGAATCGACTACTCATACTGCTAGTCTCAATTTGCAGACAGCGAATTGGCCTACGGTCGATTGAGAGGGGACCGAAAACCAGAGTTTACTATTTACTGTACTATTCACTTAAGTTGCGGGGCCCGCAATTTCTTTGCTGTTTTCTGGAAGATCCGACCGTTGGATCATCGAGAAGTGAATATGAATTTTTCATGTTTCGACGAGACGGTCGCAATGGTGAACTCGGATTTTCGAGACCAGACCCCGATCAAAAATCGATATTTTTGGGGTTTTATTTATTTATCTTCTGCTATTTGTAAATCCAGAAATTTATTTAAACCTTTTAAAATTCTCGGTTACTACAACGGTGCACATTTTTTCCAACCCTGCACGCAAATCGATGCAAAATATTAGCATTTGCACGTAAAACGGTGCACAACATTAGAGCCGACACGCAAAACGGTGCGCGACAACATAACCTGCACGCGAAACGGTGCACGTACTTCAAATCTGCATGCAAAACGGTGCACGTCTGACTGTAGGGTTGCACGCAAAACGGTGCATATTTTTCTAGCCCTGCACGCAAATCGATGCAAAATATTGGCATTTGCACGTAAAACGGTGCACATTTTTTCTAACCCTGCACGCAAATTGATGCAAAATATTAGCATTTGCACGTAAAACGGTGCACAACATTAGAGCCGGCACGCAAAACGGTGCGCGACAATAAGCCAGCACGCGAAACGGTGTACGTACCTCAAATCTGCACACAAAACGGTGCACGTCTGACTGTAGGGTTGCACACAAAATGGTGCACATTTTTCTAGCCCTGCACGCAAATCGATGCGAAATATTAGCATTTGCACATAAAACGGTGCACAATAACTCGACCTGCACGCAAAACGGAGCACGTACCTCGGATTGGCACACAAAATGGTGCATATCCCTTTTTCAACGTTGCACGCAAAACGGTGCACGTTTTTTCGAGTTTACGCCTAAAACTACGCATATTTGCCGAATCCGCACGCAAAACGGTGTATTTCTCCCACAAGCTTGCACGCAAAACGAGACGCAAGCCTGCACGCAAAACGAGACACGCCAAAATGCCTCCGACAGTCCGCGCAGCAAAACGGCATAGTATACACGGTCCCTATCACGCACGTGGGCATGGGGTCAAATCCAAAATCCAAAATAACGCCTCAAATCTGTGCCAAAAATATCGCAAAAATAAATAAAAATGCAGAGCCTACCCCGATGCCATTGTGCCGCCCATCATGCTTTTGGAATACCTTGCGCGTTCCACGAGATCCACGGCGCGCCGCCGCACCCCACGAGATTCCCTCCATCTCTCTCTCTCTCTCTCTCTCTCTCTCTCTTTCTAGTGCTCGGGTGGAGAAGAAAAAGGAGAAAAGAGAATGGCTGCGCGGGGAGAAGGAAGAAAGAAGAAGAAGAGAAGAAGAGGGGTTCGTTAGACCCGGTCCACGGAGCCCCCCAATGGGGAACCGCCACGTGGCGGTCCAAATTCGAATTTGAAATTCGAATTTCCCCCAGCCGCGCCTCCTGCGCCACGCGGGCGCGACACCCGCGCGCCACATGGGCGCGCGCCCCCACGCGGGCCTGCTGCGACCCGCAGCAGCCAGTGGGACGCTGCCACGTGGCGCCCCACCGGTCGCGCGCATGTTTTATCCGTTTTCGCCCCATTTTCTGTCCGTTTCTCACCCGTTTCCGTCCAAATTTGACAGACAGGCTCCTCTGAGCTTAATTTATCACAAAAAATTTTAAATTTTCAATTTGGGCCATTTCTGGGTCACCAAAAATCTCGCTGTATCCAGAATCGTTGGCGGACCCCGTTTTCACAATCCGGGAATCCGATCGACACGAAACTTTTACTGTGGCCTTAGAACATACTTACGGAGCTCCCAAAATTTTCTCAGAATTTTCTGACACTGTTGGCAGAGCCTGTTCTCACTATCCGGGCATCCGATTAACGCGAAACTTTTACTGTGGCCTTAAAACATATTTATGGAGCTCCCGTAATTTTCCCGGAATTTTCCGACACTGTGAATTTTTCACTTACAATCTGGACCCACTTTCTCATGTAAGATTCGAGATCTCACATTCTAATCCCGATTTGGGCCCAATTCATTTTCAGGTCATCCTTTACTTTTCTAAACTCAATAAAAATAGTATTTCATACCATTTTTATTTACATTAATTTATACACCAAATTTCGGTTCATTACACTGCCTGTCCCAGATCCTAAGAAGCTGTCTACACTATCCAAAAACCCCCTTCTCGCGCACGAGCTACAAATACCCTGAGCCTAGTATGAAATGAGAAAAACAAGAAACATGGTTCCTCCTAAGTCAAGTCCATCATGATAGTGTAGCAGAAAAAGGTGGCCTATCTAAATAACCATACAAGCATGCAAATGTCCCAAGATGATAAAAAGAAAACAAGTGTCGATGTTCTCACATTTATTAGAGCATGCTATTCCAAAACATTGATGATTGCATAAGAACATTAAGTGCAACATAGCCTATGCCTGCCTATACCACATACACGATGCTCACAAAGTATAAAATAAGGAAGTGCCACACCTAATCAACATCACATAAGATGGTACAACGCTTGTCAAAACTCACATTCATACATGAATATGCTTAGGATCATTTAGACATTACTTAATCATAGCCATTCAATCATGTATCACTAATGAATAGTCTAAGGCTCCACAACCTTCATTGATCTCACATAGGAAGAACATAGGATTTACCAACAACGTCCAATCTCATTTGGAGGTAATAGGAGTCATGAACAATGCTTAGTCTCATAAGGAATAGGCCTCAACTCACAATGATATCCATCTTATCATGAATGAATTGGAAATCAAAAGCATAGGTCATTCTCACATCAACTAGATCAATAACCAACATCAACACCCATTTTCACATAAGCTAGATCAAAGATCAATCAACTAATCATTCTCTCATAGATAGATTATGAATCAACATCTATGCCCAACATCACATATTGTAGGATAAGGATCAACAACTATAATTCACATCACCAAGTGGAGACTAAGTATCACCAAACCAACTACTCTCACATAAGTCATTCTCAAATAAAATCAACCAAGCACTTCTCACATAAGCAACCAAGCACTTCTCATATAACCCCATCAAGTCCTCACATAAATCAACCAACCATTCACATATAATTATGTTAACCATTCATCACAAGGTGTAGGTTGAAGATTAATTTTCCAATTACCCTCACATAGCATAGGTTTAAGGATGATCACTTATAATCGACTTCATATGAGATAATGTAATATCAACCCACTAATCATTTACTCATGCATAAGCTAAGGATCAATTAACCCGACATTAAACATAGCTCGAGTGAGTAAATCGTCGTTTTCGGCAAAGCACAACCACCCACCTGAAACATGACAATCCGATGCCCGATCTGGCTGAATTTTGACGTGAGTAATCCTTATCCTCCCATGAGTCCGATGCCGTGAAAATCATCCAAATCCGCCTTACGGATTGGGCACAATCACTGAAACAATGCACGCTGCGCAATTAAATTCAAGAATTTCAGCAATTGAAATTAAGTTAAAGAAGATGTAAGTGCAGCCCCAAATACCTCAAGATGAAGTTCCTAGCAGCAAAAACAAAGATCTCCAGCTCCATACAAACATCTTCAAGTTCTCGAAATCCACCATTAATTTCTCTCAACATTCAAACACAACAAAAGTCACAATGCTGTCCAAAACTGCTAACATAAACTTGCTAGCATTTCCAAGCTTCATTAGAGGCTTTTCCAAAGGGATTCATCCACATATCACAAAAGAGAATTTTCTCACCTTGAAGTTAAGAAGATGTCCCAACTTGAATATCTGAAAAAGAATTATATCCACAAAGTTATCTGCATTCCAAGGTGCATTGCTCAAATCAAAACTAAAACAGGGGCTGCATTAATCCTTATAACAGCACTTAGAAAGATCATTAAATTTACCTAACCAAACGTGCTCCAAATCCTGCAAGAGAGGTACCATTGGATTCCTTGTCGAGAGTAGATACGAATTGAGCTAAAGAACTCCAAATTTCATGCTCGGATGGAGGAGAAAACCCATAAACACTTTCATGCTCGGATGGAGGAGTACACAAGTGCAGCAAGGTGTTCCAAAGATTATGCATAAACCCTAATAAAAACTCAGATCTGGGGAAAATGGTACACCAATATTGTAGATTTTCGAGTCCTGGAAATTTTCCCACAAAAATCATCCAAAAATTCCACTCCTACAATTCAAAAAAAGCCAAAACAATGAGGACTGTTAAGGATTCCAGACTGAAATGAAGGGTCCCAAAGATGGCTTTAAAACTCTATAAAATCATGAGATCTGAGGGGAGAGTTGAATACAAAGATTGTAGCCTTACCTCTTGTGAAAACGTAGAACCAAAAATGAGCTCAAAATTCCAAGAAATGGTTCTTGGAGATTTTTCGTACTGAAACGCGACGGAGAAGGCTGTGAAGCCGCAATGGTGATGTCCTCAAGTGTTGGTGGAGAAGATGATCCAAATGGCCTCCAAAAATCCTCCAAAAATCCAGTGTTGCAGTAGAGTTGATGAAGAAGCTCTACTAAAAAACCCCACTGAGAAAGACCCTCCAAAAGATCTAAAATGGAGGATGAAACTCCATTTAAATTCAAAGAAGAAGAAGCTGCTGCAGAAAACCTCCCCTGATGCTACAGTACTAGGCCCGGCCCGCAACCCGCGAGCCGGGCCGCCACGTGGCGCCCATCCGAGCGCTCTCCACAACCGGATGGGCGGCGCGGATGGGGCCACGCGGCCCGATCCAAGTGGGCACGGCGCGCCCAATGGAAGCGCGCCGCGTGTCCCACTCGGGGACCGCGCGCCGCCTGCCCCGCGTGCGCGCGCTGCCCAACGACCGCGCGCCACGTGGGGCGTTGCCGGCCAGCCAGCACCAGATGCGTGGCTTCACGGGCGCTGCATAGACCGCGTCTGTTGTGCCGGCCCAATAATAAAGCGCCACGTGTCCTCCGTCGGTCCACAGCCCTTCATGCTGTAGAGTTATTAATCCCAAGGGATCTAAATAGGTACTATCAAACACCTAGAGGGGGGGTGAATAGGTGTAATACTTAAAAACTCAATCTCAGTGCAAAATAAAAACCAATGCGGAAAATAAAAACAGCACACCGAGATTTACGTGGAAACTCCAATCCAGGAGAAAAACCACGGGACCAACATGCAATAACAATCCACTAAGAATAGAAGAATAACAAGGTGATTACCGACTCCACGGACTCAACCCCTCCTTCAGCTTCTTCGGACCTTGCGCTGACCGGTTGGATATCCGCGCAATAACAATCCCTAAGAAAAGAAGAATAACAAGGTGATTACCGTCTCCACGGATTTAACCCCTCCTTCAATTTCTTGGACCTCGCGCTCCACCGTTTTGCCCGTCCACTGCTCACGTTCGAATCCACGAACGCACGCTTCGAATCCACGAAACGCCTTTAGCACACCGAATCCACGATGCCACGTCGAATCCACGACGCAAACTCAGTCGATAAGAATATTGACTTCGATGGTGATCCTTTGCTTAGATTCTCATTGAGGAACCGTAGAAGAAATCTCTAAGCAAAGATTAGATCAATTCGACAAAAGATAGATCTTGGAAGAACCGTCGAATTGACCTAAGAGAGGCTATTAAGAAGAACAATGAAAACCTAGCCTCTAGGGTTGCTCTCAAATGTTTTATAAAAAGATCGGCCGTAGCACCCACGTTTTTGAGAAACCCTAAATGTCTATTTATAGGTTAGAAACCTTTGGAAAGAGATAAGAATCAAAAACATACCTTATCTGGAAATTTTCAGGACGGCGATCCGGATCGGATTTACTGCGATCCGGATCGTCGTAACGAGATAGACGATTCCAGAAAAAACCAAGGGTTCGGGATCCGGATCGCATTGCCTGATCCGGATCGTTCATACAAATCAGAAAACTTAACATTCGGGATCCGGATCGGAAATTGCAAGGATCCGGATCGAAGTCTTGTATGAAGCAACAACCTTCGGGATCCGGATCGTTGGCTCTGATCCGGATCCTGAACAAGTCCGAACACCAGTTTTTGATTATTATGCAATTAAAAGTTTATCCAAGTGTTTCTACACTATAAGAAAGTATTCGGATCACCACAAATATTTAGTTAAACATACCTGATCCTCTTGAATACTTTCTTCTTGAGATTGATGTAACTGATCCACAATTCTTCAACTTCAATCTTCAAGACTCAAGACACTGAGTGTCAACTTGAGCTTTTGTTGAATCTTCTCTAAGTCCTTGAATGCTGATTGACAATTTGATCACTTCAAGACTCCGACTCAACTGACTGACTTGACTCACGAAATATGCCAATACCAAAAAGCCGTAACAATCTCCCCCTTTGGCAATTTCGTGACAAAACCCAAAAATACATAAAAGCGCTCAAGTCACTTATCTTAAACCAAAAATCGAAATTCAATGTTATCACCAAAACATTGATTTTCTTTGCGTGAAAGATCCAATAAATACAAAATTACATTTGAACCAAACAGTCCTAGAACATACTCTATGACTTAGGACTTGGAGTCTTAAAGTGATGTAATTCCTGCAAAACAAAACTCCAAACAAAATCAAACGTCAGTCGTTAGAAATTAAAATCCTACATTTGATTCATCCTTTTGGTTCTTTTGTTTTTCCCAGCTCTTTCAACCTTTCTTTGTCTCCCCCTATCTTGAGCATCTCTAACATGTTCTCCATGTTCTTGAGCATCTATGTTCTCCCCCTTTGTGGTACGATCATCATTTTCCGTTCTCCCCCATTTTTCCATTTTCGTTTCGTTTGTCCTCTCTTGATGATCTCATCTCCGTCATTTCTCTTCTCCCCCTTTTGTCACAAATTGTCAAACAGTGAACATACTAGACAAAAGGAAATTACTAACAAAATTAGTTCATGGAGAAAGAGAGATAAAAGCTCAGTTCTGGTATATATAACAAAAATGCAGATTGCGTACCGGTACCAGAAAGCAAAAATTAAATAATTTCTTGAAACAAATCCAGATTTTAGAATCTTTTCAAATACCGATTTGTATTCCATCAAGAAATCAATTTAAGTGCTTTAAACAGTGAATTCACACAGATGTCATTCAATCCAATTAATTTCACAAAATTAAAAAGATTTACTCCAAAATCATGAAAAATAAAGGTAAAACATTATAAACCGTTTTTCATGTTATATTCATCAAACACAAATCATCAAAAATAATCTTGAGATCCAAAGTCTATCAAGATGTAACGGATTTACAAAGATGACATACGGAGATTTCCAAACGACATCAATCTTGAATTCTACCCTTTCAAATTGAGATAAGCACTAAAATACCTAAGGGTGGCTCTTTGAGCATCTTTCAACTATCCCACCTTATACCAACCAGGAGATTGTTCAAAATATAAGAGTTTTGCATATAAATCTCCAAATGCTTCAACTAAAGATTTTCTCATAAAATACTATCAAGCATCCATAACATGTGGTAGCTTCACACACAAACCGGACGACCGGGGTGGCAGCTCTTTCCTACATGTGGTGGTAGTTTTCACACTCCTTTCGGATGTAACTCTTTCCACATCTTTTGCAAATCATTTCAATACACTTGAAAGAATGCAATCTCTTACGTGAAAGAATTAAATCCCAAATTTTAGTCTATCGGTTGTCTCACGTTTATCACAATGAATTCACACAACCGAGATAGATTAAGCATCTAAAGATCACACATGATTTCTAAAATTTGATGCTTATAAAATCAAAAACTCCTATAATGAAGTATCTTCAAGATTATGATTAAGGAGTAAAGTTGATAATCCAAATAAAATTAATTTGGAGTGAATAAAAGTGAAGCCCTTTTTATTCAATGCACTTGTTCAGTAAAAACCCTTTTGTTCAAAAACAAAGTATAAAAACGAAGAGCATTGAGAAACATGTAATGCAAAGATTAAAAAAAAATATGAAAGGAAAACTAATCAAAGCATTACATACAGTCATAAGCTATTTAGAACTTAAGACAAAGAAAGATATCACCTTTCCGAATCCAAAATCGCTGGATTTTGGGTTGTCTTGATTCGTTGTGGCCGGGGGTTGTCCGCTTTGACTGTTGATCCACCTTAGGTCTTTGCCTCGCAGTGATCCACTTGAATGATTGATGTTGTGGCTCGGACCTTTGGTGGGTTGAGTGAACTCCTTTGACTTGATGTGTCTTTTGATTCCGTTGAGTTCGCTCCGTAGATGAAGTTGCCGAAGGACTCTTCTTTCTCTTTTTCGGGCAATTCTTCACCAAATGTCCTTCAAGTCCACATAGGTGACAAGTTCTTCCTTTCAATTTCATTGTGGAACTTGAAGCATTCACAGTTTGGTTCTTTTTGAATCCCAAACCAACCTTGCTTGTTTGACCTAATCCGGACATACATTCAAGTTTCTTGGAACCGGTTGAAATCCTTTGTATGTCGGATTTAAGTTGATGAACTTGCTTGGTCAATGCTTGATTGGTGACATGTATTTCCTCAAACTGCTTTTCAAGAAAATCAATCTTGTTAATATGGGAATTAACGACCGTTTCCGATTGATTTATCTTTTCTTGGAGGATTTTATTATTATCCAATAAAAGCTCTCGTTCCTCCTCGAGATCATGAAGTTTTATCTTTAAAGCATGATTCTCATCTTGATTCTCAAGTCGTTGCTTCCTCAACTTCTTGATATGTTTGTCCATCTTCTTAGATTCCGCAAGAAGTTGTTGATATGCCTCAACGAGTTCTTCCTCGTCCGACTCCCCCTCACTTGATGACTCTCCGCCGGTTGTTGATGTTTCATACAAAATCAAAGGAGTAGAGTCAGTGACTAATGATGAAAAACAATTATTAGAAGAGGGAAAATGAGAGGCATGAGAAGCAACGATTTTTTCCTCTTTACTTGAGGTCGATTCATTAGAAGTAGAATCGTCCCAAGTTTTTGCTTGCAAAGCCCTCTTTTTATATGATTTCGGAGAAGGACAATCCGTTGAAAAATGGCCATAGCCTTTGCATCGATAGCATTGGATTTCCCCTTCAAAATTATCTTTCTCTTTTTCTTTAGAGGGTTTTGCAAAGCTTTTGAGGTTAGAGGATTTAGAACCCGATGATCCTTTAGAAGGTTTCGTGGATGAAGATCCATCGGTTCGATTCTTCCAAAATTTCCGACGAAATTTCTTTACGATCCGCGCCAATTGTTCTTCAAATTCAGCAAAAGAGATTTCATCGTCGGAACTTGATTCGCTATCTTCTTCCTTTGTTGATTTGAATGCAATACCTGTAAGCTTAGAAGAAGACTTGGAAGAAACTTGATTAGTAGGAAAAGTCATTTCATAAGTTTGCAAAGCGCCTACTAATTCCTCTACACTCATCTCATCCGGATGACTAACGGTTTCAATGGCGGTAACCTTTGCCCTAAACCGTTCCGGAAGAGTCCGAAGTATCTTTCTTACAATTTTCGACTCCGGGATCTTTTCTCCTAAATTAGCACATGTATTAATTACATCTTGAAGTCTAGTGTAATAATCTGTAAACAATTCATGCTCTTCCATATGAATAGAGTCAAATTGACTTGTAAGCATCTGGAGCTTTTGAATTTTTACAAGATTAGTACCCTCATGTGTAATTTTGAGAATATCCCAAATTTCCTTCGCGGATTCACACGCGGAAATTCTTGTAAATTCAGTCGAGGAAAGAGAATTAAATAGAGCGTTCATACCTTTCCCATTGTAAGAAGATCTTTCAAATTCCTCTTTGGACCATCTAGAGCGAGGTTTTGGGGTAGTAGAATTTCCTACTTCCTCAACAGGATGCACCCAACCGCATTCCACGGATTGCCATACCCGCTCATCAATTGCGATGAGAAAAGCTCTCATCCGCACTTTCCAATAAGCATAATTAGTCCCATCAAAAAGAGGAGGTCTATAAATATTACCACTTTCACCCATCATGATAGATAAACCTAAAACCCGCTCTGATACCAATTGTAGAGTTATTAATCCCAAGGGATCTAAATAGGTACTATCAAACACCTAGAGGGGGGGTGAATAGGTGTAATACTTAAAAACTCAATCTCAGTGCAAAATAAAAACCAATGCGGAAAATAAAAACAGCACACCGAGATTTACGTGGAAACTCCAATCCAGGAGAAAAACCACGGGACCAACACGCAATAACAATCCACTAAGAATAGAAGAATAACAAGGTGATTACCGACTCCACGGACTCAACCCCTCCTTCAGCTTCTTCGGACCTTGCGCTGACCGGTTGGATATCCGCGCAATAACAATCCCTAAGAAAAGAAGAATAACAAGGTGATTACCGTCTCCACGGATTTAACCCCTCCTTCAATTTCTTGGACCTCGCGCTCCACCGTTTTGCCCGTCCACTGCTCACGTTCGAATCCACGAACGCACGCTTCGAATCCACGAAACGCCTTTAGCACACCGAATCCACGATGCCACGTCGAATCCACGACGCAAACTCAGTCGATAAGAATATTGACTTCGATGGTGATCCTTTGCTTAGATTCTCATTGAGGAACCGTAGAAGAAATCTCTAAGCAAAGATTAGATCAATTCGACAAAAGATAGATCTTGGAAGAACCGTCGAATTGACCTAAGAGAGGCTATTAAGAAGAACAATGAAAACCTAGCCTCTAGGGTTGCTCTCAAATGTTTTATAAAAAGATCGGCCGTAGCACCCACGTTTTTGAGAAACCCTAAATGTCTATTTATAGGTTAGAAACCTTTGGAAAGAGATAAGAATCAAAAACATACCTTATCTGGAAATTTTCAGGACGGCGATCCGGATCGGATTTACTGCGATCCGGATCGTCGTAACGAGATAGACGATTCCAGAAAAAACCAAGGGTTCGGGATCCGGATCGCATTGCCTGATCCGGATCGTTCATACAAATCAGAAAACTTAACATTCGGGATCCGGATCGGAAATTGCAAGGATCCGGATCGAAGTCTTGTATGAAGCAACAACCTTCGGGATCCGGATCGTTGGCTCTGATCCGGATCCTGAACAAGTCCGAACACCAGTTTTTGATTATTATGCAATTAAAAGTTTATCCAAGTGTTTCTACACTATAAGAAAGTATTCGGATCACCACAAATATTTAGTTAAACATACCTGATCCTCTTGAATACTTTCTTCTTGAGATTGATGTAACTGATCCACAATTCTTCAACTTCAATCTTCAAGACTCAAGACACTGAGTGTCAACTTGAGCTTTTGTTGAATCTTCTCTAAGTCCTTGAATGCTGATTGACAATTTGATCACTTCAAGACTCCGACTCAACTGACTGACTTGACTCACGAAATATGCCAATACCAAAAAGCCGTAACACATGCACCCGAAAACACCGTAAACTTCGGGTTGTCCGTTTTCGCGCGTCCGGACTCAGAAAAATATATGTAAATAGCCGATTTTCATCATTTTTCCACGCTGAATCCAAATACGAAGTCCGTTTTGCAAGAATCCATTTCTAATTTTCGGCGAAACTCCCCATTAGGCAATCTTGATCCATTTCTCGCACTAAGTCCGTTTCTTGGGTCCGATTTGCGCGCAACCAACACTATCCACAGAAATAGGCCTCCACAAGCTATCGATCACACTATAATGACCACGAAGATCCGGGTCTTCACACCTCCTCCCATGTGTTCCTCCACCCACCTCTAACTCCCCTCCTCCTAGGGAGTATGGTACGGTGCCCCCCCTCTTTCTCTACTTCCCTCTCTTCTCTCTTTCTTCTCTTCGAATCACCCCGGTGCCGGGTCTTCCCCTTCCGACGCCGTCTGTTACCGGTGGTCATGATGGTTGGGTACTCTATTCTTTCATGCTGCCTGCACGGCTTGCATCTCCCTGTTGCTCACCCTTTGGCTATAAATGTCACGCCCCAGGGTCGAAACTGCGACCCGGGCTCGCCAACAGATCCGGCATCTATGCCAAACTCCGCATAGGCGAAGCGTCCTACCTGCAAGAAAAGTGCTACAGCTAACAGATATCAGAGCTATAAGATAAAACTGCTATAAAAAATGAAATCAACCACCGTACAACTAGAAATAATGCAACAATGTCCACCTCCCAAAAATAATAATCGTATAATATCCTCAGATACAAAACTCATAGCTCAATCGGGAGGTATCTCCAATAAATACATCAGTGTACAGGCTCTCAATACATATCATCCTCACTACAACAGTCTCTCAAAAGAGGAAATAAAATAACTAATCTAATAAAGATCTCCTCTGAAGGGGGTACCGCTACTCTCCAACGGCGGGTAGGGATCTAGCTCGCGACTCCTTCGCCTCGATCAACAACCGCAGAATCAGCAACAACCGCAGAATCAGCAACACCCGCTAAGACTCTGCAAAATAAAGGAGAGGAAGGAAAAAGGAGGGGGGGGGGGGGGGGGGGGGAAACCCCCAAAGGGTGTGAGAACTACACCAAAAGGGAGTTCTCAGTGGGTACCACCGCTAGACTCGACGGTCCGCCCACTAAGTCCTCAAGAGACATAAACTAACCAAAGCCGTAAAGACTGAAATAAGGAAGCTGGAGACTCTCAACAGCTACCATGTCTCTATCTAAATGCTCAAAAGGGGAGAGCCAAAGAATGGTATGCAACCACTAGCACATGAAGTGCACAATCGACCCAATCGAGCTGACTGCCACATCTGGTCCAGTCAAACCTGCGCCCCACCTACGACCACCTCCCGCTGACGGGCAGGAATTACGTAGGGCGTCCAAACAGACTAACTCGCTATCAAGTAGTGGCTCATGCAGGCTATAGTCAAAATCCACTCTCTCTCAGAACGGATAGCCTCAAGATCACCAAACCTCTCGCACAACGGTCGACTATCTCACAACGACCTCGGGACCACCGTCAATCCCCCAACGGTTCCCAACAATTCTGGCACTGGTCTAAACATAGCTACTAGACTCCACTCGGTCCCCCTGACACGAGTGCAAGAATAAAGCAAATATCCGTAATAAACCCAATCTGGTGTCACCAGTAAAACTGGCATTGCCTGCTCAGCGGAATCTGCACACATGGCTCAAAACCGCGGGATCGGCCCACATGGCTCGCATCCCAAAGTAAGTAACAGATCGACATCTAAACCGTCCGATCGGAAACTAAAGTAAGTAACAGATCAGCATCTAAACCGTCCGATCGGAAACAAAAGTAAGTAACATATCGGCATCTAAATCGTCCGATTGCACACTCCGGAGTGGCACTCGAGGGGAGCGACCCACACGAGTAAAGTATCTCTGTAACAAGTATCTCTGTATAGCAGGACTTTGATCATGACTATGATCAAAGTGGAAAATTCTGTCCACTAAAGAAAGACCCGACCTCAATCGGATGCAAGTAAACGATAAGTGGGAAACTCCATCTACTGGAGAAAACTGATAACCAATCTGGTGCATAAATAAATGTCCGGTCAACCGCCCAATATCCGCGGTTGCCGCAAAACCCCACAAACTAATCCAACCTGTCCCAGACACAAAGTCCCGACTACACTACCCAGAACCCTGCTCGAACCCGGGCAACACTGACCACCTGACTAGCAAAGAAGGAAAAAGGAAAAGCATGGTTTCTCCTAAGTCAAATTCCAATAAGTAGTGCAGCAGCA
Organism: Tillandsia leiboldiana; assembly: GCA_029204045.2. Lineage (NCBI taxonomy): Eukaryota > Viridiplantae > Streptophyta > Magnoliopsida > Poales > Bromeliaceae > Tillandsia > Tillandsia leiboldiana. The sequence goes on along the minus strand of CM055075.1, from coordinate 19,248,841 downwards.
AAAGATGGCCTAACTACATGTCCATACAAGCATGCTTTTGTCCTCAGAAATGATAAAGGTGGGTGAAACATATATTAGCAAAGCATGCTAAAGTATTCCTACTATGGTATACCAATCTCACCCAAGTAGGCCATTCCTTGCTTACCTCTCGCTCAAATCGGTTGTACATCAAATATGCCTGCTATCAGTCATAGAGGGTGACATCCCCACAAGTGCACTTACATTCACCATAACATAAAAACCTTACCAATATTAAGGTTACCCACCTGAAGTGCTCAATCCAAGGCAAACCTGGGGTCGGTGAAGAGCGTGGCCACTTGCACGCACAATCCGCTGAACCCGTATCCACGTACATGTCGCGCAACCTCGGCTCCTAGCAGTGTTCCAAAAACACTCGCGAACCCTCCTGGGTACAACAAAAGGTCTAAAGTTACACTTTATGCTAAAATATCCAAGTATACACCATCTGCTGAAACCAGTCCCGAAGATGTGCAATTTTCACCTGCAGAGCGGACTCTGAAAAAAGCCACCAAAAATACGAACGCGATTATCGCGTCGAGCCCTTCGAAACGAGTACCTGCACGTCAAAATTCGAGTCCCGGAAGCCGAGTTACAAATTCCACAACACGGTGAGCGCGAAAGTCCACAACATACACAACTGTAATACTCTACACAGTAAAGGGAAAAGAAGTATACCTTCAGGCGAATCTCAGAAAATTCCCCGAAAAACACGACGGTAATCCTTGCGACGCGTAGATCCAAAAAGAAAAAGGCACGCCTCAATCCGAGTTCGTACTACAAGTTGCACGCAAAACAGTGCACACAACGAGTCCGCGCGCAAAACGATGCGCGGTAACCAAACCTGCACGCAAAATGGTGCACGTCATTAAAACCCGCATGCAAAACGGAGCATGCTTCCCTTAAGGTTGCACGCAAATCGAGGCGCGTCCAAAACGCCAGTAACAGTCCGCGCAGTAAAACGACACAGTAAAATATGGTCCCTAACACGCATGAGGGCGTGGGGTCAAATCCAAAATCCCAAAAAGGAAAACTCAAAACTGTGCCAAAAATACCGCAAAACAACAAACGGGACTTACCTCGACCCGTCGCGCCGTCCAACGCGTCAATCCGACTCCTTGGAACACCTTGTGCGCTCCACGGGGTCCACGACGCGCTCGTGCGCCCTCGAAAACCCCGCCCCGAATCGCCCTCTCCCTCCCCTGGTACGCTCGGGCGAAGCCAAAAAAGGGGAAAAGGAGGAAAAAAGGGGCCATTCGGGCCCAAATAGGCCAAAACCCGATTTTCGGGCGCACCTTTCGGGCGCCCGAAAAGATTCGGGCGGCTACAGTAACCGCCCAACCGCGGTCCACCGGTCCACGCTGCGCCAGCTGGGCGCCACGTCACCTTCGCTCGGCCAACCAGGGGATGACACGTGTCCCTGGACCCGTGCACCGCGACCACCGACCAGTGGCAGCCAATCAGAGGCTGCCACGTGGACCGCACTAGCGCCCCGCGCTGACGCCGACCGCAGTGTCGCGTCGCGCTGACCCGCGTATGGGAGGCCGACACGTGGCCTGCCCCCCGCTGACGCCGCGCCAGGGCCCGCGCGGGTCTACGCCTCTGCCAGGCACGCTTCCCGAGGCGGTCCCCCGCCTGCACCGTGGTCCCGGTGCACTGGACCGACCAACCAGCAACCACCACGCGTCCTGCCATCCGGTGCACGCCGGCCCCGTGGACCGCGCTCCTGCCCGCGCGCCCGCGCGCCTGCCCGCGCTCCTGCCCGCGCGCCTGCCCGCGCACCGCACGCTGCCCGCGCCTGCCCGCCGCCGCGCCTGTGCCTGCCCGAGCCCGCGCCGCCGTCCGCCGCCGTCGCCGGCGCTGCCCTAGCCGCCGGAATAGTGACCCCTTGCCTCGAAATCCAGGTCGGGTCATCCGGGCTCCGAAAAATGCAAGTGAATAGTCCATTTTCATCGTTTTGGCGCGCTGAATCCAAATCCGAAGTTCGATTTGCCAAATTCCAACTCTAAAAATTGCCGAAGGCATCCGGAAAGATGTTCTTTTGTCCAAACTTCGCGTTGAGCCCAATTTTAATATCCATTGCGTGCGAAACCACTTTTAAGCATTCGACGGGGTCATCTGACTACTCTCGTGATCCATTAAACACTCTGAGTCCATCACTAGTGTCCAATTGGTGCACAAACACCACCGACACGCCACATAGGCCTCCAAGAGCTGCTGGTCAACCAGTAATCTTGTCGTGGGGATCCAGGTCATCACATCCTCCCCCACTAAAGAAAGTTTCGTCCTCAAAACTAGCTCGATTCCACCAGGAGTCACAAACACCAAGGGTAAGTACTCATCATCACTGTCTCTAGCTTCCCAAGTCACCTCTCACTCCCCGTGATTACTCCTCAACAACAACAACAACAGCCAGTACTGCATAGCCCGATTGCGCAACCTCTAATCTCACGAGCCAGAATTCGCAACGGGCGTCCCTCGTACTCCATACACTCTTAGCTCTCAAATGGTGCGAGTCAATCACGGGCGAGGGATCCAAAAGCAAAACACTCTCGAGCTGAGTCGTGAAACATCACAGGGGCTCCGTCAAAAAGCTGGGGAAAACAAAATAACCGCCAGTGCAACACGCACCAAACCACAACCTGTGTCAACTCAACCAAGGCAACCCGAAGTACACCCACACGATTATCCAATAAGGAAAAAGAGTCCTAACAAGGAGGGGACCTCACTCGGTCACTCCCGAATCTTGACCATCCGAGTGAACTACTCAGCCGCGGTCTATCATACAAAGGAACCCTCAGGGATACAACCACAAGCCATGTTTACCTTAACAGTCCACACAGCGCCAGCTGTGGAATCATCAAACTCAACCCCAGACAGCTTCCTGCTCCAGGTATCCGCCATCACAGTGGCCCTGTCGGGGTAATCCAAAATGCTCAACAATAACCCAACGGTAATTCCACAGTCGCTTTAGGAGGCATCACTAAAACTCGCAGATCTCTCTCCCAACACTGGAAATACTAGCATTGGCGCTGGTAGCAATCTCATCATCCGATTGCCAAGCTTTCCTGGCACTACCCAGTCCAAGAAACTCCTCACCTCGACAATAATTGTCGATCTCGGCCAAAACCCAAGTGATATCCATATTGGCCGGATTTCCACCGCCGCTCCTACGGCTCGAACAAAGTGACCCAAGAAGGTATGCTTCTGAAGTTACAACTTGTACCTCAATAACTTGGCATACAGCTTCATCCACACAGGCATGGTAGCACATCCACAAGTGCTCCACGTACTCCAAGTCGCTCTGGGAGTAAATCATAATATCCTTGGGGGGACACCACTCCCAATCCGTCCAAGTACAACTGGGACATACAATTCATCAAATCTTGAAGACAACCGAACATTAATTATTCCATTTGGCCTCACTATGAGCTCATAATGCCCTTACCGGATCCTGAATGCCATCTAGGCGAAGTCCTCGGCTGTTTGATTCCAAGTAGGTACTCGCATCAAAAGGTCCTAGTTACCAACCAGACCTGTCTACACTCGAACCATAAAAGGACCCTCACAGTCGTGTATCAACGACGTGGCGCTAGGTCAAACAGACCCCTCGATCCATCAGATCCTGCAACTGCGCCGTCAGCTCTCTCAGCTCTACCGGCGATATCCAATGAGGTGCTGTCGAGGGTGGCGCGGTTCCCCGAACCACGTCAAACTCAATCTCTATCTCCCTAACCGGCGGCATTACCAACGACTAAGGTGAATTCACACCTGGGATCTCATGGGCAACAAAGATATCCTTGAGTCCCGGTGCCGCCGTCTGCACCTCTCACACTGTTGCTATAACCTGTGTGCTCTAGTAATCTCAACAAGCAAACCTCCTCTTGTCTGCCTCGCAGAAAATTGATGTCCTCTCTCTCCTCAGTTAAAACATCCTGTGGCATTGTGCCAATCAATCTCAAGCACATGGTCAAAACACCGAACTGCCACAATTACCAATAAGTCTGCCGGTACAACTCGCGGCCTCAACTGCATTGGACATGATCCACAAGCCTCCTCCACATGCACAACACTAGCAGGAACCTATACCTCTAGTGCATGTGGTAACAAATCTGCCTCTAGTCCATGCAGGAATGCAACATGCTCTAACTCCGACTGCAGTGATGAAATCACACCTGCGACAACTCGATCCACTACCGTGGCGCCCTCCAACCGGGCGGCACAGATTCATCCACTCGATGCAAGTGGTTGTCGCTCGATCTGCCTGAAAATCAGGACTATCCACATAGGGAGTACGACCTCTGTCTCTGCTCACACTGGGGCGACGAATAAGGTCCTCCGCAGATAACAAATCCACGCTACCGCTGCGCCACTCTGATATAGATGCTGATGCTGCCATCGGGGTCCACCCGATCTCTGGCATCTCAGGAATCCGTTATCCTGGAAAAAGAAATCAGAAATGCCTCTGCCGACCGATCTGTCCTCCATCACCCGGCGCCAAGCGCCAATATCCAGAACTCATCTCTGGCGGCAGATCCCTATCCAAAGGAAGCTCCATACACAACGCCTACACCATCGAGGCGTCACTAATCCATAACAGAGGGACCAACTAAACTGAAAGGTATCCTGGCGCAATCCACTCCCGGCCACACATGTCCTATGCGCCTCGTCCCTCGAAACATGGATCGCGCAGTTTAACGACTGCAAAAACTCTCTAGCACAGGGAGGCTCTCAAGTAGTCACTCCATTATCACCAACCACGACTCTGCCTCCAAATGCTCCAAACTCAATCTTACGAGTCGGGGTGGTTCATCTGCCAAATCTGGATCAATAAATCGATCGCGTCCCCTCTGCTCACCAGCTGTCAACTATCCACCCTACCTTGGTGCCTCGCCACTAAACATTGGCACAGAGGGGGCTACTCACTCCATCGGTGCCACAAAATCCCCGCCCCTGAGGATACTGCAATCGGGTGGTCTCAGAAGGAAGCACTGTCGAGCTGCCCGCTGCTCCGACAACTGTGTCACTAAAACCAGCTGCTCGCTCACTCTGCCGGTGATAGGCCTCAAACGATCCTGTCATTTGGGTCCGGAACTCTCTGACCTCAATCCGGGTATCCGGCCCAAAACCAACCGCTCAAGCTCAACTGCTATGACAGGAAGCACACGGGTCAAAACCCAGCGTCGGGGAGACATAGCTCACCACGACGAAACCACAAAACAGCACACAACAACGCTCGACCCAATCCAGCGAAAGTCTAAAGCATGTCACCCGTTCCACAGCATTATGTTGTCTGCAGCCAACATAATCACTTAGGAGAATAAACAATGCCAATCACTTTTCCCATCCCTTGGGAGAGGTATAAAACTCAATCAGGACTCTCGCTATAAATCACGACTCTCACGAAGTCAACCAAGGGTCAAACCATAAGCCTAGGGTTTCTAAGTCCACCATGACCTACAAACTAGGCTCTGATACCAACCTAATCTGTCACGCCCCGGGGTCGAAACTGCAACCCGGGCTGGCCAACAGATCCGGCACCTATGCCAAACTCCACATAGGCGAAGCGTCTTACCTGCAAGAAAAGTGCTACAGCTAACAGATATCAGAGCTATAAGATAAAACTAATGTAAAAACTGAAATCAACCACTGTACAACTGGAAATAATGCAACAATGTCCACCTCCCAAAAATGATAATCGTACAATACCCTCAGATACAAAACTCATAGCTCAACCGGGAGGTATCTCCAATAAATACATTAGTGTACAGGCTCTCAATACATATCATCCTCGCTACAACAGTCTCTCAAAAGAGGAAATAAAATAACTAATCTAATGAAGATCTCCTCTGAAGGGGGTACCGCTACTCTCCAACGGCGGGTAGGGATCTAGCTCGCGACTCCCTCGCCTCGATCAACAACCGCAGAATCAGCAACAACCGCAGAATCAACAACACCCGCTAAGACTCTGCAAAACAAAGGAGAGGAAGGAAAAAGGAGGGGGGGAAAAACCCCCAGAGGGTGTGAGAACTACACCAAAAGGGAGTTCTCAGTGGGTACCACCGCCAGACTCGACGGTCCGCCCACTAAGTCCTCAAGAGACATAAACAAACCAAAGCCGTAAAGACTGAAATAAGGAAGCTGGAGACTCTCAACAGCTACCATGCCTCTATCTAAATGCTCAAAAGGGGAGAGCCAAAGAATGGTATGCAACCATTAGCACATGAAGTGCACAATCGACCCAATCGAGCTGACTGCCACATCTGGTCCAGTCAAACCTGCGCCCCACCTACGACCACCTCCCGCTGACGGGCAGGAATTACGTAGGGCGTCCAAACGGGCTAACTCGCTATCGAGTAGTGGCTCATGCAGGCTATAGTCAAAATCCACTCTCTCTCTCAGAACGGATAGCCACAAGATCACCAAACCTCTCGCACAACGGTCGACTATCTCACAACGACCTCGGGACCACCGTCAATCCCCCAACGGTTCCCAACAACACTAGCACTGGTCTAAACATAGCTACTAGACTCCACTCGGTCCCCCTGACACGAGTGCAAGAATAAAGCAAATATCCGTAATAAACCCAATCTAGTGTCACCAGTAAAACTGGTATTGCCTGCTCAGCGGAATCTGCACACATGGCTCGAAACCGCGGGATCGGCCCACATGGCTCGCATCCCAAAGTAAGTAACAGATCGACATCTAAACCGTCCGATCGGAAACTAAAGTAAGTAACAGATCGGCATCTAAACCGTCCGATCAGAAACAAAAGTAAGTAACAGATCGGCATCTAAACCGTCCGATCGCACACTCCGGAGTGGCACTCGAGGGGAGCGACCCACACGAGTAAAGTATCTCTGTAACAAGTATCTCTGTATAGCAGGACTTTGATCATGACTATGATCAAAGTGGAAAATTCTGTCCACTAAAGAAAGACCCGACCTCAATCGGATGCAAGTAAACGATAAGTGGGAAACTCCATCTACTGAAGAAAACTGATAACCAATCTGGTGCATAAATAAATGTCCGGTCAACCGCCCAATATCAGCGGTTGCCGCAAAACCCCACAAACTAATCCAACCTGTCCCAGACACAAAGTCCCGACTACACTACCCAGAACCCTGCTCGAACCCGGGCAACACTGACCACTTGACTAGCAAAGAAGGAGAAAGGAAAAACATGGTTTCTCCTAAGTCAAGTTCCAACAAGTAGTGCAGCAGTAAAAGATAGCCTAACTAAATGTCCATACAAGCATGCTTTTGTCCTCAGAAACGATAAAGGTGGGTGAAACATATATTAGCAAAGCATGCTAAAGTATTCCTACTATGGTATACCAATCTCACCCAAGTAGGCCATTCCTTGCTTACCTCTCGCTCAAATCGGTTGTACATCAAATATGCCTGCTATCAGTCATAGAGGGTGACATCCCCACAAGTGCACTTACATTCACCATATGTCACGCCCCGGGGGTCTCGCTCAGCGGAAAAGAAAGAGTTGTTAGTTTGAATCCCCCTTTTTTTTTTTTTTGAAATCCGGTCCTCCCCGGCACATGCCCAGATCCGCCGCATATACAGATTTACTTGAAAATCGGGCAGAGTCTCCTCTGTATATGCACGGCGTCGCGGCTATTACAACATCTCAACGCAAGCATTCAGTTAATCACAACAGTTCGATATTCAACCAACAATGCAAACTAAATAGAAAGCCCGTCGCCAGTCAAGTTGAAAGGATAAACTCACAGTTTTGAAAACAGGTCCACACGACCCAAGGTTTTGAAAACGGTTTGGAAAGATGCCATAAATCCACAGGGTTTGGAAACAGGTCCACACGACCCGAGGTTTTGAAAACAGTTTAGAAATCCCATAAATCCACATGGTTTGGAAAACGGGTCCACACGACCCCATAATTTTGAAAGATAGTTTTCAAAGTTCCTTTTTTTTTTTCTTTTCTAGTTATGTTGCTTTGGAAAACGGCCGAACGGGGATAATAAAAGAACCATAATATCAAATCCAAAACACCGGTAATCAACATCCACACCGACCCCACAAGGGTATCGCAAACCACACCGTAGTCTACAGTACCAAATGAAATGCAAGGAAAAGTAAAGGAGATACAGACTAGGGCTCCTCACTGCCCGACCACTCCTGCCTCGACCTCACCGTCGTCTACCGCTCATGCCTGGAAGAACCTGTCACGGAGTGGGTAGTCAGTGACAAGTAATAGTAATAATAAGCAAGACAGAAAAGCCAAACCCAACTGTAAGACTATCCGGAGCAACCACTCGGCTCACTGGGCGAGTAATACGTGAACACCTGCAATACCTGTAATACCTGTAGCACCTATGCACCTTGATCTCGTCGGGCGCCTACCCCGACAGATCGCACCGCTCACACCTTGGGACACCTGACCTCGTCGGACACCTATCCCGACAGGTCACACCTCTCCCCCCCCTTTTGATGCCTCAAACCCCACACCTACGGGGGCCCCCACTACCTCGCCTCGTGGGTTAACACGGGTCGAAGACCGCTTTCCCGGAAAAGAGCACCCTTTGCGGTGGCCAGACCGCGGGTGTGCGTGTCGCAACTACGAGCATAAAACCAATATACAGGATAATATCGCAAACACTAGAGACCGTTAGCATTAGTACGGATAACATGTAATTAGTAACCTTCCAACAACATTGACACTATGCTAAGCCTCAAAGAAAAACCCACCTGTCACGTGCTATGACCGCCGCTCAACCCCTCCGCGTCCCGGTGCGCTCCCCGGATCTGCAAGGACCCTCGGGACGAATCAGATACCCACCAACAATAAATCGAGAGCAGTAGAAAAGAATATCCAGTTTCCGTTGCTGGACGCGACCCTCGCCCGTCGGTCGCGGAAACGGCGATGGCCCGGTCGGACCCGGTGGCGGCGGCGTGGCTGCACGGTGTCCGGGCCTGCGCGGCGCCCAGACCGCACGCGCGGGCGGCGCCCCACGCGGTGCCCAGGCCCGCGCGGTGCCCAGCCCGCACGCGCGAGAGGCGCCCCGCGCGGTGCCCAGGCTCGCGCGGCGCCCAGCCCGCACGCGCGGGCGGCGCCCCGCGCGGTGCCCAGGACCGCGCGGCGCCCCCGTTGCGGCGGCGTGCGGCCGACCGTAGGGTCCCGCCTCCTTCGTGTGATGATCCGCCTCAACCTACCCAAGAATTACATGCAGTAAAAGAAACGAATTATTAAAAAAGGACTCACCGATCTCGGCGTTCCCGATCCGCCGATGGAGAAGGAGGAATAGGAAAGGTTCGCCCCGCGCTTGCTTGCCGGATTCCTTGGGGTGAGCGATCGTTTCCCCCTCTCCTTGATCACCTCCGCCTGGTCCTCGGTTCCGTCGGTAGAAGAGAGGGGATTTTTGGGAAAAGGGTTCTGCTTCCTCGTTCCTTGTGACCTACGCTCAGGGCAAGAAGGAGGAAAAATAATAATCGCAACCCAAGTCGCAACATAGAAGAAAAGGATCGGGCTAATAAAGAAAGTGGGGGTAGCCCAAACCTAATTCTCCAAGGCCAAATAATTAGTCGACTTGGGTGCGAACCAGGGTCCGGTCTGCCTCGGTAATTGTGTAAGTTGCCTGAACCGCATTAAAACTTCCGGAATTTATTCTGGGAGATTCCGGAGTCGGAATCCAAAACCGATTTCGCCGGCGGTCTCCGTTTCGCGAGCTTTATTGACTAAAAATACTCGCGAGCCCCGACGATCTGCCTGGAAACAAAGAAATATTAGTTCCCCCTCTGGACCCCTGAAACGAAACGCGAAGTAAAGAAAACCCAAAAATAGACCCAAGAACAAAACCACAGCATTTTAAACCAGCGGGTACTACACCACTCACCTCTAAAAACGAGTTTCGTCCCCGAAACTCAATCCTGGTCCGCGGTGAAAAGATAGGGGTAGCCCTCCCTCATCTTTGACTCCAGCTCCCACGTCGCTTCCCGCTCCTCGTGGTTGCTCCAGAGCACCTTCACGTAGGGGATGACTCGGTTTCGAAGCGTCTTGCTCTCTCTTGCTAGGATTCGCACCGGGGTTTCCTCGAAGCTTAGGTCCTCCTTCAGTTCGAGTGTCGAGACGTCCAGGACATGCGATGGGTCGGGGAGGTATTTCTTGAGCATCGAAACGTGGAACACGTCGTGGACCCGGCTGAGGTTCGGCGGTAGGGCAAGGCGGTAAGCCACTGGGCCAATGCGCTCCAGGATCTCGAACGGCCCCACAAACCGTGGGCTCAGCTTGCCTTTGAGCCCGAAGCGCTTGATTCCTCTGGACGGCGAGACCCGCAGAAACACGTGTTCTCCCACCTGGAATTCTAGGTCGCGGCGTCTCCGATCCGCGTAGCTCTTTTGCCGACTCTGGGCGGTCAGTAGGCGCTTCCTGATAAGGCGTACCTTCTCTTCAGTTTCTTCCACCAAGTCGGGTCCCAAGAACTTCTGTTCTCCTAAGTCGTCCAAACAGATCGGGGATCGGCAGCGTCTGCCGTATAAGGCCTCGTAGGGTGCCATCTGGATGCTAGCCTTGTAGCTGTTGTTGTAGGCGAATTCGACGAGGGGCAGGTAACGCTCCCAACCGACCCCCCAGTCTAGCACACAGGCTCGCAGCAGGTCCTCCAGTGTCTGGATCACTCGCTCCGACTATCCGTCCGTCTGCGGGTGGAAGGCCGTGCTGAACTGTAGTTTGGTTCCCAAGGCCTGCTGTAGGCTCTGCCAAAACTTCGAAACAAAGCGTGTGTCTCTATCCGATGTGATCGATGTCGGCACTCCATGCAGTCTCACAATCTCGCTGAGGTAGACTTGGGCCAACCGCTCTCTGGTCCAGGTTGTGTGAATGGGTAGGAAGTGCGCTGACTTGGTTAGCCGGTCAACAATGACCCAGATTGCGTCGTGCCCCTGCTGTGAACGTGGGAATCCAGTGACGAAGTCCATGGTGATCTGATCCCACTTCCACTTCGGTACCGGTAAGGGCTGTAGCTTTCCCGCCGGCCGCTGATGCTCTGCCTTTATCTGCTGACAAACCAGGCAATGCGCAACATGATGAGTCACATCCCCCTTCAGCTTGGGCCACCAAAAAGTCTGCTTGAGGTCCCTGTACATCTTCGTACCCCCTGGATGTGCCGCATAAGGGGCGCGGTATGCCTCAGCTAGGATTTCCTCCTTCAATTCCGGGGTATCCGGCACGCAGATCCGCCCGCGGAACCGTAGAGTGCCGTCGTCTTCCACTGAAAAGTCACCTTCTTGATCCGGCGAGATCTTGTCTCGTACGAGCTGTAAGTACGAGTCCGCCTGCTGTCCCTCTCGAATTCTCTCGAACAGCGTCGGCTTTACCACCAAAGCCAACAGTTGTGCAACTGTGCCCATTGGTACCACCTCCAACTTCAATCGCGAGAATTCCGCGATCAAAGTGCTCTGCTCAGTTATCGCGCGTGCCGTCGTCTCTTCTGGTTGCCCCTTCCTGCTCAAAGCGTCCGCCACTATGTTTGCTTTCCCGGGGTGGTACTGGATTGTTAGATCGTAATCCTTCAATAGTTCAAGCCACTGCCTCTGCCGCAAGTTTAGTTCCTTCTGGGTGAACAGGTACTTAAGGCTTTGGTGGTCAGAGAAAACGTTACAGTGGACACCAAAGAGGTAGTGTCTCCATAACTTCAGAACAAAGACCACTGCAGCCAGTTCCAAATCGTGTATCGAATAATTCTTCTTGTAATCCTTCAGCTGCCTGGAAGCATAGGCTATTACTTTTCCCTGTTGCATCAATACACCCCCAAGGCCGATCCTCGATGCGTCGCAGTACACCTCAAAATCCTCTCCAGGTGTTGGTAGTATAAGAATTGGTGCCCTGGTTAGCCTTCTTTTGAGTTCTTCGAAGCTCTCCTGGCATTGTGTCGACCACACAAACTTTTCTCCTTTCCTAGTCAACCGGTTCAGGGGGGGCGGCTATCTTCGAGAAGCCCTCGACAAAGCGTCGGTAGTACCCAGCAAGGCCCAAGAAACTGCGGATCTCCGTTACCGTAGTTGGCGGCTGCTAGGCTGTCACGGATTCCACCTTCTTGGGATCCACGGCGATTCCTTTTTCCGAGATCACGTGCCCTAAAAAGCCCACCTCGCGTAGCCAGAATTCGCACTTCTTGAGCTTAGCGAACAACTCGTGGTCCCTGAGGGTCTGGAGGATCATTTGCAGATGTTGCTCGTGCTCCTCGTCAGTGGGTGAATAGATCAGTATGTCGTCGATGAAGACCACTACGAACCGGTCTAGGAAGGGCCTGAAAATTCGGTTCATCATAGCCATGAAGACGGCGGGGGCGTTCGTAAGCCCGAAAGGCATAACCGTAAATTCGTAGTGGCCATACCGGGTCCGGAAGGCGGTCCTTGGAATGTCCTCGTTCCGAACCCGAAGTTGGTGGTAGCCCGATTGCAGATCAATCTTTGAGAAGACCGTCGCTCCCCGCAGTTGGTCGAAGAGATCGTCGATTCTGGGCAGGGGGTACTTGTTTTTCACCGTAACTTTGTTTATCCCTCTGTAGTCGATGCAGAGTCGTAGGCTTCCATCCTTCTTCCGCACAAAGAGTACCGGTGCGCCCCAGGGTGACACACTCGGTCTGATGAACCCTTTGTCCAAGAGGTCCTCCAGCTGCGCCTTAAGCTCCTTCAACTCCGCGAAAGCCATTCGGTACGGCGCCTTCGTAATCGGCTGCGTGCCCAGTAGCAGTTCAATCGGGAACACCACCTCTCGCTGGGGGGGCATCCCGGGTAGTTCCGTCGGGAAAACATCGAGAAAGTCCCTTACTACCGGGATGTCTGACGGCGCCCCCGAGGGTCGGGTGGCCATGTCCACCGACGCCAAGTAGGCCACGCACCCACCCTCTACCAATCTCCTGGCTCGTGCCGCTGAGATGACCGCTGGGAAGGAGATGCTCTTGCACGCCAAATACGCATTCTTAGGGAAGCTTGGTTCTTGAAGTTGCACCATCCGTTTCTCGCAGTCGATGAGCGCTTGGTACCTTGAGAGCCAATCCATGCCCAATACAATGTCGTACTCCTTCAGGGGAATTACCACCAAATCCCAAGGGCAAGGCAGTCGCCCTAACATAATTGGGCAGGTGGCCACCAAGCTGGTCGCCTCCAGTGTCCCACCCGCCGTCTGGACCGTCATTCGGTTTTGGAGAGGTGTCTCCCCAAGGTCATGCATAAACACGTAATCACAAGAAATGAACGAGTGTGTTGCTCCGGTATCAAAGAGGGTTCTAGCTCGGGAATTTGAAACAGAAGTAATACCTGCAAGCACGTCCTCCGGCCGGTCCGTCTCTTGGTGGGTCATTGAATAAACTCGCCCGCCCGGTTGAGGTTGCCTTGCCTCCTCGCGTCGCGGTGCCGGAGGCCTAGAGGTCGACCCCATAGGAGCTTGTTAGGTTTTGCGCAAAAATAAAACGCAGCGGAAAAGGAAATCAAATAGGCAAATATGAAAAACTTGAGATCTGATCTCAAAAACCACACAAAACAGGATCCCTCATGTATCTAAGATTAAAAGGAAGAGGAAGATCTAATCTTCACCTTTGCGCGGGGAGATCTACACCGCAATTTGATGATCGTGGAATTTGGTTCTCTTGAAGCCGCACACGCGTCCGGCCTCTACGGGTATCCACACGAGGTTGTCGACTTGATCGAAATTCTCACCGGGGTGCTAGCTCCCTTGCAGAGAACGTCTTTCTTTTAATGTGGATATTTAGAAAAGAGGAAGACGAGGAAAGATGACGGCTAGGGTTTTTTTTTCTCTTAATAAAAACTTATACGTATAAAGAGGATATAATCCTTTTTATAATTATTAAGATAAACATTAAAATTAGATTTAAGTTTATCTTATCCCTAATCGGTTCAATCGATTAAATCCTAATTTAATTCGATTTGAACTCAATCCTAATTTGATCAAATCAAATCATTAATGCAACATTAGCACTTAAGTCCTCTCACAACTTACTAACTATTAGTAAGCCCTCTCTTGCAACATTTGCACTTTAATATCCTTAATTTGTAACAATTACAAATTAGTCCAATTATCAATATATTGATAATTAAGTCCTCAGGCGATTCAAAAATCGCGATCCAACTATCCGATCAGTCATAACCTCTTATGTGTGTGACCCCATAGGTTCTATTCTATCTGGTAGTGAGATATATTGTGATTACCATCAACAATATCACTGAAACTCTTTTCAATGGGTTAGAACTATTCAAACTCAGCCCAATAAGAATTATCGATCATCTTCCAGATAATTCTCGTGAGTCCCACAATCCACCAGTGACGCCTAGCAGCATGTAGTGGCATTCCAGTAGAATGGAATACTGAACCTCTAGGTGCAGTTAACGTGTGATAGATCCTTCTATCCGGAGTCCCAACTAGACGAAGGTCATGGAATTGCTCGTCAAACCCTACCGTCTGTCATATGTCAAATTTATTCGACTCGAGTTTTTAATATCGGAAACCCTTTCCGTTATTTACTACGCCTTGGCCAAGGTCTTCTAAACTCGGTCTCATAAATCACATAGGACTAATTCCCTTCTCTACTAAGGGCGATAGATTCCATATAGGTGTACACCCTATTCCTACAACGAACCTACTGTAGCCAACATGCACCCACTGCAAGGACCCAAACGGCTAGGGACCAAGTGTATGTACAGTCAAACTACAGTAACCCCATTGTGAATAGCCGAGACACCGCAGGTCAAAGGACCAGTCACACTACTGCAACATCGAGTAAGTCGCTGACGAGTGAGTAAACATCCAAGTGACTTCTCGTGATGATCACGCTCGGTACCCTTGTTCTCCAACAACCACCTGCACATTCGCTCCAGTGTCCCCACACTGTTGACTCGAGACTCGTCTACCCTAAAAGGGAAGCGACTGTGCACCAATCTCACCGGATCAATCACTGTCCCCGTGATGATCCATCGATCGGGAGCATTTAGGAATTAATCACTAATGATACATGTCTCAAATTCTCAACTCTTGAGAATACGTATCATCATCTTATTAATTTCTTGGACAATTCATGGACACATACACAACACGAATGAAAATAATAACCCAATAACATTCATAATGTAAAATGTCAAATACAAATTTATACCCTAGAAAGAATATATGTGTCGGCCAAGTTGGCTTCTAGGGCATACATCTAACAATCTCCCACTTGCACTAAAGCCAATTAGCCATATACCTAAGCCCCATCTTCTCAAGGTGGGCTTCAGTCTTCTGCTGGCTCAGCTGCTTAGTCAGTGGGTCTGCCACGTTATCCGTGGAGTCTACTCTCTGCACCTCGATAAATATCTTCTCGAGATATTCGCGTATAATATGAAACCGTCGCTCTATATGCTTGGACCTTTGATGAGACCTTGGCTCCTTAGCTAGGGCTATGGCGCCATTGTTGTCGCAGTAAAGTGGAATGGCATCTGATGGCATCACACCTAGTTCCGCAACAAATTTCTTGAACCAAAAAGCTTCCTTTGCAGCCTCAGATGCGGCGATATACTCTGCTTCCATAGTAGAGTCAGCGATGATTGGTTGTTTGAAACTCTTCCAACACACCGAACCACCATTGCACAAGAACACATATCCTGACGTAGACTTTCTATCGTCAACATCAGACATGAAGTCTGAATCAGTGTATACTTGTACTTTCAATTCTCCTCCTCCAAAGACCAAAAATATATCTTTAGTCCTTCTTAAGTACTTAAGTATGTTTTCCACAGCAGTCCAGTGCTCCTCACTTGGATTGGACTGATATCTGCTTGTGATACTCACAGCAAGTGCAATATCAGGTTGTGTACATAGCATGGCATACATGAGGCTCCCTATAGCTGAAGCATAAGGGATCTGGCTCATTCGTTGAATCTCTTCAGATGTATTGGGGCACATTTTCTTGGAGAGATAAATTCCATGCCTAAGGGGTAGAAGTCCCCTCTTAGAGTTTTCCATGCTGAACTTCTTCAGCACCTGCTCTATGTACATTTTCTGTGAGAGGCCTAGCATCCTCTTAGGTTTATCTCTATAGACTTTAATCCCCAAAATATAGGATGCTTCCCCTAGGTCTTTCATAGAGAATTTCTTAGATAACCATATCTTAACCGAAGTCAGCATTGGAATATCATTTCCAATTAGGAGAATGTCGTCCACGTACAATACGAGGAATGTAATAGCACTCCCACTAACTTTCTTATAAACACATGGTTCCTCCTCATTCTTAACGAAGTCAAACGATTTGATTACGTCATTAAAACGAGTATTCCAAGTCCGAGATGCTTGCTTAAGCCCATATATGGACCTTTGCAGCTTACATACTTTGTGACTTTCGTCACTGGAAGTGAAACCCAAAGGCTGCTCCATATAGATATCTTCCTCAAGAAATCCATTTAGGAAAGCAGTTTTCACATCCATCTGCCAGATCTCATAATCATGGTGTAGTACACTGAACTTTATCAATTGCGAAGTTCGAGTGTGTGGAGGGTTGAGATACCCTTAGAATGTTTTTGTAAGCTTCCGGAGGGTCCTAGAAGGTTCCCGGAGAGTTTGGGCGCAAATCGGAAATCTTCGAAAATTTTGAAATTTTGGGGTTTTTGGCTTCGGGATCCGGATCGGATAGGGGCGATCCGGATCGTCCCCCCCCGAAATTGGAAATTCCACGTTCGGGATCCGGATCGGATAGGGGCAATCCGGATCGTCCGCGCGAAACTGGAAATTCCACGTTCGGGATCCGGATCGGATGGGTGCAGTCCGGATCGTGCGAGTCTGGACAGCACAGTAAGAAATGTAATAACATTTCTTGCAAGGGTCTTTTAGGATTTTGTTACATTAGGGTTTTTAACCCCCTTCACTCTTCTTTTCCTCTCATTTGGAGAGAGAGCAAGAGAAAGTGTTAGAGAGAGTGAGAGGGAGAGAGAAATCTTGGATTTCCTTCTCCAACACATCTCACTATTTGGATTCTTCTTCAACCTCTTCTTCTCCACCATTGAAGCTTGCCACAAGAGCTTGGAGGAAGGCTAGAACTTGAAGAAGAAGGAAGTTTGGAGCTATTGTGCCTATCCTTTGCTTTTCCAAGGTGGGATTTGAGCTAAAAGAGGTTTGGAACACTTCTTTTTCCTTTCTTTTGGGATTTTTGAAGGAAAACCTAGGTTTTGGAAAACTAGGGTTTATTTTGGGGCTTTTTGATTTATAGCTTTTGGGGTGGAATTGATGGGTGTAGAACACTCTTGTAGGTTGGTTTTGAAGCTTTTCTTGTTTGGATTTCAAGATTTAGCAAGATTTCTCAACCTAAGGTATTTTCCACCTATTTTCCTTATGATTTTAAGGGATTTTGTGATTAGGGTTTTGTGATGTTTTGACCCTTTGGAAACTTCTCTTAGGGCATAAGAGGAAGTGTGGGCTTCGTGGTTGGGATCCTTCACAAGGATTTGGCAACTATCCGGTGGGTCTGACCTCACCGAAATGGGTGAACTCCCCCTATGTCTTCTATAGACTTTTAGGGTATCATTGCTATATTAAACATGCATCGTTTGATTTATCATGATTTATGATCATGCATTTGAACCCCTTCATGTGTAGAAAATTTCATACTCTATGTAGTAGAGGTAAACATTGTAGGTGCATGGGCACTTTGAGGGGGGATTGAATAGGAATTTTCGTGAACTTAAGCTTTTGGATATGAATAGAGAATAACTATACATGTTATAGAATTATTGAGATATGTTATGCATATGGTCATGAAGAAAATGGACATTATGACATTAGTGCCATCTAGTGTAGTGAGATACAAGTAAGTAGAAAACTTCTAAACTTGTACAATCAAGATGAAATAGTGAGATTCCATGTTTGAGACATGAGGACAACTTGTAAATGTTTTACTCTTTCATTATGCAAAATTAATGTTAATATTGTACATGAAACATTGACACTTGGGATACTATACCCCGACCTAAAGGTCGATGATGCTTTTCCGTGTTTTAGACACGATGACTTGCTATTCCGTGTTTCAGACACGATGATCGAGACTTGCTTGCTTGCCGTTTGTGCTCATTCGCACATGCTTGGTAGGGTCGCTCCCTCCAAGCCGGCACTCCGGAGTTGGCCATTTGCGACATTATGATCGCCGTGCGGGATTGGGTGCCGATTGGGACGCCGTTGGTTTGGCATAGCTCCTTGGGGGGTGCCACCACGGGACCATGAGGCGTGGCTCAAGCTTAGACTCAAAGAAAGTCTTCAAGAGAAAAGGATTAAGTTAACCAAACTTAACATTGAATATCACAAAGATGATACATTAATGGTAGTTGGACATACATGATAGATTCATATCATCATCACCTTGTACATGAGCATAGAGGCATGATAGTAGTAGAGTACTTTACTTTACTTCAGTTGTTTATTTTCTGCATTTCATTTTAGCAGTTTACTATCTTATGCCTCAGTTGACCTAGTGGTGTATTTCGCTTCTCTCGGCGGCTTACCCACTGGGAACTATTGTTTAATAGTTCTCACCCCATTTGGGATGTTGTTTTTCAGAGCCATCCGCAGCGGGAGGGGCTCGGGACCGTGGCAAGGGGTTATCGCATAGCTAGCTATTCCCCGTCGGACCACTCGAGGTGGTTACAGGACACCTTTTCCTTTGTTTTGTTAGAGAAGTGTTGGTGTATTTTGGCATAGAAACCACCCATGTATTTTGATAAGTTGTATTTAAGGGAACTACATGTGTATTTTGGATTTTAACTTCTTGTATGATAGTTGTTATCTACTTTCCTCTTTATGTATAGTTTAGTTGTGTTGTGCTCTGATTACTAGTAGGATGTGTTTATTGCCTTCCTTCCGCTTGTTGTTGTAGACGCCTTGTGTGTACCGGGGGTACCTTGTGCACACGGCGGGTCTGTGCACGTGCTGGGTAGGCTTCCGCTGGGGCCTGGGGCGTGACAGATTATTTTGGTATCAGAGCCTAGGGTTAAGTCTTAGTGGACCTAGCAAACCTTAGGCTGGTTGGACTATAAGGATTTAGAACGCGAGAGACGGGGTCTTATATGATTACTTGGCGAAAGTAACATGATTGGGTCAATACTATAACTTCATAAGAGTTGGAGTTGATCGAAGTGATTGCACCTTCTATTTCCTTGGAAGGTCTGGTTGGCGGCCGACAACCTGACATCGGGAAATAATTGTGGCATGCTTCATTTGCTTTCGCATGATTGGGATTTGTTTTGAGTGGGGATGCGTTTCGCGTTGGTTATCCTAACCTACGCATTTTATGCCTGTTACAGTTTGTTATGCCTACGACTCGCTCCATGACGGCCGAGGAGGCCGATGCGGAGACATCCGCTACTTCCGGATCCAGTGAGGTCCGAGATTTGAGAGAGCAGCTGGCTATGCTAGCTGATGTAGTGGAGCGGCAGTCGGCTGCGGCGCGAGAGCAGGCTGAGGCTTCGCGTCGGCAGGATGCAAGGATGCAGAGGTTGGAAGCTCTTTTGACCCAGCAGTTGGCGGCAAGGGGAACTCAAGACCCTTCGCAACCACCCGTGCAACAACGGGAGCACATGGGTGGAGTGACCGATGCACTTCGACCTGAGGTGCCCGAGCCTTCACATCACACTCCGAGTGCTGGGCGCCGGGAAGAGGTTGTGATGTCACCGCCAGTTCAGACTCCACCGGCGAGGACGGTTTTACCGATGATGGTAGCAGGAGAAGAGCGGGACCGACTCATGGCTCGTTTGAAGGAATTCCGGGAATCCAAGCCCCGGACATATGATGGAGAGAAACCCGACTATTGGGTTTTTGAGAAGTGGATTCTATACATGGAGAAACTTTTCCACGATACCTTCGTAGCGGAGGGAGACCGGGTGTGGTTGGCAACACACCACCTCGAGGGCGATGCTTACCAGTGGTGGACGGACATTCGGGATGACCCCACGACCGATTTGGCAGCAATCACATGGCCGCGGTTCAAGAAGATGCTCGCAATGAAGTATTTTCCGGCGAGCGCAAAAAGGCAAATGGAAAGAGACCTCCGCACCTTGAGGCAAGGAGACAAAACCGTGGCGGAGCACGAGAGGGAATTTACTCGACTACTTAACTGTATTCCGCACGTTGTGAGGGACGACGAGGACAAGGCCCGTATGTTCGAGAACGGCCTTAGACCGTCCATTTTCAGATTGGTTCAGACCCTAAACCTCCAAACCTACAGGGAGGTTGTGGACCGTGCCTTGATAGTGGAGAAAGGCGCGGAGATTGCTAAGGAAGAGAGAGAAGCTCTTGATAGAACGCGAGGCAAGAGGACGGCAACCGAGGGTGCAAGTCATAAGCCCTATTCGAAGAAACCGCCGAAGCACCCGAGGAGCCAGTCTGGAGGACGCGGCTCATCTTCACACCGGGGAGGACCTGACCGTCGGCGGCCCCCGCGTTGCGTGATTTGTGGTGGACCCCATGTGCCGCCGCAATGCCCGCAGCGTGGAGGCAAGTGCTACCTTTGTGGTCAGGAGGGCCACTTTCGATCAGAGTGCCCGCGAGGCTCGACACCGACACCTTCATCAGCATCGGCACCAGTTATTCCAGGACAGGTGACCCCACCCACCTACTCTCAGTCAGGGCGACCACCGGCGTCGCGACAGTACGAGGGGCCACGGCAGGCTCCGAGTGGGCGCATGTATGCGGCCCAAACTGAGGAGGCTTCAGCGGCAGAGGACGTCGTTGCAGGTATTATCTTGATTCATAGCATTCGAGTTCGAGCTTTATTTGACACTGGTGCATCTCATTCATACATTGACCGGCTGTTTGCCGAGTTGCATGGCATTGAGTTAGTTCCTACCTTGCATCCGGGACGAGTCTTAGTTCCCGATCATACTTTGGAGATTCGGGAGTTTTCCCCTAGTTGTCCTATTAGGATTGGGGATTGGATTTTGCCTGCAGATTTGTTGGCCCTCCATCGACTTGGAGAATTCGATGTGGTATTGGGCATGGATTGGCTCACAAGATATCACGCTACCATTGATTGTGAGAATCGACTCGTGAAGTTTCGAGAACCGGGACAGGAGGAAATTGTGTTCAGAGGCTGCAAAAGTTCACTGTTTGCGATGACTATCTCTTCCACCAGAGCAAAACAATTGATTAGGAGTGGATGTGTCGCCTACTTGGCTACTGTTGTGGATAGGAGCTGTGAGACTCCGAGAGTGGAGGATATCCCAGTTGTGCGAGAGTTTGCTGATGTGTTCCCGGCAGAGCTACCGGGGATGCCTCCGGATAGAGAGATCGAGTTTGTGGTGGATCTGATCCCTGGAACTACCCCAATCTCGAAAGCACCATATAGGATGGCACCGGCAGAGTTAAAAGAGCTCAAGGCACAGCTTCAAGACTTGTTGGAAAAAGGCTTCATCCGACCGAGCGTTTCACCTTGGGGAGCACCAGTTTTGTTCGTCAAGAAAAAGGATGGGTCGCTTCGCCTTTGCGTGGACTATCGCGAGCTTAACAAGGTCACAATTAAGAATAAGTATCCATTGCCGAGGATTGATGATTTGTTTGATCAACTTCAAGGATCAAGAGTGTATTCGAAGATTGACCTTCAGTCTGGATATCACCAACTCAAGATCAAGCCAGAGGATGTTCCTAGAACGGCTTTCAGGACACGGTATGGACACTATGAGTTTACTGTTATGCCGTTTGGGCTCACTAATGCCCCGGCAGCTTTTATGGATTTGATGAACCGTGTCTTCAAGCCCTTTTTGGATAGATTCGTCGTGGTGTTCATCGACGATATTTTGGTGTACTCTCGAAGTGATGAAGAACATGAGGATCACTTGCGGCAAGTGTTGCATTTACTTCGAGAGAAAGAGCTCTACGCCAAGCTGAAGAAATGTGAGTTTTGGCTACGAGAGGTAGCGTTCTTGGGTCATGTAATATCAGATAAAGGAATAGCTGTGGACCCAAGAAAATTGAGGCAATTAAGGATTGGCCTAGACCGACGAACATCACCGAGATCCGGAGTTTTATCGGTCTGGCCGGTTACTATCGGCGTTTTGTTGAGGGATTTGCAAGGTTATCTACTCCCCTAACGCGACTAACGCATAAAGGCACCAAGTTTATCTGGAATGATGCGTGTGAGAGAAGCTTCAGGGAATTGAAGGAACGGTTGACAACCGCCCCGATCTTGGCTTTGCCTACTGCGGGAGCAGGATACGTGATCTACAGTGATGCTTCCTTGAGTGGGTTAGGGTGTGTTTTGATGCAAAACGAGAAGGTTATTGCTTATGCCTCTCGTCAATTAAAGGACTACGAGAAAAACTATCCCACTCATGATTTGGAATTAGCCGCCGTGGTATTTGCATTGAAGCTGTGGCGACACTACTTATACGGTGAGCATTGTGAGGTATATACTGATCATAAGAGTCTAAAGTACCTCTTTACTCAGAAGGAGTTGAATCTTAGGCAGCGCAGATGGTTGGAGCTGCTTAAGGATTATGATTTGACTATTCTCTACCATCCTGGGAAAGCAAATGTTGTGGCGGATGCTCTAAGTCGCAAATCGATGGAAAATTTAGCGATGATGATCACTTACCAACAACCATTACTTCAAGATATGAGACGATTGGAGTTGGAGGTTGTGGCACCCGAGACACCCATGAGATTGATGGCATTGGTGTTGCAACCGACTCTTATGGAAAGGATCAAGATGAAACAAGTCCAAGATCCTAGTTTGGAAAAGATTCGGGCTACACTTGTCAATGGCCGAGCAGGTGAGTTTCATGTGGATGATCATGGCGTACTTCGTTTTCGAAGTCGACTTTATGTACCGGCGGATTTGGAGATCAAAGAAGAGATCCTGAAGGAAGCACACCGAGCACCTTATTCTCTTCACCCAGGTGGCACCAAAATGTACAAGGACTTAAGGTTACTTTATTGGTGGCCCGGCATGAAGAAAGATGTTGGAAAATTTGTGGCTCAATGCTTGACATGTCAACAAGTGAAAGCCGAGCACCGACTTCCCGCAGGCAAGTTGCAGAGCTTACCCATTCCCGTGTGGAAGTGGGAGAGGATCACCATGGATTTTGTTGTTGGATTGCCTCGCTCTCAGGCTGGGCATGATGCTATTTGGGTGATAGTGGATAGGTTAACTAAATCTGCTCATTTATCCCTATCCATACTACCTGGTCTAGAGAGAAGCTTGCACAAAAGTACCTTGATGAGATTGTGCGATTGCATGGAGTGCCTGTTTCGATAGTTTCCGATCGAGATCCAAGATTTGCATCTCATTTTTGGAGGAGCCTTCACGAGGCCCTAGGCACGCAGCTGGATTTCAGTACAGCTTTCCACCCCCAGAGTGATGGGCAGTCTGAGCGAACCATACAAATCTTGGAGGACATGCTCAGAGCATGTGTTTTGGATTATCAAAGTGGTTGGCATCAATATCTATCGATGGCCGAGTTTGCTTATAACAATAGTTATCAAGCAAGTATCAAGATGGCGCCATTCGAGGCTCTTTATGGAAGAAAGTGTCGATCACCTCTTCATTGGAGCGAGGTGGGAGAACGATTGATTTTAGGCCCCGATGTACTTCAAGAGGCCGAAGACAAGGTACGACTAGCTCGGGAACGTTTGATTTCAGCTCAAAGTCGACAAAAGAGTTACGCGGATAAGCGTCGGCGCGATTTGGAATTTCAAGTTGGAGACCATGTCTTCCTAAAAGTATCGCCGACTAGAGGAGTCAAGAGATTTGGCATCCGAGGGAAGCTAAGTCCCCCGATTTATTGGACCTTTTGAGATTTTGGAGCGTATCGGCCCGGTGGCTTATCGGCTGGCTCTACCGCCTAACCTATCGGGAGTGCACAATGTTGTTCCATGTTTCGACGCTCCGGAAGTATGTTTTGATCCATCTCATGTGGTGGACTTCGCCCCGCTGGAAACTACACGAGGACTTGAGCTTTGAGGAGCAACCGGTGAAGATTTTGGCTCGTGAGGTGAAGAAACTTCGGAATCGCGAGATACCTTATGTGAAGGTACTTTGGAGCAATCACGAGGAGCGAGAGGCCACGTGGGAGCTTGAGAGCGCGCTGCAGGAGCGGTTCCCTCATCTTTTTCAGCTGGAGACTTGAGGTACTTCACTTCTAGTTTCGCGGACGAAACTCCTTTTTAGGAGGGGTGATTGTAGTACACTGAACTTTATCAATTGCGAAGTTCGAGTGTGTGGAGGGTTGAATGATACCCTTAGAATGTTTTTGTAAGCTTCCGGAGGGTCCTAGAAGGTTCCCGGAGAGTTTGGGCGCAAATCGGAAATCTTCGAAAATTTTGAAATTTTGGGGGTTTTTGGCTTCGGGATCCGGATCGGATAGGGGCGATCCGGATCGTCCCCCCCCCCGAAACTGGAAATTCCCACGTTCGGGATCCGGATCGGATAGGGGCAATCCGGATCGTCCGCGCGAAACTGGAAATTCCACGTTCGGATCCGGATCGGATGGGTGCAGTCCGGATCGTGCGAGTCTGGACAGCACAGTAAGAAATGTAATAACATTTCTTGCAAGGGTCTTTTAGGATTTTGTACATTAGGGTTTTTTAACCCCCTTCAACTCGTCTTTTCCTCTCATTGGAGAGAGAGCAAGAGAAAGTGTTAGAGAGAGTGAGAGGGAGAGAGAAATCTTGGATTTCCTTCTCCAACACATCTCACTATTTGGATTCTTCTTCAACCTCCTCTTCTCCACCATTGAAGCTTGCCACAAGAGCTTGGAGGAAGGCTAGAACTTGAAGAAGAAGGAAGTTTGGAGCTATTGTGCCTATCCTTTGCTTTTCCAAGGTGGGATTTGAGCTAAAAGAGGTTTGGAACACTTCTTTTTCCTTTCTTTTGGGATTTTTGAAGGAAAACCTAGGTTTTGGAAAACTATGGTTTATTTTGGGGCTTTTTGATTTATAGCTTTTGGGGTGAATTGATGGGTGTAGAACACTCTTGTAGGTTGTTTGAAGCTTTTCTTGTTTGGATTTCAAGATTTAGCAAGATTTCTCAACCTAAGGTATTTTCCACCTATTTTCCTTATGATTTTTAAGGGATTTTGTGATTAGGGTTTTGTGATGTTTTGACCCTTTGGAAACTTTCTCTTAGGGCATAAGAGGAAGTGTGGGCTTCGTGGTTGGGATCCTTCACAAGGATTGGCAACTATCCGGTGGGTCTGACCTCACCGAAATGGGTGAACTCCCCCTATGTCTTCTATAGACTTTTAGGGTATCATTGCTATATTAAACATTCATCGTTTGATTTATCATGATTATGATCATGCATTTGAACCCCTTCATGTGTAGAAAATTTCATACTCTATGTAGTAGAGGTAACATTGTAGGTGCATGGGCACTTTGAGGGGGGATTGAATAGGAATTTTTCGTGAACTTAAGCTTTTGGATATGAATAGAGAATAACTATACATGTTATAGAATTATGAGATATGTTATGCATATGGTCATGAAGAAAATGGACATTATGACATTAGTGCCATCTAGTGTAGTGAGATACAAGTAAGTAGAAAACTTCTAAACTTGTACAATCAAGATGAAATAGTGAGATTCCATGTTGAGACATGAGGACAACTTGTAAATGTTTTACTCTTTCATTATGCAAAATTAATGTTAATATTGTACATGAAACATTGACACTTGGGATACTATACCCCGACCTAAAGGGCGATGATGCTTTCCGTGTTTTAGACACGATGACTTGCTATTCCGTGTTTCAGACACGATGATCGAGACTTGCTTGCTTGCCGTTTGTGCTCATTCGCACATGCTTGGTAGGGTCGCTCCCTCCAAGCCGGCACTCCGGAGTTGGCCATTTGCGACATTATGATCGCCGTGCGGGATTGGGTGCCGATTGGGACGCCGTTGGTTTTGGCATAGCTCCTTGGGGGGTGCCACCACGGGACCATGAGGCGTGGCTCAAGCTTAGACTCAAAGAAAGTCTTCAAGAGAAAAGGATTAAGTTAACCAAACTTAACATTGAATATCACAAAGATGATACATTAATGGTAGTTGGTGGACATACATGATAGATTCATATCATCATCACCTTGTACATGAGCATAGAGGCATGAATAGTAGTAGAGTACTTTACTTTACTTCAGTTGTTATTTTCTGCATTTCATTTCGCAGTTTACTATCTTATGCCTCAAAAAGTGACCCGTGGTGTATTTCCGCTTCTCTCTGCGGCTTACCCGCTGGAACTATGTTTAATAGTTCTCACCCCATTTGGGGATGTTTTTT
>CM055075.1:19204352-19222455 GCA_029204045.2 Tillandsia leiboldiana | reverse complement strand
ATCCGTGAGTCCTACTCTCTGCACCTCGATAAATATCTTCTCGAGATATTCGCGTATAATATGAAACCGTCGCTCTATATGCTTGGACCTTTGATGAGACCTTGGCTCCTTAGCTAGGGCTATGGCGCCATTGTTTCGCAGTAAAGTGGAATGGCATCTGATGGCATCACACCTAGTTCCGCAACAAATTTCTTGAACCAAAAAGCTTCCTTTGCAGCCTCAGATGCGGCGATATACTCTGCTTCCATAGTAGAGTCAGCGATGATTGGTTTGTTGGAAACTCTTCCAACACACGCGAACCACCATTGCACAAGAACACATATCCTGACGTAGACTTTCTATCGTCAACATCAGACATGAAGTCTGAATCAGTGTATACTTGTACTTTCAATTCTCCTCCTCCAAAGACCAAAATATATCTTTAGTCCTTCTTAAGTACTTAAGTATGTTTTCCACAGCAGTCCAGTGCTCCTCACTTGGATTGGACTGATATCTGCTTGTGATACTCACAGCAAGTGCAATATCAGGTTGTGTACATAGCATGGCATACATGAGGCTCCCTATAGCTGAAGCATAAGGGATCTGGCTCATTCGTTGAATCTCTTCAGATGTATTGGGGCACCTTTTCTTGGAGAGATAAATTCCATGCCTAAGGGGTAGAAGTCCCCTCTTAGAGTTTTCCATGCTGAACTTCTTCAGCACCTGCTCTATGTACATTTTCTGTGAGAGGCCTAGCATCCTCTTAGGTTTATCTCTATAGACTTTAATCCCCAAAATATAGGATGCTTCCCCTAGGTCTTTCATAGAGAATTTCTTAGATAACCATATCTTAACCGAAGTCAGCATTGGAATATCATTTCCAATTAGGAGAATGTCGTCCACGTACAATACGAGGAATGTAATAGCACTCCCACTAACTTTCTTATAAACACATTGGTTCCTCCTCATTCTTAACGAAGTCAAACGATTTGATTACGTCATTAAAACGAGTATTCCAAGTCCGAGATGCTTGCTTAAGCCCTATATGGACCTTTGCAGCTTACATACTTTGTGACTTTCGTCACTGAAGTGAAACCCAAAGGCTGCTCCATATAGATATCTTCCTCAAGAAATCCATTTAGGAAAGCAGTTTTCACATCCATCTGCCAGATCTCATAATCATGGTGTAGTACACTGAACTTTATCAATTGCGAAGTTCGAGTGTGTGGAGGGTTGAGATACCCTTAGAATGTTTTTGTAAGCTTCCGGAGGGTCCTAGAAGGTTCCCGGAGAGTTTGGGCGCAAATCGGAAATCTTCGAAAATTTTGAAATTTTGGGGTTTTTGGCTTCGGGATCCGGATCGGATAGGGGCGATCCGGATCGTCCCCCCCCGAAATTGGAAATTCCACGTTCGGGATCCGGATCGGATAGGGGCAATCCGGATCGTCCGCGCGAAACTGGAAATTCCACGTTCGGGATCCGGATCGGATGGGTGCAGTCCGGATCGTGCGAGTCTGGACAGCACAGTAAGAAATGTAATAACATTTCTTGCAAGGGTCTTTTAGGATTTTGTTACATTAGGGTTTTTAACCCCCTTCACTCTTCTTTTCCTCTCATTTGGAGAGAGAGCAAGAGAAAGTGTTAGAGAGAGTGAGAGGGAGAGAGAAATCTTGGATTTCCTTCTCCAACACATCTCACTATTTGGATTCTTCTTCAACCTCCTCTTCTCCACCATTGAAGCTTGCCACAAGAGCTTGGAGGAAGGCTAGAACTTGAAGAAGAAGGAAGTTTGGAGCTATTGTGCCTATCCTTTGCTTTTCCAAGGTGGGATTTGAGCTAAAAGAGGTTTGGAACACTTCTTTTTCCTTTCTTTTGGGATTTTTGAAGGAAAACCTAGGGTTTTGGAAAACTAGGGTTTATTTTGGGGCTTTTTGATTTATAGCTTTTGGGGTGGAATTGATGGGTGTAGAACACTCTTGTAGGTTGGTTTTGAAGCTTTTCTTGTTTGGATTTCAAGATTTAGCAAGATTTCTCAACCTAAGGTATTTTCCACCTATTTTCCTTATGATTTTAAGGGATTTTGTGATTAGGGTTTTGTGATGTTTTGACCCTTTGGAAACTTCTCTTAGGGCATAAGAGAAGTGTGGGCTTCGTGGTTGGGATCCTTCACAAGGATTTGGCAACTATCCGGTGGGTCTGACCTCACCGAAATGGGTGAACTCCCCCTATGTCTTCTATAGACTTTTAGGGTATCATTGCTATATTAAACATGCATCGTTTGATTTATCATGATTTATGATCATGCATTTGAACCCCTTCATGTGTAGAAAATTTCATACTCTATGTAGTAGAGGTAAACATTGTAGGTGCATGGGCACTTTGAGGGGGGATTGAATAGGAATTTTCGTGAACTTAAGCTTTTGGATATGAATAGAGAATAACTATACATGTTATAGAATTATTGAGATATGTTATGCATATGGTCATGAAGAAAATGGACATTATGACATTAGTGCCATCTAGTGTAGTGAGATACAAGTAAGTAGAAAACTTCTAAACTTGTACAATCAAGATGAAATAGTGAGATTCCATGTTTGAGACATGAGGACAACTTGTAATGTTTTACTCTTTCATTATGCAAAATTAATGTTAATATTGTACATGAAACATTGACACTTGGGATACTATACCCCGACCTAAAGGTCGATGATGCTTTTCCGTGTTTTAGACACGATGACTTGCTATTCCGTGTTTCAGACACGATGATCGAGACTTGCTTGCTTGCCGTTTGTGCTCATTCGCACATGCTTGGTAGGGTCGCTCCCTCCAAGCCGGCACTCCGGAGTTGGCCATTTGCGACATTATGATCGCCGTGCGGGATTGGGTGCCGATTGGGACGCCGTTGGTTTGGGCATAGCTCCTTGGGGGGTGCCACCACGGGACCATGAGGCGTGGCTCAAGCTTAGACTCAAAGAAAGTCTTCAAGAGAAAAGGATTAAGTTAACCAAACTTAACATTGAATATCACAAAGATGATACATTAATGGTAGTTGGACATACATGATAGATTCATATCATCATCACCTTGTACATGAGCATAGAGGCATGATAGTAGTAGAGTACTTTACTTTACTTCAGTTGTTTATTTTTCTGCATTTCATTTTAGCAGTTTACTATCTTATGCCTCAGTTGACCTAGTGGTGTATTTCGCTTCTCTCGGCGGCTTACCCACTGGGAACTATTGTTTAATAGTTTCTCACCCCATTTGGGATGTTGTTTTTCAGAGCCATCCGCAGCGGGAGGGGCTCGGGACCGTGGCAAGGGGGTTATCGCATAGCTAGCTATTCCCCGTCGGACCACTCGAGGTGGTTACAGGACACCTTTTCCTTTGTTTTGTTAGAGAAGTGTTGGTGTATTTTGGCATAGAAACCACCCATGTATTTTGATAAGTTGTATTTAAGGGAACTACATGTGTATTTTGGATTTTAACTTCTTGTATGATAGTTGTTATCTACTTTCCTCTTTATGTATAGTTTAGTTGTGTTGTGCTCTGATTACTAGTAGGATGTGTTTATTGCCTTCCTTCCGCTTGTTGTTGTAGACGCCTTGTGTGTACCGGGGGTACCTTGTGCACACGGCGGGTCTGTGCACGTGCTGGGTAGGCTTCCGCTGGGGCCTGGGGCGTGACAGATTATTTTGGTATCAGAGCCTAGGGTTAAGTCTTAGTGGACCTAGCAAACCTTAGGCTGGTTGGACTATAAGGATTTAGAACGCGAGAGACGGGGTCTTATATGATTACTTTGGCGAAAGTAACATGATTGGGTCAATACTATAACTTCATAAGAGTTGGAGTTGATCGAAGTGATTGCACCTTCTATTTCCTTGGAAGGTCTGGTTGGCGGCCGACAACCTGACATCGGGAAATAATTGTGGCATGCTTCATTTGCTTTCGCATGATTGGGATTTGTTTTGAGTGGGGATGCGTTTCGCGTTGGTTATCCTAACCTACGCATTTTATGCCTGTTACAGTTTGTTATGCCTACGACTCGCTCCATGACGGCCGAGGAGGCCGATGCGGAGACATCCGCTACTTCCGGATCCAGTGAGGTCCGAGATTTGAGAGAGCAGCTGGCTATGCTAGCTGATGTAGTGGAGCGGCAGTCGGCTGCGGCGCGAGAGCAGGCTGAGGCTTCGCGTCGGCAGGATGCAAGGATGCAGAGGTTGGAAGCTCTTTTGACCCAGCAGTTGGCGGCAAGGGGAACTCAAGACCCTTCGCAACCACCCGTGCAACAACGGGAGCACATGGGTGGAGTGACCGATGCACTTCGACCTGAGGTGCCCGAGCCTTCACATCACACTCCGAGTGCTGGGCGCCGGGAAGAGGTTGTGATGTCACCGCCAGTTCAGACTCCACCGGCGAGGACGGTTTTACCGATGATGGTAGCAGGAGAAGAGCGGGACCGACTCATGGCTCGTTTGAAGGAATTCCGGGAATCCAAGCCCCGGACATATGATGGAGAGAAACCCGACTATTGGGTTTTTGAGAAGTGGATTCTATACATGGAGAAACTTTTCCACGATACCTTCGTAGCGGAGGGAGACCGGGTGTGGTTGGCAACACACCACCTCGAGGGCGATGCTTACCAGTGGTGGACGGACATTCGGGATGACCCCACGACCGATTTGGCAGCAATCACATGGCCGCGGTTCAAGAAGATGCTCGCAATGAAGTATTTTCCGGCGAGCGCAAAAAGGCAAATGGAAAGAGACCTCCGCACCTTGAGGCAAGGAGACAAAACCGTGGCGGAGCACGAGAGGGAATTTACTCGACTACTTAACTGTATTCCGCACGTTGTGAGGGACGACGAGGACAAGGCCCGTATGTTCGAGAACGGCCTTAGACCGTCCATTTTCAGATTGGTTCAGACCCTAAACCTCCAAACCTACAGGGAGGTTGTGGACCGTGCCTTGATAGTGGAGAAAGGCGCGGAGATTGCTAAGGAAGAGAGAGAAGCTCTTGATAGAACGCGAGGCAAGAGGACGGCAACCGAGGGTGCAAGTCATAAGCCCTATTCGAAGAAACCGCCGAAGCACCCGAGGAGCCAGTCTGGAGGACGCGGCTCATCTTCACACCGGGGAGGACCTGACCGTCGGCGGCCCCCGCGTTGCGTGATTTGTGGTGGACCCCATGTGCCGCCGCAATGCCCGCAGCGTGGAGGCAAGTGCTACCTTTGTGGTCAGGAGGGCCACTTTCGATCAGAGTGCCCGCGAGGCTCGACACCGACACCTTCATCAGCATCGGCACCAGTTATTCCAGGACAGGTGACCCCACCCACCTACTCTCAGTCAGGGCGACCACCGGCGTCGCGACAGTACGAGGGGCCACGGCAGGCTCCGAGTGGGCGCATGTATGCGGCCCAAACTGAGGAGGCTTCAGCGGCAGAGGACGTCGTTGCAGGTATTATCTTGATTCATAGCATTCGAGTTCGAGCTTTATTTGACACTGGTGCATCTCATTCATACATTGACCGGCTGTTTGCCGAGTTGCATGGCATTGAGTTAGTTCCTACCTTGCATCCGGGACGAGTCTTAGTTCCCGATCATACTTTGGAGATTCGGGAGTTTTCCCCTAGTTGTCCTATTAGGATTGGGGATTGGATTTTGCCTGCAGATTTGTTGGCCCTCCATCGACTTGGAGAATTCGATGTGGTATTGGGCATGGATTGGCTCACAAGATATCACGCTACCATTGATTGTGAGAATCGACTCGTGAAGTTTCGAGAACCGGGACAGGAGGAAATTGTGTTCAGAGGCTGCAAAAGTTCACTGTTTGCGATGACTATCTCTTCCACCAGAGCAAAACAATTGATTAGGAGTGGATGTGTCGCCTACTTGGCTACTGTTGTGGATAGGAGCTGTGAGACTCCGAGAGTGGAGGATATCCCAGTTGTGCGAGAGTTTGCTGATGTGTTCCCGGCAGAGCTACCGGGGATGCCTCCGGATAGAGAGATCGAGTTTGTGGTGGATCTGATCCCTGGAACTACCCCAATCTCGAAAGCACCATATAGGATGGCACCGGCAGAGTTAAAAGAGCTCAAGGCACAGCTTCAAGACTTGTTGGAAAAAGGCTTCATCCGACCGAGCGTTTCACCTTGGGGAGCACCAGTTTTGTTCGTCAAGAAAAAGGATGGGTCGCTTCGCCTTTGCGTGGACTATCGCGAGCTTAACAAGGTCACAATTAAGAATAAGTATCCATTGCCGAGGATTGATGATTTGTTTGATCAACTTCAAGGATCAAGAGTGTATTCGAAGATTGACCTTCAGTCTGGATATCACCAACTCAAGATCAAGCCAGAGGATGTTCCTAGAACGGCTTTCAGGACACGGTATGGACACTATGAGTTTACTGTTATGCCGTTTGGGCTCACTAATGCCCCGGCAGCTTTTATGGATTTGATGAACCGTGTCTTCAAGCCCTTTTTGGATAGATTCGTCGTGGTGTTCATCGACGATATTTTGGTGTACTCTCGAAGTGATGAAGAACATGAGGATCACTTGCGGCAAGTGTTGCATTTACTTCGAGAGAAAGAGCTCTACGCCAAGCTGAAGAAATGTGAGTTTTGGCTACGAGAGGTAGCGTTCTTGGGTCATGTAATATCAGATAAAGGAATAGCTGTGGACCCCAAGAAAATTGAGGCAATTAAGGATTGGCCTAGACCGACGAACATCACCGAGATCCGGAGTTTTATCGGTCTGGCCGGTTACTATCGGCGTTTTGTTGAGGGATTTGCAAGGTTATCTACTCCCCTAACGCGACTAACGCATAAAGGCACCAAGTTTATCTGGAATGATGCGTGTGAGAGAAGCTTCAGGGAATTGAAGGAACGGTTGACAACCGCCCCGATCTTGGCTTTGCCTACTGCGGGAGCAGGATACGTGATCTACAGTGATGCTTCCTTGAGTGGGTTAGGGTGTGTTTTGATGCAAAACGAGAAGGTTATTGCTTATGCCTCTCGTCAATTAAAGGACTACGAGAAAAACTATCCCACTCATGATTTGGAATTAGCCGCCGTGGTATTTGCATTGAAGCTGTGGCGACACTACTTATACGGTGAGCATTGTGAGGTATATACTGATCATAAGAGTCTAAAGTACCTCTTTACTCAGAAGGAGTTGAATCTTAGGCAGCGCAGATGGTTGGAGCTGCTTAAGGATTATGATTTGACTATTCTCTACCATCCTGGGAAAGCAAATGTTGTGGCGGATGCTCTAAGTCGCAAATCGATGGAAAATTTAGCGATGATGATCACTTACCAACAACCATTACTTCAAGATATGAGACGATTGGAGTTGGAGGTTGTGGCACCCGAGACACCCATGAGATTGATGGCATTGGTGTTGCAACCGACTCTTATGGAAAGGATCAAGATGAAACAAGTCCAAGATCCTAGTTTGGAAAAGATTCGGGCTACACTTGTCAATGGCCGAGCAGGTGAGTTTCATGTGGATGATCATGGCGTACTTCGTTTTCGAAGTCGACTTTATGTACCGGCGGATTTGGAGATCAAAGAAGAGATCCTGAAGGAAGCACACCGAGCACCTTATTCTCTTCACCCAGGTGGCACCAAAATGTACAAGGACTTAAGGTTACTTTATTGGTGGCCCGGCATGAAGAAAGATGTTGGAAAATTTGTGGCTCAATGCTTGACATGTCAACAAGTGAAAGCCGAGCACCGACTTCCCGCAGGCAAGTTGCAGAGCTTACCCATTCCCGTGTGGAAGTGGGAGAGGATCACCATGGATTTTGTTGTTGGATTGCCTCGCTCTCAGGCTGGGCATGATGCTATTTGGGTGATAGTGGATAGGTTAACTAAATCTGCTCATTTTATCCCTATCCATACTACCTGGTCTAGAGAGAAGCTTGCACAAAAGTACCTTGATGAGATTGTGCGATTGCATGGAGTGCCTGTTTCGATAGTTTCCGATCGAGATCCAAGATTTGCATCTCATTTTTGGAGGAGCCTTCACGAGGCCCTAGGCACGCAGCTGGATTTCAGTACAGCTTTCCACCCCCAGAGTGATGGGCAGTCTGAGCGAACCATACAAATCTTGGAGGACATGCTCAGAGCATGTGTTTTGGATTATCAAAGTGGTTGGCATCAATATCTATCGATGGCCGAGTTTGCTTATAACAATAGTTATCAAGCAAGTATCAAGATGGCGCCATTCGAGGCTCTTTATGGAAGAAAGTGTCGATCACCTCTTCATTGGAGCGAGGTGGGAGAACGATTGATTTTAGGCCCCGATGTACTTCAAGAGGCCGAAGACAAGGTACGACTAGCTCGGGAACGTTTGATTTCAGCTCAAAGTCGACAAAAGAGTTACGCGGATAAGCGTCGGCGCGATTTGGAATTTCAAGTTGGAGACCATGTCTTCCTAAAAGTATCGCCGACTAGAGGAGTCAAGAGATTTGGCATCCGAGGGAAGCTAAGTCCCCGATTTATTGGACCTTTTGAGATTTTGGAGCGTATCGGCCCGGTGGCTTATCGGCTGGCTCTACCGCCTAACCTATCGGGAGTGCACAATGTGTTCCATGTTTCGACGCTCCGGAAGTATGTTTTTGATCCATCTCATGTGGTGGACTTCGCCCCGCTGGAACTACACGAGGACTTGAGCTTTGAGGAGCAACCGGTGAAGATTTTGGCTCGTGAGGTGAAGAAACTTCGGAATCGCGAGATACCTTATGTGAAGGTACTTTGGAGCAATCACGAGGATCGAGAGGCCACGTGGGAGCTTGAGAGCGCGCTGCAGGAGCGGTTCCCTCATCTTTTTCAGCTGGAGACTTGAGGTACTTCACTTCTAGTTTCGCGGACGAAACTCCTTTTTAGGAGGGGTGATTGTAGTACACTGAACTTTATCAATTGCGAAGTTCGAGTGTGTGGAGGGTTGAATGATACCCTTAGAATGTTTTTGTAAGCTTCCGGAGGGTCCTAGAAGGTTCCCGGAGAGTTTGGGCGCAAATCGGAAATCTTCGAAAATTTTGAAATTTTGGGGTTTTTGGCTTCGGGATCCGGATCGGATAGGGGCGATCCGGATCGTCCCCCCCCCCGAAACTGGAAATTCCACGTTCGGGATCCGGATCGGATAGGGGCAATCCGGATCGTCCGCGCGAAACTGGAAATTCCACGTTCGGGATCCGGATCGGATGGGTGCAGTCCGGATCGTGCGAGTCTGGACAGCACAGTAAGAAATGTAATAACATTTCTTGCAAGGGTCTTTTAGGATTTTGTTACATTAGGGTTTTTAACCCCCTTCACTCTTCTTTTCCTCTCATTTGGAGAGAGAGCAAGAGAAAGTGTTAGAGAGAGTGAGAGGGAGAGAGAAATCTTGGATTTCCTTCTCCAACACATCTCACTATTTGGATTCTTCTTCAACCTCCTCTTCTCCACCATTGAAGCTTGCCACAAGAGCTTGGAGGAAGGCTAGAACTTGAAGAAGAAGGAAGTTTGGAGCTATTGTGCCTATCCTTTGCTTTTCCAAGGTGGGATTTGAGCTAAAAGAGGTTTGGAACACTTCTTTTTCCTTTCTTTTGGGATTTTTGAAGGAAAACCTAGGTTTTGGAAAACTATGGTTTATTTTGGGGCTTTTTGATTTATAGCTTTTGGGGTGGAATTGATGGGTGTAGAACACTCTTGTAGGTTGGTTTTGAAGCTTTTCTTGTTTGGATTTCAAGATTTAGCAAGATTTCTCAACCTAAGGTATTTTCCACCTATTTTCCTTATGATTTTAAGGGATTTTGTGATTAGGGTTTTGTGATGTTTTGACCCTTTGGAAACTTCTCTTAGGGCATAAGAGGAAGTGTGGGCTTCGTGGTTGGGATCCTTCACAAGGATTTGGCAACTATCCGGTGGGTCTGACCTCACCGAAATGGGTGAACTCCCCCTATGTCTTCTATAGACTTTTAGGGTATCATTGCTATATTAAACATTCATCGTTTGATTTATCATGATTTATGATCATGCATTTGAACCCCTTCATGTGTAGAAAATTTCATACTCTATGTAGTAGAGGTAAACATTGTAGGTGCATGGGCACTTTGAGGGGGGATTGAATAGGAATTTTCGTGAACTTAAGCTTTTGGATATGAATAGAGAATAACTATACATGTTATAGAATTATTGAGATATGTTATGCATATGGTCATGAAGAAAATGGACATTATGACATTAGTGCCATCTAGTGTAGTGAGATACAAGTAAGTAGAAAACTTCTAAACTTGTACAATCAAGATGAAATAGTGAGATTCCATGTTTGAGACATGAGGACAACTTGTAAATGTTTTACTCTTTCATTATGCAAAATTAATGTTAATATTGTACATGAAACATTGACACTTGGGATACTATACCCCGACCTAAAGGTCGATGATGCTTTTCCGTGTTTTAGACACGATGACTTGCTATTCCGTGTTTCAGACACGATGATCGAGACTTGCTTGCTTGCCGTTTGTGCTCATTCGCACATGCTTGGTAGGGTCGCTCCCTCCAAGCCGGCACTCCGGAGTTGGCCATTTGCGACATTATGATCGCCGTGCGGGATTGGGTGCCGATTGGGACGCCGTTGGTTTGGCATAGCTCCTTGGGGGGTGCCACCACGGGACCATGAGGCGTGGCTCAAGCTTAGACTCAAAGAAAGTCTTCAAGAGAAAAGGATTAAGTTAACCAAACTTAACATTGAATATCACAAAGATGATACATTAATGGTAGTTGGACATACATGATAGATTCATATCATCATCACCTTGTACATGAGCATAGAGGCATGATAGTAGTAGAGTACTTTACTTTACTTCAGTTGTTTATTTTCTGCATTTCATTTTAGCAGTTTACTATCTTATGCCTCAGTTGACCTAGTGGTGTATTTCGCTTCTCTCGGCGGCTTACCCGCTGGGAACTATTGTTTAATAGTTCTCACCCCATTTGGGATGTTGTTTTTCAGAGCCATCCGCAGCGGGAGGGGCTCGGGACCGTGGCAAGGGGTTATCGCATAGCTAGCTATTCCCCGTCGGACCACTCGAGGTGGTTACAGGACACCTTTTCCTTTGTTTTGTTAGAGAAGTGTTGGTGTATTTTGGCATAGAAACCACCCATGTATTTTGATAAGTTGTATTTAAGGGAACTACATGTGTATTTTGGATTTTAACTTCTTGTATGATAGTTGTTATCTACTTTCCTCTTTATGTATAGTTTAGTTGTGTTGTGCTCTGATTACTAGTAGGATGTGTTTATTGCCTTCCTTCCGCTTGTTGTTGTAGACGCCTTGTGTGTACCGGGGGTACCTTGTGCACACGGCGGGTCTGTGCACGTGCTGGGTAGGCTTCCGCTGGGGCCTGGGGCGTGACACATGGTATGCTGCAATGGCAAGTAGTGTTCGAATGGACTTAAGCATGGCCACAGGCGAAAAGGTCTCTTGATAGTCAATGCCTTCGCGTTGACTATAGCCTTTCGCCACCAGCCTTGCTTTATAGGTCTCTACCTTTCCATCCGAACCTATCTTTCTTTTGTAAATCCACTTACACCCGATAGGTACTATACCTTTTGGTGGATCTACTAAGGTCCAGACTTGGTTGGAATACATTGAGTCAATTTCTGACTTCATGCCTTCCAACCACTTCTCGGAGTCGATGTCAGACATCGCCTCGTTGTAGGTTTTAGGATCATCTCCATGTTCCTTATCTCCTATGAGGAACATTTCCTCTACTTCCTCTGTAATAATACCTAAGTATCTTTTAGTAGGAAGGGAGATCCTACTCGATCTTCGAGGTGGATTAGGTGATACATGTACTGGCTCAGCATGAATAGGTTCCGTAGGTTTTGGGACTCGTTGCTCTTCAGAGACTCTCTCTTCGAGCTCAATTTTTCTCCCACTTACTACTTCTTGAATAAACTGTTTTTCCAAGAAAGTAGCGTGTCGACTCACAACTATATTGTGATCCTTTGGGATGTAAAAATAGTAACCTAAAGATTCTTTAGGATACCCTATAAAATGAGCCCTTTCAGACCTAGCCTCTAACTTGTCCGCCTGTAGTCGCTTGACATGGGCCGAACATCCCTAAATCTTAATATGACTAAGACTTGGTTTCTTACCATGCCACATCTCATAAGGCGTGGTAAGAACGGATTTAGAGGGAATCCTATTCAGTAGGTAGGCTGGGGTAAGCAAAGTATGTCCCGAAAGAAACAAAGGAAGATCAGTTAAACTCATCATGGATCGAACCATATCTAATAAAGTTCGATTTCTCCGTTCTGACACTCCGTTGAGTTGAGGTGTTCCAGGAGGAGTCCATTGTGAGACTATGTCGTTTTCTTTGAGATAGTTTAGGAACTCCCCACTAAGGTATTCTCCCCCTCAATCTGATCGAAAAGCCTTGATGGGTTTTCCAGTTTGCTTCTCTACTTCACATCTAAATTCTTTGAACTTTTCAAAAGCTTCAGATTTGTGTCTCATAAGATAGACATATCCATACCGTGAATAATCATCGGTAAAAGTTATGAAGTAGAGATAACCACCCTGGGCTTGCACATCAAATGGGCCACACACATCAGTGTGTACCAAGTCAAGTATCTCAGTGGCCCTTTCCCCTTGTCCTACAAAAGGTAATTTGGTCATTTTTCCATGAAGACAGGATTCACAGACTGGATAAGACTCAGAAGTCAATGAGCCCAGAAGCCCATCTTTCTCCAATCTGTTAATCCTTTCCTCTCCAATATGACCAAGCCTCAGGTGCCACATATACTTTAGGTTTATCTCTTCTCTAGGTCTCTTAGACCCAACGGCACTCACTACGTGCTCATATTCACAGATACATCCATGTGTAAATGGTAAAGACTGTCAATCATAAAACCACGGCCAACAACTTTATTTCTAAAATAAATTGTGCAGTAGTCTTTATCAAAATCGTACTGTGCTAAAGAAGAAACAGAAATCAAATTCCTGCTAGCAGCAGGCACATAATAACAGTCTTTAAGTAATAAAACTTGTCCTAACGGTAATCGCAGAGGATAGGTGCCAGTAGCCACAGCAGCAACTCTTGCTCCGTTGCCAACCCATAAGGTAACTTCACCTTCTCTCAGCCCTCTAATTTCTCTTAGACCCTGCATTGAAGTACATAAATGAGAACTTGAACCAGAGTCTATGATCCAACTGGAAATAGAGGTAACCGTAAGGTTAGTTTCTATTACGAGCAGGTCTAACATACCTTCCGAAGGTGTGTCTTTCTTCTTGTTCTTTAGGCTCTCTAGATAGACGGGACAATTCCTCTTCCAGTGGCCATCAACATTGCATTGGAAACATTTTCCTTTGTCAGCGGCCTTCTTCTTAGGAGCTTCCCTTTTGGGCTTGTTTTCAGTCTTTTGTTTCTTCGCGGGTTTCTTCTTCCAATTAGGCTTTCTTTTGGAAGAGGAAGCCCGCTCCACAGCTAAAACCGAGCCCCTTGAACTCTTCAAGGTTCCCTCAGTCGTTACCAACATGTTCAATAACTCAGCATTGGTGCAGTTCATTTTATTCATATGGTAGTTTACAATAAATTGTCCATATGAATCTGGAAGAGATTGCAAAATCATATCAACTTGCAATTCCTTATCCATTTTCATGCCGAGCTTCTCAAGCTCCTCGAGGTCTTTGATCATTGTCAAACAATGATAACGAACAGACTGCCTTTTGATAAGCTGTTGGACAGTTTCGTAACGTAAGGAGGTCCTGGTTGAGAACATAGCTGAGCTTCTCAAAACTCAAAACTATTTTAAGTTTCTTAGCCAGTCTTTATAATTAGTTTCGGTTAAGTGGTTAATTTCGAAAAACGAGAAAAAGAATTGGAAGCGTATATCTTGTTTTGCAGAGAGTAAAGATTCAAATTAGATATTTGTATTTGTTTCAAAAATTTGTTTTAGGGATATTTTTAAAAACAAACGTTAACCTCCCACTATTTCCTCGAGTCTCTTACACTCCTCGGGTAGAGAAACGGAAACCCAACGCGATAAGGGTTTCAAGTGGGTACTACGGTCCCACCAGTTTACCGCATCACCTCACCTGACAGATATTGGTGACACGAAAACCAATGAGTGGACAACTCTTGTCCAATGCGTCTTAAGCAAATTGCAGCGATATTCGGTCTCTAAGTCCTGTAGGCCTCACCTGACAGATATTGGCCTCATTCTTTAGTTAAGTCAGACCCACCGTTCAAACGCGTAAGCAAAGCCGTCATTGGGTCCCTCACCTGACAGATATTGGGCCCAACCCCATCTTTACTCCGCAGCATCTTATACTAATAGAGTGGTTGCGCCTTTCCAATGCAACTGACCACTGTAACCAGCCGTGCCAATCAACACCAGAAAAGATGCCCGCACTTCTACAACGGTGGAAGACCGCTCGACTTAATATTTATGAGGAGATTTGCATTTAGGTCTCATATTTAATTTTATTTATTTACATCTCATGCAAATAAAGATAAACTGCACATAAAAATATAATGCAACCGGTGATGATCATGGATCTAAAAAGAAGATTCGTGCTCGAGCCACTGAGCCGGAATCAGGGTCAAGGTGTCATAAATACAAGCACACGCACGTCATTGGTTTGATCGTCTTCAACTTCTTGATCCAATCCGGAGCTACAACTTGATTCGATAACCATCAACCCCTTGATTCGACCGCCATCAAATGCTCGTCTCGATCTGGGCTTGTTGTGTGCTAACGGCTTCCCACCAATCAACCAATGACGTGCAACCATACATAATACAACCCAATTAAAGAATAAAATAACTTTTATCTTTAATCTATTGAGACACGCAGGTCTCTAAATAAAATTGGCTCGTGCTCGCAGGCACCCAACAGCCCTAACACAGAGTCCTTAATTAAACAAATTTAAAATTACAGGATTCCGCATACACATCATACATCACATGTCCATACAAAATAAATTGGTTGCTATCCATGATCATCACCCATATGTATCTCATACATCACAATCACAATAATTAATTTTGGATATTTTAATTAACCGTTTACCAATTATCCAGAAAAATAGGTGATCAAATCACCATAACGATACGATCTCATCACTTGTTTGATTTAACTAAACAGTTAATTCATACAATTTTGATCAATATTTTAATCCGCAAAAATATCTATTGATCTCATCAATAATTCACATCTTATGTGAAAACAAAAACTATATAAATTTGATCTCATCAATTTTTACAATAAAATAAATTGATCTAATCAATATAATAAAATTTTAAAATAAATTTTGATCTTTCAAAATTATATAAATATTAAAAACAAAATTTGATCTCATCAAATTTTACAAAAATAAAATTTTATTTTATTTATTTTATTTTATTTAATTCTGCGGATCAAAATAATTTCGAATTGATCAAAATTTAATAATTCTTTGAATATGGTAAAACGATTTAACAATCATTCAATCAACAAAGAATGATTTAAAATATCCAAAACTATAATTTTAATCTTAAATAACATGAGGATGGCTCTGATACCACTGTTAGGTTTTGCGCAAAAATAAAACGCAGCGGAAAAAGGAAATCAAATAGGCAAATATGAAAAACTTGAGATCTGATCTCAAAAACCACGCAAAACAGGATCCCTCATGTATCTAAGATTAAAAGGAAGAGGAAGATCTAATCTTCACCTTTGCGCGGGGAGATCTACACCGCAATTGATGATCGTGGAATTGGTTCTCTTGAAGCCGCACACGCGTCCGGCCTCTACGGGTATCCACACGAGGTTGTCGACTTGAGCAAATTCTCACCGGGGTGCTAGCTCCCTTGCAGAGAACGTCTTTCTTTTAATGTGGATATTAGAAAAGAGGAAGACGAGAAAAGATGACGGCTAGGGTTTTTTTTTTCTCTTAATAAAAACTTATACGTATAAAGAGGATATAATCCTTTTTATAATTATTAAGATAAACATTAAAATTAGATTAAGTTTATCTTATCCCATAATCGGTTCAATCGATTAAATCCTAATTTAATTCGATTTGAACTCAATCCTAATTTGATCAAATCAAATCATTAATGCAACATTAGCACTTAAGTCCTCTCACAACTTACTAACTATTAGTAAGCCCTCTCTTGCAACATTTGCACTTAATATCCTTAATTTGTAACAATTACAAATTAGTCCAATTATCAATATATTGATAATTAAGTCCTCAGGCGATTCAAAAAATCGCGATCCAACTATCCGATCAGTCATAACCTCTTATGTGTGTGACCCCATAGGTTCTATCTATCTAGTAGTGAGATATATTGTGATTACCATCAACAATATCACTGAAACTCTTTTCAATGGGTTAGAACTATTCAAACTCAGCCCAATAAGAATTATCGATCATCATCCAGATAATTCTCGTGAGTCCCACAATCCACCAGTGACGCCTAGCAGCATGTAGTGGCATTCCAGTAGAATGGAATACTGAACCTCTAGGTGCAGTTAACGTGTGATACGATCCTTCTATCCGGAGTCCCAACTAGACGAAGGTCATGGAATTGCTCGTCAAACCCTACCGTCTGTCATATGTCAAATTTATTCGACTCGAGTTTTTAATATCGGAAACCCTTTCGTTATTTACTACGCCTTGGCCAAGGTCTTCTAAACTCGGTCTCATAAATCACATAGGACTAATTCCCTTCTCTACTAAGGGCGATAGATTCCATATAGGTGTACACCCTATTCCTACAACGAACCTACTGTAGCCAACATGCACCCACTGCAAGGACCCAAACGGCTAGGGACAAGTGTCTGTACAGTCAACCTACAGTAACCCCATTGTGAATGATCCGAGACACCGCAGGTCAAAGGACCAGTCACACTACTGCAACATCGAGTAAGTCGCTGACGAGTGAGTAAACATCCAAGTGACTTCTCGTGATGATCACGCTCGGTACCCTTGTTCTCCAACAACCACCTGCACATTCGCTCCAGTGTCCCCACACTGTTGACTCGAGACTCTCTACCCTAAAAGGGAAGCGACTGTGCACCAATCTCACCGGATCAATCACTGTCCCCCGGGTGATGATCCATCGATCGGAGCATTTAGGAATTAATCACTAATGATACATTTCTCAAATTCCTCAACTCTTGAGAAGACGTATCATCATCTATAATTCCTTGGACAATTCATGGACACATACCAACACGAATGAAATAATAACCCAATAACATTCATAATGTAAATGTCAAATACAAATTTATACCCTAGAAAGACTATATGTGTCGCCACGTTGGCTTCTAGGGCCATACCATCTAACAATACATATCATCACTTTTTGAAGAATATTTTTTTAGTTATTCTTGCTAGTGAACTGGGTCATAATATTAGTATAGAGCTAATCCCAGCTAAAGTGGTAACGAATTTCGGTTGAGATATTGTATGACTAACAAAATGACAGGTTAACCAGGTTTGAGGACATCTAGCAAGACATTAATTATATTGCCCGGTGGAACTTGATGGACCGGTGGAGTTTTTGTGATACCCAATAGTCCCCTCACATCGGAATAGAAATGGATTGTGATTGGGAAACACTAGTAATATGTAATCGGGCTTGAATGATTTTTTTGGGCTAGTGGTTTGAGCCCAACGTGTTATTATTATGCTATGGATGTGATGTTATATTTAGTATCTAAACTACTCACCAGCCAAAATTATGACGATCTCGACTGAGTAGGGTCTGAATGACAAGATGTCGTCTATACGTAGAGTCTAAGACCAGGCTAGTGAGCTAAATCTCATATCGTCAGGTGATCTTGGGCTATGATTGAAAAGTTTTGTGATACCCCAATAGTCCCACATCGAATGCAATGGAATTATAATTAGAGAATACTAGTAATAATAACTAACTTAAGTATTTTATGTGGGTGGTTTTGGATCCGACGAGTTATCATTATAGCGTGTCAGATCATTTGCATATAATTTAAAAATAAAAAAATTTAAAATAATTTATTTATTATATTAATCCATAGTTCT
This sequence comes from Tillandsia leiboldiana, assembly GCA_029204045.2. Taxonomy (NCBI): domain Eukaryota; kingdom Viridiplantae; phylum Streptophyta; class Magnoliopsida; order Poales; family Bromeliaceae; genus Tillandsia; species Tillandsia leiboldiana. Next base: position 19,204,432 of record CM055075.1, on the reverse strand, counting down.
GCTTAAAACAAAATACCGTTATTTGAAAAATTACAGTGCCTCTGTGGCACAGTGATTGATTTAAAAATTAAGGCCTCGTT
>CM055075.1:18956721-19204252 GCA_029204045.2 Tillandsia leiboldiana | reverse complement strand
CGGAAACCAACGCGATAAGGGTTTCAAGTGGGTACTACGGTCCCACCAGTTTACCGCACACCTCACCTGACAGATAGTTGGACACGAAAACCAATGAGTGGACAACTCTTGTCAAGGCGTTCTTAGCAAATTGCAGCGATATTCGGTCTCTAAGTCCATGTAGGCCTCAGACAGACTATATGGGCCTACTGTCTTTTAGTCAACGTCACACCCAACCGTTCAAACGCGTAAGCCAAAGCCGTCATTGGGTCCCTCACCTGACAATATTGGCCCCAAACCCAGTTCTTTACTCCGCAGATCTTATACTATAGAGTGGTTGCGCGCTGCTTTCCAATGCACTGACCACGTAACCAGCCGTGCCAACTCCAACACCAGAAAAGATGCCCGCACTTCTACAAGGTGTGGAAAAAGAAGACCGCCTCATTAATATTTAATGAGAGGGGGATGGGATGGGAGATGTGCATTTACGCGTCTAATTAAATTTATTTATTACATCTCATGCAAATAAAGATAAATGCACATAAAAATATAATGCAACCGGTGATGATCATGGATCTAAAAAGAGAGATTCGGTGCTCGAGCCACTGAGCCCGGAATCAGGTCAAGGAGGTCCATAAATACAAGCACGCACGCACGTCATTGGGTTTGATCGTCTCAACTTCTTGATCCAATCCGGTGCTACAACATTGATTCGATAACCATCAACCCCTTGATTCGACAGTCCATCAATGCTCGTCTCGATCTGGGCTTGTTGTGTGCTAACGGCTTCCCACCAATCAACCAATGACGTGCAACCATACATAATACAACCCAATTAAAGAATAAAATAACTTTTATCTTTAATCTATTGAGACACGCAGGTCTCTAAATAAAATTGGCTCGTGCTCGCAGGCACCCAAACAGCCCTAACACAGAGTCCTTAATTTAAACAAATTTAAAATTACAGGATTCCGCATACACATCATACATCACATGTCCATACAAAATAAATTGGTGCTATCCATGATCATCACCCATATGTATCTCATACATCACAATCACAATAATTAATTTTGGATATTTTAATTAACCGTTTACCAATTATCCAGAAAAATAGGTGATCAAATCACCATAACGATACGATCTCATCACTTGTTTGATTTAACTAAACAGTTAATTCATACAATTTTGATCAATATTTTAATCCGCAAAAATATCTATTGATCTCATCAATAATTCACATCTTATGTGAAAACAAAAACTATATAAAATTTGATCTCATCAATTTTTACAATAAAATAAATTGATCTAATCAATATAATAAAATTTTAAAATAAATTTTGATCTTATCAAAATTATATAAATATTAAAACAAAATTTGATCTCATCAAATTTTACAAAAATAAAATTTTATTTTATTTATTTTATTTTATTTTAATTCTGCGGATCAAAATAATTTCGAATTGATCAAAATTTAATAATTCTTTGAATATGGTAAAACGATTTAACAATCATTCAATCAACAAAGAATGATTTAAAATATCCAAAACTATAATTTTAATCTTAAATAACATGAGGATGGCTCTGATACCACTGTTAGGTTTTGCGCAAAAATAAAACGCAGCGGAAAAGGAAATCAAATAGGCAAATATGAAAAACTTGAGATCTGATCTCAAAAACCACGCAAAACAGGATCCCTCATGTATCTAAGATTAAAAGGAAGAGGAAGATCTAATCTTCACCTTTGCGCGGGGAGATCTACACCGCAATTTGATGATCGTGGAATTTGGTTCTCTTGAAGCCGCACACGCGTCCGGCCTCTACGGGTATCCACACGAGGTTGTCGACTTGATCAAAATTCTCACCGGGGTGCTAGCTCCCTTGCAGAGAACGTCTTTCTTTTAATGTGGATATTTAGAAAAGAGGAAGACGAGAAAAGATGACGGCTAGGGTTTTTTTTCTCTTAATAAAAACTTATACGTATAAAGAGGATATAATCCTTTTTATAATTATTAAGATAAACATTAAAATTAGATTTAAGTTTATCTTATCCCTAATCGGTTCAATCGATTAAATCCTAATTTAATTCGATTTGAACTCAATCCTAATTTGATCAAATCAAATCATTAATGCAACATTAGCACTTAAGTCCTCTCACAACTTACTAACTATTAGTAAGCCCTCTCTTGCAACATTTGCACTTAATATCCTTAATTTGTAACAATTACAAATTAGTCCAATTATCAATATATTGATAATTAAGTCCTCAGGCGATTCAAAAATCGCGATCCAACTATCCGATCAGTCATAACCTCTTATGTGTGTGACCCCATAGGTTCTATTCTATCTAGTAGTGAGATATATTGTGATTACCATCAACAATATCACTGAAACTCTTTTCAATGGGTTAGAACTATTCAAACTCAGCCCAATAAGAATTATCGATCATCATCCAGATAATTCTCGTGAGTCCCACAATCCACCAGTGACGCCTAGCAGCATGTAGTGGCATTCCAGTAGAATGGAATACTGAACCTCTAGGTGCAGTTAACGTGTGATACGATCCTTCTATCCGGAGTCCCAACTAGACGAAGGTCATGGAATTGCTCGTCAAACCCTACCGTCTGTCATATGTCAAATTTATTCGACTCGAGTTTTTAATATCGGAAACCCTTTTCGTTATTTACTACGCCTTGGCCAAGGTCTTCTAAACTCGGTCTCATAAATCACATAGGACTAATTCCCTTCTCTACTAAGGGCGATAGATTCCATATAGGTGTACACCCTATTCCTACAACGAACCTACTGTAGCCAACATGCACCCACTGCAAGGACCCAAACGGCTAGGGACCAAGTGTATGTACAGTCAAACTACAGTAACCCCATTGTGAATAGCCGAGACACCGCAGGTCAAAGGACCAGTCACACTACTGCAACATCGAGTAAGTCGCTGACGAGTGAGTAAACATCCAAGTGACTTCTCGTGATGATCACGCTCGGTACCCTTGTTCTCCAACAACCACCTGCACATTCGCTCCAGTGTCCCCACACTGTTGACTCGAGACTCGTCTACCCTAAAAGGGAAGCGACTGTGCACCAATCTCACCGGATCAATCACTGTCCCCGTGATGATCCATCGATCGGGAGCATTTAGGAATTAATCACTAATGATACATGTCTCAAATTCTCAACTCTTGAGAATACGTATCATCATCTTATTAATTTCTTGGACAATTCATGGACACATACACAACACGAATGAAAATAATAACCCAATAACATTCATAATGTAAAATGTCAAATACAAATTTATACCCTAGAAAGAATATATGTGTCGGCCAAGTTGGCTTCTAGGGCATACATCTAACAGAGCTTCCCCCGCCCTGAGAACTGTGTAGAAGGCGTGGATGCGGTAGAGGAGGCTGGTCCCAAGGTTAGGGGGCAGTTGCCGCGGAAGTGCCCCTGCTTGCCGCAGCAGAAGCAATGATCGACTCTCTGGGGGCAGTCTAGCACTTGATGTGCCCCCCCGCAGATTACACAAGGACTGTCCCCCGGCCTCGGTCCTCCTGCAGGTGCGCTCCGGGTTCCTGACTGTGGTCTCCACCGCTTGGGGGGTCGGTTCCCACTGTAAGAACCCCCCCCAACGTACGGTTGTTGCCGCTTCTTTTCCTCGTGCCGCACCGGGGCCTCCCTCTTGGCGCGTGTAACTGCGAACCCGCGCTCGACCACCGTGGCCCGGTCGACCACTTGTTGGAACGTGTGCAAGTCGGCTGACTATACCACTTGGAAGATATCACTCCGTAAACCATCCACGAAAAGTTGCGCCTTGTGGGCTTCGTCCCTTATGACGAAAGGGACGCAGTTCGCCAATCGCACAAAACCGCGCTGATATTCCATAACTGTCTTGCTCCCCTGCTGGATGTGATTCAAGTCGTCCTCCAGTTTCTTTTTGACGTTGTTGGTAAAGAAAGCCCCAAACAGCCCCTGCTTAAACGTCGTCCATGATGGAAGCACGGTGCTCTTGGTTGGGTCGGGACGCACCGTCTTCCACCACAAGCGGGCATTTCCCCCCAGGCAGTGGACCGCTAGGGGGACCCGCTCACAGTCCTCCATGAGCAAGTCTTCAAACAGCTTTTCCATCGATCCTACCCAGTCCTCGACGACCCAAGGGTCGGTCGTTTCTCCCTCGGAAACGGGTGGATCATATTTCTTGAAATCCGCCAGGTTGGCTCGTACCCGCTCCCGCTCTGTCAGTGAAGTTGTCCCATTTCCCGCGGCGGCGGCGGCCGCGACAGGAACGGGTGCCACCAAAGTCTCCCCCGAGGTACCCCCGCCGAGGGCCCCCGGAGCCGGTCCCGTGGACGCTACTGGGGGTGCCGCTACCGGCGTCGTCGTCTGGGCTGATGCTACCCCGGCCGCTGCTGTCGGTGGAGGGACCATTCCTGCCCCAGTCCCCGTCACTTGCGGTACTGCTATTGGCGCGGTTGGCCCCTGTGGAGGGGCCGGTGTGACCGTCGCCGTCGCGGCCGGGAGCCGCTGCGTCAACTGACGCACATGATCGGTGAGAGTCGCCAGTTGTCCCGCCATCTCTCGCAGTTGCTGCCGCAGGAGTTGGTTCTCCGCGGCCGTTGATGCCGTCGCATCTGTCCCCTCGTCCCCGGCCGACGCCCTGGTTCGGACCATCGTCTGTACACACATACAACCAAAACATTAGTCCTAGACCCTGCTAGAACAACAGCCCTGCATCGAGAGAGAAGAAACGACACTTTTCCCCTCCCTCCCCCGATCACTCACGTCCTACACCCCTATGTCCTACACATTTCATTTACTCGAAGCTACGTGTGGTATTACCGTGGATGTTGGACCTTAACTGTTGTGATTAAAAGAAAACCTCTCTGATACCATCTTAATTTGTCACGCCCCGGGGGTCTCGCTCAGCGGAAAAGAAAGAGTTGTTAGTTTGAATCCCCCCCTTTTTTTTTTTTTTTTTTGAAATCCGGTCCTCCCCAGCACGTGCCCAGATCCGCCGCATATACAGATTTACTCGAAAATCGGGCAGAGTCTCCTCTGTATATGCACGGCGTCGCGGCTATTACAACATCTCAACGCAAGCATTCAGTTAATCACAACAGTTCGATATTCAACCAACAATGCAAACTAAATAGAAAGCCCGTCGCCAGTCAAGTTGAAAGGATAAACTCACAGTTTTGAAAACAGGTCCACACGACCCAAGGTTTTGAAAACGGTTTGGAAAGATGCCATAAATCCACAGGGTTTGGAAACAGGTCCACACGACCCGAGGTTTTGAAAACAGTTTAGAAATCCCATAAATCCACATGGTTTGGAAAACGGGTCCACACGACCCCATAATTTTGAAAGATAGTTTTCGAAGTTCCTTTTTTTTTTTCTTTTCTAGTTATGTTGCTTTGGAAAACGGCCGAACGGGGATAATAAAAGAACCATAATATTAAATCCAAAACACCGGTAATCAACATCCACACCGACCCCACAAGGGTATCGCAAACCACACCGTAGTCTACAGTACCAAATGAAATGCAAGGAAAAGTAAAGGAGATACATACTAGGGCTCCTCACTGCCCGACCACTCCTGCCTCGACCTCACCGTCGTCTACCGCTCACCCCTGGAAGAACCTGTCACGGAGTGGGTAGTCAGTGACAAGTAATAGTAATAATAAGCAAGACAGAAAAGCCAAACCCAACTGTAAGACTATCCGGAGCAACCACTCGGCTCACTGGGCGAGTAACACGTGAACACCTGCAATACCTGTAATACCTGTAGCACCTATGCACCTTGATCTCTTCGGGCACCTACCTCGACAGATCGCACCGCTCACACCTTGGGGCACCTGACCTCGTCGGACACCTATCCCGACAGGTCACACCTCTCCCCCCCCTTTTGATGCCTCAAACCCCACACCTACGGGGGCCCCCACTACCTCGCCTCGTGGGTTAACACGGGTCGAAGACCGCTTTCCCGGAAAAGAGCACCCTTTGCGGTGGCCAGACCGCGGGTGCGCGTGTCGCAACTACGAGCATAAAACCAATATACAGGATAATATCGCAAACACTAGAGACCGTTAGCATTAGTACGGATAATATGTAATTAGTAACCTTCCAACAACATTGACACTATGCTAAGCCTCAAAGAAAAACCCACCTGTCACGTGCTATGACCGCCGCTCAACCCCTCCGCGTCCCGGTGCGCTCCCCGGATCTGCAAGGACCCCCGGGACGAATCAGATACCCACCAACAATAAATCGAGAGCAGTAGAAAAGAATATCCAGTTTCCGTTGCTGGACGCGACCCTCGCCCGTCGATCGCGGAAACGGCGATGGCTCGGTCGGACCCGGTGGCGGCGGCGTGGCTGCACGGTGTCCGGGCCTGCGCGGCGCCCAGACCGCACGCGCGGGCGGCGCCCCGCGCGGTGCCCAGCCCGCACGCGCGGGCGGCGCCCCGCGCGGTGCCCAGGCCCGCGCGGCGCCCCCGTGGCGGCGGCGTGCGGCCGACCGTAGGGTCCCGCCTCCTTTGTGCGATGATCCGCCTCAACCTACCCAAGAATTACATGCAGTAAAAAAAGCGAATTATTAAAAAAGGACTCACCGATCTCGGCGTTCCCGATCCGCCGATGGAGAAGGAGGAATAGGAAAGGTTCGCCCCGCGCTTGCTTGCCGGATTCCTTGGGGTAAGCGATCGTTTCCCCCTCTCCTTGATCACCTCCGCCTGGTCCTCGGTTCCGCCGGTAGAAGAGAGGGGATTTTTGGGAAAAGGGTTCTGCTTCCTCGTTCCTTGTGACCTACGCTCAGGGCAAGAAGGAGGAAAAATAATAATCCCAACCCAAGTCGCAACATAGAAGAAAAGGATCGGGCTAATAAAGAAAGTGGGGGTAGCCCAAACCTAATTCTCCAAGGCCAAATAATTAGTCGACTTGGGTGCGAACCAGGGTCCGGTCTGCCTCGGTAATTGTGTAAGTCGCCTGAACCGCACTAAAACTTCCGGAATTTATTTTGGGAGATTCCGGAGTCGGAATCCAAAACCGATTTCGCCGGCGGTCTCCGTTTCGCGAGCTTTATTGACTAAAAATACTCGCGAGCCCCGACGATCTGCCTGGAAACAAAGAAATATTAGTTCCCCCTCCGGACCCCTGAAACGAAACGCGAAGTAAAGAAAACCCAAAAATAGACCCAAGAACAGAACCACAGCATTTTAAACCAGCGGGTACTACACCATAACATAAAACCTTATCAATATTAAGGTTACCCACCTGAAGTGCTCAATGCAAGGCAAACCTGGGGTCGGTGAAGAGCGTGGCCACTTGGACGCACAATCCGCTGAACCCGTATCCACGGTACATGTCGCGCAACCTCGGCTCCTAGCAGTGTTCCAAAAACACTCACGAACCTTCCTGGGTACAACAAAAGGTCCAAAGTTACACTTTATGCTAAAATATCCAAGTATACACCATCTGCTGAAACCAGTCCCGAAGATGTGCAATTTTCACCTGCAGAACGGACTCTGAAAAAACCCACCAAAAATATGAACGCGATCGTCGCGTCGAGCCCTTCGAAACGAGTACCTGCACGTCAAAATCCGAGTCCCGGAAGCCGAGTTACAAATTCCACAACACGGTGAGCGCGAAAGTCCACAACATACACAACTGTAATACTCTGCACAGTAAAGGGGAAAGAAGTATACCTTCGGGCGAATCTCAGAAAATTCCCCGAAAAACATGACGGTAATCCATGCGACGCATAGATCCAAAAAGAAAAAGGCACGCCTCAATCCGAGTTCGTACTACAAGTTGCATGCAAAACGGTGCACACAATGAGTCCGTGCGCAAAACGATGCGCGGTCACCAAACCTGCACGCAAAATGGTGCACGTCATTAAAACCCACATGCAAAACGGAGCATGCTTCCCTTAAGGTTGCACGCAATTCGAGGCGCGTCCAAAACGCCAACAACAGTCCGCGCAGTAAAACGGCACAGTAAAACATAGTCCCTAACACGCATAAGGGCGTGGGGTCAAATCCAAAATCCCAAAAAGGAAAACTCAAAACTGTGCCAAAAATACCGCAAAACAACAAACGAGACTTACCTCGACCCGTCGCGCCGTCCAACGCGTCAATCCGACTCCTTGGAACACCTTGTGCGCTCCACGGGGTCCACGGCGGGCTCGTGCGCCCTCGAAAACCCCACCCCGAATCGCCCTCTCCCTCTCCTGGTACGCTCGGGCGAAGCCAAAAAGGGGAAAATAAGGAAAAAAGGGGCCATTCGGGCCCAAATAGGCCAAAACCCGATTTTCGGGCGCACCTTTCGGGCGCCCGAAAAGATTCGGGCGGCTACAATAACCGCCCAGCCGCGGTCCACCGGTCCACGCTGCGCCAGCTGGGCGCCACGTCACCTTCGCTCGGCCATCCAGGGGATGACACGTGTCCCTGGACCCGTGCACCGCGACCACCGACCAGTGGCAGCCAATCAGAGGCTGCCACGTGGACCGCACTAGCGCCCCGCGCTGACGCCGGCCGCAGTGTCGCGTCGCGTCGCGCGTCGCGTCACGCTGACCCGCGTATGAGAGGCCGACACGTGGCCTGCCCCCCGCTGACGCCGCGCCAGGGCCCGCGCGCCTTCCCCGCGCGGGTCTACGCCTCTGCCAGGCACGCTTCCCGGGGCGGTCCCCCGCCTGCACCGTGGTCTCGGTGCACTGCACCGACCAACCACCAACCGCCACGCGTCCTGCCATCCGGTGCACGCCGGCCCCGTGGACCGCGCTCCTGCCCGCGCGCCCGCGCGCCTGCCCGTGCACCGCACGCTGCCCGCGCTTGCCCGCCGCCGCGCCTGTGCCTGCCCGAGCCCGCGTCGCCGTTCGCCGGCGCTGCCCCAGCTGCCGGAACAGTGACCCATTGCCTCGAAATTCGTGTCGGGTCATCTGGGCTCCGAAAAATGCAAGTGAATAGTCCATTTTCATCGTTTTCGCGCGCTGAATCCAAATCCGAAGTCCGATTTGCCAAATTCCAACTCTAAAAATTACCGAAGGCATCCGGAAAGATGTTCTTTTGTCCAAACTTCGCGCTGAGCCCAATTTTAATATCCATTGCGCGCGAAACCACTTCTAAGCATTCGACGGGGTCATCTGACTACTCTCGTGATCCATTAAACACTCTGAGTTCATCACTAGTGTCCAATTGGTGCACAAACACCACCGACGCGCCACATAGGCCTCTAGGAGCTGCTTGTCAACCAGTAATATCGTCGTGGGGATCCATGTCCTCACAATAAAGATTGTCGTATCTTCAGAGGTCATGCTTGCAGATCCCACACCTCCATTTTTTAAGGTTTCTTCTCCCTCCTTGTATGAGAATTTGCAGATTATAGTAGTGTTACTTACACCTCTTGATTCTTGATTATATAACAGTGCTTGCAAAAAAAAAAAAAACAACATCTACTTAATATTGACTACTTCTTTTTCCTGTATCTCCTAGATTCTCCCTCTTTCGTACAAGAAATGTGCCTTCTATTCTGTTCTTCCTCCTTCTGTCTCTACTGCTCTATTTTCTCCGGTTGGTATGTTATTCGTATTTATGTATTATCACTACAACAAAATAGGCTTTTGGTGGCAATTTAATAGCGGCAATTATGAAATGACCGCTATTAAATAATATCTAATTATACTTTAGCAGTAATTATTTTAATTTTATTTTTTTACCGACTAATAATTTTATACTAAATATGTCGGTATTTAGCTATTTTTTGAAAAATAATTTTGGATAAAAAAAAAAGCTCAATAGAGCATTTAAAAAATGAGTTTAATTTTTAAAATTAAAATTTTAAATTTTCAAATTTTAAATTTTAAATTTTAAATTCTAAATTCTAAATTTTTAAATTTTAAATTTAAAATATAAACTTTAAAATTATATATTTTAATTTTCAAATTATAATTTTTAAATTTTTAAAATTCAAATTTTAAAATTCAAATTTTAAAATTTTAAATTTTAAATTTCAAATTTTCAACCCTAAACCCAACCTAAACCCAACCCTAGCTTCCCTGGTGACACCCACATGTACGCCCCTTTTCCAAGCTCGAGCTTGAGCTCTCCGACCTAGATCATCCCTCTCTCCCTTACCTCTACTCATCCCCCTCTCCTTCACCTCTATTCACCTTTAATCGAGCTCTCCGCGTAACCTCCAAGCTCGATCCCATCCCCAAATCGCCCTTGCTTTCGCCCTCGACCTTCTCGGCCCCGCGTGGATGATCCTCGACATGGCGATCAGATCTGAGCCCTCGGCGGCGCCGCTTGTTGATTCGGTGCTTCGATCCATTGTTAGGAGGCGATGGAGGTATTGTTCAAGCGCATGAGGATGACGGTAGGGATCGAATGCTCTTAATTTGGTGGTTTCAAACTACATTCTCATGCAGATCGCCATGGAATTTGATTTATTCCTTCTTTTTTGGACAATATTTTGTCCGCGATAGAAGGAGGGGAGCGAGGGGGATGGAGAGGGAAAAGCCGGGGCTGAGGAGGAGGCGGTGAATGAGGCGGCCGCAGTGGCGGTGGGGGCTGAGGAGGAGATGGAACTCCACATCCAGCGCATCATGGTGCGGATCGAGCAATTCACTGAAAAGGTATTTCGATCAAATGCCCAATGATAGAGTCAATGGCTTAATCTGCTACTGGAGCTTTAGTATTTAGATTGCTAGATAGAAAAACACTTATGACTCCGAGGAGGATTAGTTATTGTCTTGTGAAGCAGTGGTTAAATATGAAATTATTAGTTACAAAATTTGTTTGCTGAGTGTAAATTGCATCATTGGTATCTGAACTCATAACTAAGTTTCTTTAGATCAATTAACTTCATATGTTGCGGTGAGCTTAATTTTCGTATCAATTGAACCATATTGTGAAGTTTTAGGTGATTCATTACCCACTTCTAAGATGTAGTAACAACTTTTATGTTATAAACATGTGGATTATTCTTTTTAATAGTTCGGGTTGGAATAAGCATTTCATCATTGAAGTTGTTATAAACATGTGGATTATTCTTTTTAATGGTTCGGGTTGGAATAAGCATTTCATCATTGAAGTTCTAAATAAAGCTGTAGAAGTTAGAGGGATATCACTGGGATTAGGATTCTATTGGGTATACTCTTCCATGGTTGATGCAGGGCACCAGTTCTTCAGTTGAAACCACTGATTGATGCAGCTTCCATGGTAGTAATGCTTACATGCCAACTTGTCCACCTCATCACCAGAAACATACTCTTCCTGACAATTAAAATTTGAAATTATAAAAGGAAAATGGTATAGTCACAAGCTATTGGAATTGAAAGTACCGAGACCGTGTAGATATTTATACTTATTAGTATTTAATTAGCAAAATGAATATATTTAAACTTCTCTGTAAATGAAAATAGGAAAAGCAAGACTCTCATCTCACAATCCAAGGCTCAGAAAAAATCTGTAGTGACCATAATTTTTAAAACAAGATTTTAAGTTTAAATAATTTTCGGAATTAATTAATTGATAAAAATAGATTATTAATAGTGTAAATATGGCCCAAAAATATCGACTTTTGATCAGAGTCTGATCTTGAAAATCTGAGAACACCAGTGCGACCGTCTCGTCGAAACAAGAAAGATTGATATTCACATATTTTCGATCCGATGGTCAGATCTTCCGCAAAATAGCGAAGAAGTTGCGGGGCCCACAACTTAAGTTGTGAATAGCAGTCCCCTCTCGATCGGTCGTCAGCCGATTCACTATCTGAAATTTGAACATAGCAGTATGAGTAGTCAATTCTAACTAATTTTGACATTCTGAGTGCAATGGCACTGACGGAATCCACGTTTGGCGACCCGGGTGTATCGAAGTGCGTGCAATATAATAAAATGCACTGTATTTCATGGCCCGAGAATTTATTCGAGCATCAAATCAAGAAAGCAAATATGCTACTTGAAAGGTCTCGACGAGCCGGACATCGTGGCGAAGTCCGTTTCGCAATTCGACAAACCGTTTGTCTCGAAATGCGTGAAAAGTATCGAAAAAGTAACTATTTTTGCAAAATCTTATACTAATCATGGACCAAATGATCTAGGGTTTTTATGTGAGGATCTTTATAGCATTTTGGACCTACAGCAGGGACCTAGCTGTTAGAGATACATGGTATAGGGACTAGGTGGCATTTTGTAGCAAATAAGATATTTTTGGCTAGGGTCTTTTGGGCTACCCGTGTGGGGGAGTTACAGGAGTTTTTGGAAGCTAATAAAGCTTCTGGGGTGCAATGAAGTAGCAGAGCCGTTCCCCTCTAAGCTCGGAATCACCAAAGGTCTCCCCGACATCCCAATCCGAGAGAGAGAAGAGAAGGTTGCTCCAAGATCCTCTAGCTTCTTCCTGAGATCTCTGGAGGTTTCTCCTGTGTCTGGAGATCAAGGCTGAGGCTGCTGGGTGGCTGCGCGACACGAGGAGGAAAACTAGCTTCTTCCCTCTTCTTCTCCAAAAATTTGCAAAGGTGAGTCTTCGTTTCCTTTGTTATCTAGGCCATAAGACCTTTGGAAGTCGACTCTGTAGAGTCATTAGAAGCTTCATGTCAAGCCATAGCCCTTGTGATGGCCTCGGTTGCCGGCGGGAGAAAGAAACTCGCCGGAACCCTATTATGCTCCGCCTCGGCCTTGCGTCACGACCACTCGTTCAAATGGAAAAATAAAATCATGGGGATGGACTGTAGAAGGTGGTGATCATCTCCACCAAATTTGGTGGAGTTTGGTCGAGTGTGCGCGATAAAAACTGAAACCCTAGTTTTGGTGTTTTTGCGGTTGGCCGAGACTCTTGCTCCGGCGTCGGCGACGCTCCCCACCGCCGGGCACATGGCCGAGAAGCTTCATGGGGCCATTTAGAGTCCAACCATGCCTTTGCATGGCAGCCATGCATCCCGAGGAGGGATCCACCATTGTTGGCCCAAGCTCGAGCCCAACAATGGCGGCCGGCTATGCACAGCCTGCCGACAGTCATGGCTTGCCCAGACCTTCTCTATTTGATCTTAGGAAGCTATTGGTGCTGTCCTTTGCACCTCAAAACCTCTGGTTACAAAGTTGCCATTGTTGAAGCCCAAACTTGACCCGAGCTTGCTCCGCCGCCGCCGCCGCCGTGTCCTGTCGTCGGGCACGGGTTCAGGTAAGATAGGAGGGGTGAGAAGCACCTTGTGGTGCTGTTGCTTGAGGCCCATAATCCAGAAATGGGAAATCACCATTTTGGCCATTGAAGCTTCATCTTCTTCATCACCTTCACCTTGCCCGTGGCCAACCATGTGAGCAAGCATGACCCATATTTGCTGAGAATGCTCCTGCAACATTGAGGATCATTTCCATCCATGCTAGAGGCTCCCAGAACCTATATTTGCTAAGCTACAGCTTGGGATTTTGAAGTTGTGGGTTATACAAGTTATGCCCACCAAGTGTTTGTGAAAATGCCCCAATGAGCCCGAATTTTGTTTAACAATTGTCTAGCATCCAGAAAAGCACCAGATGCCTCCACACACTCCCCTGAGCTTGATGCTCACTTCAGATCCGATTTTGGACTGAGTGGATTTGTGTGGAGCTTGTTGTGGCCATGTGAGAGCAATGGGACTTGGATCTTTTGATCCTACTGCTTCTGGGTTGCACAAATGCAAGCCTGTGAGTCTCTGTGATGTCCAGGGTTAGATGATCAACTTTATTTCTGGTTGGCATAAGCAGAAACCTAGGTTGTAGTAAACAAAACCTAAAATGGGTTTAATTGATCATGGGGCTGTTCTAGGTGTTTTGTGACTTCGTGGCAGTGAGCTTCTGGCTATTTTGGGGTCACTGAACGCGATGCTCATCTTAGTTTTCAGTTTGGTTGAGCTGAAGAAATAAAATTTGCTATAAGCCTATGTTAGTATAGTAAGTCATGGCCCGAAGTTTTTCTCGGGTTCCGTGCTGCTACCAAATGATGAGCACGGTGTTCAGCGAGTCGAGGGTCACCTGCTGGAGGTGACCGTTCGTAAAAATGATGTCCCGATAAAAATAACGAGCGAAAACGGCTCTCAAATTGCTATAAAAATGCAATTTTCGGAAACCCTAGGGGTCAAAAATGCAATTATAGCCTCACGTGCTATCTTGGACTGTGTGTCCATGATCTCTAAGCTTTTCGTTAGGGATCCAACGGCTCTCGTTGAGCGGAAATTGATTATCGGTCCGTAAATCGGCAAAATCGTCGGTTTAACGGCGCCCCGGTGGCAATCGCGCAATTCGGGAAATTGCGGCGGTTCCGCCTAGCCGTCTGTTGAGTCCCAGTAGAATCTGGTTGAGCCAGCGGCAAAGGGTCAAAGCCCGTGTCTCCTGGAAATTCAAATTGAATCTTTGGGAGGGGTATTTTGGTAATTATACCAACATTTGATTAAAAGGGTTGAGTCTAGCAAAGTGTTATTTGTCGAACATTGATGTTTAAGTATTTCGAGGCTGCACGTCAGGTTTCATCGAAATCGGAAACTTGTAAGCGCGTTCGGGTCAAAGTGAGCCGAACGGCGGACTTCCGACGTTTCGCGTTGATCTGGAAAAGATCCGAGTTCTAGTTGAGTGGGATTAGTGTGATTGAGTTGTTCCCTGATCAGCATTTTTTATTCAGGTTGGCACAGTCTTCGAGCTTTCTGTTGGAGTCGATAGTTCGCCTGCAAACAGGTGGGTTTATCTTCGGTCCGGACTTTATCATTTCGGCCCTCTGGGGTATAGTATTGGTTGGACCTCTGTTCTTGTAGCCTAGATGTATATTTGAGCCTGCCTTCCTTTTGATCAGTTTTATACTGCTATATGCCTGATTTATGATCCTTATCAGTTATCTGATTATATGATGCATTGCATGATTGATCTTAGTTGCTTCCAGTTATTATGATTTTATTCCTGGACATTTGCCATGCCTGATTGGTCATTAACTAGCTTGCATATTTATACCTGATTATCAGTATTTTCTGATTACATCTGATCCATGCTATAGTGGTTGTATATTTCTGTCATTGCATATGATGAGATTCAGTTGGCATTCTGTTGTTGCATCCCTGTTGGGATTTTCTCGGCTTGTTGCCGATTACTTGAGTCGAGATCTGTTGGTTTTCTGCTGTTGCATCCCAGTTTGGATTTTCCCGGCTTGTTGCCGATTACCCGGTCTGTGGACCGTGAGCTTGACCATTTGCATTATGATCGCCCGCACCGCTGTACTTCACGAACATCAGCGGAGCCATGACCCGTGTGGATGTTCTTTACCGGTAAAGTGGTTTGTTGAAAGACCCGTGACCCCCAGGGGGGAATGTCAGCTAGGTTGGTGCTAGGTTGGGCATTTTCCCTGAGGTCTTGTTGACCAATATGGTGGCTTTTGATTGGGTATTTTGTTATTCTACCATTGATACATTGCTTACCTGTTTATCATTATCATCTTATGATTGCTCAGTTCTTGTTCAATATATATATCAGCATGCTCTTATTATGATAGTTTACTATCCTGTTTATGCTCCGCATTGTTTTCATGATTATTCAGTTATCAGCTTGTTATACCTGCCTTACCTACTGATCTCTTACCATCCGCTAGTTATTGTATGCCAGTAGGTATGATCTGCTATTTCTCGGCTCGTCGTGCCCACTGGGATACACTGTCGATGTATCTCACATCCCCTGGGTGACCATTTTTCAGGTCGATCGGGTGCTGGGATGTCGGGACGTGTTGGTGAGATGACGCGATAGAGTTGACCCTGATAGCCGTTGATTATATTTATCAGTTTATTTAATTTGTAATTCAGGTTGTAATATGATGTAATAGTTGTTTCTGTTTTTGGTAATTTAGTCTACTCTGATGTGGTTTGCCATAGTTGAGCCGAGCATGTACAGAAAATGCTCAATCCAATGGGGATTGAGAATTTTCTATATATGTGGCGATCTGTCGCGCTCTGGCTGGATTTTATAAACTCTGATTTAAAAAAAAAAAAAAAAAATTAGACAAAAAAAAATTAGACGCTGTTTTTCGAACTCGGGGCGTGACAAAATCATTGGAAACTCATTTACTCTCGAAACTTAAGTAAAAGCAGAATTTTATGAGTAAAATGTGAGCTTTCTGGATATTGTTAGTCCCTGAACTTTTTCAGTAAACATAAAAAAGGTTCAAATTATAGAAAAGGTTTTAAAACTCATAACACCAACTAAACGGAGACTGGCACATTTTCTAATAACAATGTGAGTGTTTAAAAGAAAGGTAAGCAGTCAATTGATACTTCTTAGCACAAAAGGAGAACTTAATAAGTCATTCATTAAGAGATACCTAAGTATAACACACTATGAAGCTTAAATAAATAAGAATAAATAAGATAACAATATCAAATGATAGGAGATGCAAATGAATGATCAAACACACCTCATATGTCATCCCATCAATGTCCACCCTCATCCCTCTATGTTGATCAACAGAGTTAGCATTGTTAGAGGATCGACTAGTTCCCTCCCGCTGCCGAAAAGATTTAGTTGTCATTAATACCATATTCGTAGTCAAAATAACCATGCCCCCTTCCCAGCTCTCTTACTTCATCTTTAATATACTTCCTCCTCATTCTTTAGCAGATAAATTTATTTGGGAGCTAAAACAGTAAATAACGAGTAGGAAGAGTCAAGTGTAAGAGATGTGAATAGCCTCATGATCTTGTTTTCTCGAATAATGACAAAATCAAGAAAGACCATTTTCATCTCCAATGTAAGATATCACAAACAAATAATTTTGTGAGCCGAATAGATGCCATTTCCGCTAACTGATTTATTGTTTATGTAAGAACACTTGAGAAAAACAGTTATGAGAAAATGATAGTTTACAAAGATGGTAGCTTAAAACACTTTGTTTCTTCACCTGCTAAATTCCTCTTTTCAACGCGTGCGTGCTTGCATCAATCTTAACACTCATGCACACAAAAAGAACTATTGGAAAAAAAAGTGAGGGTGAAAATTTTGTCACTGCATTGTTGTATTTTTGCCAACATAGAATAATATACTTCTATGAACTGGTGGAAGCTGATTCTGCAAGCTAGGATGGTGGAGATAGTTAAATTAGTTAAAATATATGGAAGCTTTATAAGCTTTCTTGGTGATTGCTATTCTGACATTGTGCAACTCTCCATGGATAGTTTCCGAAGGAGATTGAGAATAAAAATGGATAGTTTCCGTTTAGATGACATTATTATTATGCTTCAAACTTCTTCTGACAAGCCTTTCTTTATCATTTATTACACAGTAATGTATACAAATGTAATTCCAAGTTAATTTTGTTCTTCAACCTGTTCTGTGTTACAGCTCCAAATATGGAGATTTTAAGTGTTTAAAACTTTTTGTTTTTTGCAGGACAATGTTTTCATTATATCAAATCCAAAGTCAAAATATCCTGTGCTACAGTTAGTTCTAAGGTATGCCTGCAAAATATTTGAAAACACTATTAAGATTTTACTGTCAATGTGGCTCCAAATACGAAGAAGGTATGTTGCAGTTGTGAGCTCAATTTCATCTGTTTAATTAATATGTTACCTTATATTAAAGATAGTAATTTATGTACACCTTTCTCCAGTACATAAGTATCTATTTCTGTCAATCCAGATGTCATAAATGCTAGCTGCTGAAATTACTTCATTTTTTGTTAAGAATGTTATCATGCACCATGCTTCTAAGTTAGTGTACTGGTCGTTATTAGTATAATAACTTGTAGAAGCTGATAACCAACCCTGCTTCTGTGTGGAAAGTAGTATCTGGGACAGCATTGCCCTTTTTTTTCCAATGGCACCATCAGGCTGTTATAGCATGTATTAGGAGGATCATTCCTAATACATGCTAATGTGTTAAACTAAAGCATCATTCCTAATGTGTTAAACTGGCATTTGTCCTGCCACTACACCTACTCATGTGCACCATGTATTAGTCTATGATGCTTGACCTTAATTTTGGTTTCATCCTAAGATTCTTAATTTATTTTTGAAAGTTTACCTTAGATTTCACTTTCGTCCCTAAAATTTGTTCTCAAGTTCAATTTTGTTCTCAACATTTCAACTTTAACATAGATAACTACACCCTTAATGTGAATCTCATTGTTTGTGATCTTGAAGTTTGTTAGTTATAGATCTCTTGGATTGTACATGTAGATACGACTTTCTTCTGATAAATGTTTAATGTACTTCTTGTCACGCCCCGGGTGTAAACCAGAACCCGGGCCCGTCTACAGATCCGCCGTGCATGCGGTATTTCCCACATACACGAAGCGTCGGTAACCTGCTCAGATAAGAAATAATAATAATAAAAGAGCATGATAAACAGAGCTAAACTAAAACTACTGTATCTCAGACAGAAGCTGGAAGTAAAAGAGTACAACAGTGGAATAAAAATACAGATGTCTCTCCCAGCTCACCACTAAATATACAAACAGCTGGCAGAAGCCAGACCCAAAAAGAAATAAACAAAGCTGTCTGAGAAGACCAGGTACCCAAAAGCCCCAGCTACGTGCTACAACCCTCGGATGGCTCTCTATCTAGTCTGCAATCCGCTTACCTCGATCAGTTGCTGACGGCCCAGCAACTCCCGCAGGGGACTCTGCAAAACAAGGGGAAGAAAGAAACAAGAAAAGACAATGGGGGTAAGTACTACTATAAACAGTAGCCTCCCCTAGTGGGTAAAGCCTCAGCTCAAATATGCCCACCAGGTAATCAGAGGCACAAGGGGAAGAAGAGAAAGGGGGGGGGGTGAAGCTATGAATGACAACTGTAGAAGTGCTACCCCTAATATGCCTCTACATGATAAACTAATAAGTATGGAAAAGTATGCATCGGTATCAAGAAGCCTGTCAAAACGACCCAATCTAACGCCAGTGGACACTGGCACTGCCTGCTAATCTCATCTGTGGGGATACTGACCGACTACTGCCAGATACGGTCATGTCCCCAACGTAAGTAACAGATCGGCATCGGCCCGTCCGATCAAGCTCGAAAGTAATAACAGACCGGCATCGAACCGTCCGGTCGCACACTCCGGAGTGGCACTCGAGGGGAGCGACCCACACGAGTGAGGAAATCACTGTAACAAGCATCTCTGTAACCACTGTCTCATAATAGCAGGACTGGATCATGACTATGATCAAAGTGGAAAACTCCATCCACTAAAGAAAGCCCGATCCCCAAAACCCCCAATCTGATGCAACAGTAACAACCCGGTCAACCACCCAAGATCCGTGGTCGCCGCAACACCCTGTCAAAAGCCCAACCTGTCCCAAATCCCCAATACCTGGCTACACTGTCCAACACACGCTCGAACCTGAGCGACTATGCCGCAAGTCTATCGATAATAGGAGAAGAAAAGAATAAATGCATGGTTTCTCCTAAGTCAAGTCCCAAAAGATAGTGTAGCAATAAAAGATGTCAATATTTAAGTGACCCGTTTAATCATGCATTGTCTCAATATGTTGTCCACTTTCCAAGAGTAATCAGTTCAGAGTGACATAAGCTAAAGTGACAGTCTCATAGAATATTTAGCAATTTTATAATCCTCAACTATTATTTTAACCCTAAACATGCAGTCCAACAATTTCCACATGGATCAAATAACAATTTATTAAAGATCGATCAACCAATAATTAATTTCCTAGAGCATGCAAGGTTACTAATAATACTTTGGGCCTCAAAAAATGAGGGAACACTCTGATGTTCCTAGTGGGCATACCAAAGGAGAGGAGTACAACAACCACCCACCTGAAGTGCTAACTGTCCGGATCCGTACAGCAAGAAAATACCAAAACTCCAAATCCTTGCTCCCACAAGTTCAGCACACCCGTAACCCTCCTGGCACAATACAAAGCTCACTAATTACACTAAGGCTCCCAAATATAACTCTTATAATCCCATACAACAACAGTCCCGAAACTGTTAAATTATCACCTGCAGAAAGTGCCCAGAAAATTCCAAGAAAAATACCACAGCGATCCTCGCGTCGATAGCTTCGCAACGGTACCTTGCACGCCCAAATCCGAGTTCGGTAAGTCAAGATAAAAATTCGGCAAGGTGGTACACTCAAAAGATTTCAGCACAAAAGACTGTAGCACTGTACACAGAGAAACAGTGATTCTCACCTCTGATGAAATCTCAGAAAAATCCAATAAAAATACGAGCGCGTTCCTTGCGATCCGTAGATGAAAAAGTTGTATAAGCTCGTTTCCGTCAGATGCTCGTGCACAAAGATATGGCCAAAATACCCCGCTGCTGTCAAGGAAGTCCACACAGAAAATGGGGTCACTGTTTGCCTCGGGATCCGTGCCAAAACCTCGAAAAGAGAAAGCGCGACCAAAACGAAAGATGAAGTCCTACCTCTTAGGAGTCTACTGGCGCAAGAATCACAGCAAAATGATCTCGGAGTAGCCCAGGGGAGCTAAAACACTGTCGCTGCGCCGAAGAAGAACCCAGGAATGCAACGTCACGCCGCGCCGTAAAATGGGGAACCTCGGGATTCGAGCCTCCAAAAATCCTAGAACTTGGCAGGAAGATCAAGCACTTGAAGATGAAAATCTTCCAAGAAGGGAGCTCGGGGAGATCAAGCTTGGGCTGAGAGGAAAAAGCCAAAGAAGAGGGCTCGGGCTGCCTATTTATAGGCTGAGAAAAACATTTGGAGAAATACCCAATGTGTCCCAAGTTCCGGGCGCGCACAGTGCGGCCCGGCCCAGCCCGCAGGTTTCGGGCGCGCACAGTGCGGCCCGGCCCGCCAAGATTCGGGCGCGCACAGTGCGGCCCGGTCCACCACACAGCCCAGTCCGCTAACACCCCGGGCCCCACTGCACCCGGTGCACCTGCGCCCGCCAATGGCGACGCGACACGTGGCCCGGCCACCCGTGCACCGCGCACGTCGCGCCGTGGACCGCGCACGTCGCGGTTGACCCGGGCCCGTACGGCCACCTGCCCCGCCGTACGGCCACCTGCCCCGGTCAACGACTCCACCGATTGCGTGGACCGGGAGCACAACACCGGACCAACTACCTCCCGCCACGTGTCCACCCGGTCTACCGTGCACCACCGGCCTGCTCCGTGAACCCAGACCACAACACCGACCAGTGAAAACCTGCCACGTGTCCCTTCCTCGGGTGCACGACGGCCGCGTGGACCGCGCACCTGACCGCGCCCCCGCGCGCCTGCCCGCGCCCCTGTGCGCCTGCCCGCGGCCGCGCGCCGCCTGCCCGAGCGCCCTCCGCCGCCTTCCGCCGCTGCCCGCCGCCGCCAACCGCCGCCGGCGATCGCCGGAAACACTGTTCCGGCGATGAACAGTAACCGCAGCCCAAAAACATCAAGTAAATAGCCCATCTTGACCGTTTTCGCGCGCTGATTCCAAAAACGACGTCCATTTTGCCAAATTCCAAACCTATAATTTGCCGGAGGCTCCCGCAAACCCCAAAAACTGCCAAAACTTCCGGGAGCCCGCTTTTGGGTATCCGGACTCAGAATTAAGCAAACAAAAAGCCATTTCCAAGCGTTTTTCCGCACCGAACCCAAATCCACCCTCTGTTTGGCCAAAATCTTTTCCTAAAATTCGGCAAAAGCAGCCGAAGGCCAATACAGCCAACCAAAGCTCACAGGGTCCATCTCTTGTGTCCAAATAGGCGCGCGAACACCGCCGACAAGCCACGTAGGCTTCCAGAAGCTGCTGGTGACACTGTAGAAGCCCTGCAAAGATCCGGGTCACCACACTTCTTACCCTTAATGTAACGGCTTTCTTTTGATAAATGTTTAATGTACTTCTTATTTGAAAATTAATAGTTAATCAAGTTGCTTACTATTGCATTTCTTTTGGCAGGTCATTCCGTTTATGTCAAGAAAACACTCTCTGAGTGCTTGGAACTGATATTTTAGGGTTTTTAGAATTCTATTTACTCTTTTTTTAGGTTTTTTTTTTGTTTAGTTAGTGCAATTTAGAATAGTTTGGAAAAATGTTCAATCATGTACTTATTTTGTAGTTAAAATTTTTAATTACTAAGATTGTATCTGAAAGCAAGACTATTTGTCATTAATTTATGAAAAGAAATTGATCATGAATTTAATTATATATGCATATTATGACTGTTCCATCCATTTGTACATATAATCGTTTATTACTTATATTATTTTACATGGAGTTTCTCTTTATGATTCTTTGATACATTTGTACATGTAATCATCTATTATCTACCATCTAGCATTTATACATGTAATCATCTATTATCTACTATCTATTTCGTTTTCCTGGTTTTGTGTGGTTTTCCTAACGTATTAAATAAATAAAATAGTATAGAAATATAGAAATTATTAGGAACATTTTTAGTTCTTTCTTCTGTGTATCTAATGTGTTAAATAAATAAAATAGTATAAAAATACAAAAATCATTACCAAGATTTTTAATTTTACCTTTTATAAATAAAATAGTATAGAAATATGAAAATTATTAGGAACATTTTTAGTTCTTTCTTCTATGTATCTAATGTGTTAAATAAATAAAATAGTATAAAAATACGAAAATCATTACCAAGATTTTTAATTTTACCTTCTGTGTGCGCGTTAGTTTGGTGTTGCTCTCTTTGGAGTCTGAATTTAATTCCCTACCTTTGATTACTTCTTTGTTCCTCCAGTTCTTTAGCTTGACTGTGATTGCCGCGATGGCAATTGTTCAGCTTTCTAATATTAAGTTGCTTTGCGGAAATAGCTGAGCAAATAGGTGTGCAAAATCCTGATTGTGAGGTGACCTCCGCTGCGAAGGGTTGGTACATAGCGTACATAGACGTGGAAATTGCACATCTCGGTTCTGTTATCGAAACATCACGTTGCTGGGGTGGGCCGTCTCCTAATGTTGAAGAAGCCAAGGATGACGCAGCATGTGTTGCTATTCAAAAAATGAGGGGTGAACTTGACTTACAAATTAGGGATGCAAACTATGAGGACTATATATTATATAGGAGTTTGTATGATCATGTTACCGCCCAACACACTGATCTCTTGGTTCGGTTCAATAATCTAGACCGAGAATACAATCTCCTCAAAGATTGTTATATGTCTATAGTCTCCCAAAATGTTGAGTTTATAGAGGAGCAAGTAAGAATGCGCGCTACAATTGCTGAATGCCGTTCGACCATTAATGCTCTCCATGCGGGCTACGCTGCTCCTCCGCTGGAACCATCTGAAGCGGGTTCTACTTCTTAAGCGTACACTAAGTTTCCTACAAATGACTCTTTTATCTTATATATATATATATATATAAGCCCTTTATGTATTGCGGGGTTGGTAGTAAGACATTTCGATATTTCCGTATAAATACAATCCCTATTTTGTGTTGCGGGATTGGTAGTAAGATATTTCCCGTATTTTGGTTGTCACGCATGTTGTGTTCCTAAATGTTAGTTGTGGGATTAGTAGCTAGTAAGACATTCCCCCTATTTTGGTCTCACTCTTGATTACTTTGAGTTCCTCCCGAATTTTTCCGCTTCTTTTCTAATTAATTTAAATTCTATTTTCGGTGTTCAAATTTTTTCGGGGGCTATGATGATACATAAAGAATAGCAGCAGATCTTGGCCGGCCTTGGGTGTTGAATTGCTACTTGGGTAGTGATGGTGTGCATGCAAAAAATTGGTAGTGCTGGATGGCTATAAAGAACCAAATGTTTTGTGAGGACCCGAACCCCCACGAGTGGATTACTGTTGGACTAGCGGCTTCTGGAGGCCTAGGCTTCGCGGACTCATGAAAAGGACTCCGCGCGAAAATAGATCAAGGTTGCCTTTGGATGCCTCCGTCAAAAATTGGAATGAGTTTCGGATAAAACGTAGGCCGTTTTTGGATTTAGTGCGGAAAAACGATGGAAATCGACTATTTGGATGTATTTTTCTGAGTCCGGACCCCCGAGAACGGACACCCGAAAGTTTTCAGTGTTTTCGGGTGCACGGGAGGAGTCGTGGACCGTCGGGTGCCACGTGGCAGAGCCGGATTGGCCGGCGCAGCGCCCGCGGTCCACGGAGGCGCGCGACTGGGTGCACGGACCGGCGTTGGGACACGTGGCAGCCCCTGGTTGGGCAGCGCAGCGCGCACGATCCATGGAGGCGCGCAGCAGGCGCAGCGTGTGGTGGACGGGTGTGCCATGTGGCGGCTCCCTATTGGGCGCGCTGGGGTCCCGTGGCGGCTTCGGGTTCGGCGGGCGCGTGCACCGGGCGCAGCGAGCGGATGCGGTGGACGCGTGGCGGCTACAGATTGGGCCGGCCACTGTGCGGGTCGTGCGCGGAGTGGCGCGGGGCAGGTGGCCGTACCGCGCGGGGCAGGGGGTCAGCGCGTGGGCGCGCCACGCGTCGGCCCGTGGTTGGCGGCGCACATCCACCCACGCGGTAGGTGCGGGCCACGCGTCGCTGCCGGGTTGGCCGCTCCTGCTGTTGGCTGTTCGAGGGCGACGTGGCGCATCGTGGACGATCCGGGCGCTGGATGAACGACCGTTAATGAGGCACTGTAGGCGCCCGAAAATTTTCGGGCGCCCGAATCACGGGCCCGATTCGTGGGCTTTTTCTTTGGAATTTCGGCCTATAAATAGGCCTTGGGTTGGGTCAGTTCGAGGTTTTGGTGATTTCTGGGAGCCGCCTTCAGCAGAGCTCTCCTACTCTTTGTCCTCTACTCTCCGATGGATCCTGGGTATTTTTGGAGGCCGTGGCATTGGCGTTTTCTGTGACGCGACGCACTTCGATGCTCCTTCGATTTTGGCTTCTACCGTCGCATTTCAGTCCGCGAGGTCCCCTAGACTACCTCGATGGAGTTTTGAGCCGATTTTTGTGGCAGCGCGTTCACGAGAGGTACGTTTTCGATTTCTGTGTTGATTACTTTGCTCCGTTTCGAGTTTTTGGTGGGGTTTTCGAGGTATCTTTTGACACCCTTTTTCTGCGACAATGTTTTGGACAGCGGAGCTTGTTGGATTTTTATCTTGGTGCCCGGTTGTCGGATTTCAGACTGTGAGGACTCGATCAACATCTACACTTCGAGAGGAATGTAACCGTATTTTTATCGCAATTTTTGGAGGTCATTTCAAAGGTGATGTTTAAGCTTCTTTGGGACTGATTTCTGCAGACTTATGTTTGTGAGGGAATTTGGCTTACCGTGATGTTTTGGGCGTATCTTGGCCTACAGGTGTCGCAATGAGGAGTATAAATACTCGATTTGCATCTACTCGTCGCGAGGATTGCAACCGTGATTTTTCTAGATTTTTCGGAGGACTGAACGTAGGTGAAAAATCCCCTTTTCTGTGCTGGCTTGCAAAACAGCAAATGCTGTTTGGGGTATTGATTGTGTTGTTGGCTGGGATATTGGTTTGAGCAGAGACTTGTGCGACCGAGTACCGAGGATGCGGTTTCGGCGGATTTTGGTAGCGAGTGGCTACGCATTTCACCGACTTCGGCTTTGCCTGCGGAAAATGATTCAGGTGGGTTGCTTCGTCTCCAGAACCGGTGGACGGTTCTCTAATTCTACCTGATAGAATGCATGCATGTTAGTGTACCAACATATGGTTGAGATGTAAGCTTGGTAAGTGGTAATTGTTGAGAAATTGCATGATATGATATTCATGTTATGCCTAATGAAAATTTGCAAGATTTAGATATCCATGATTATGATCAATGAAAGCTTACCTAAGGGAGTGTTACCCACTGTGATTGATAGCATGCATGATTAAATGTACAATCTTTATGATTGAGATGTAAGCATGAGGAATGGCCTAGATCATATGGATTGATGCTTACTCGACTTTATTGTACATGTTTTGGTAGTTTTGATACCTCGCATGATGTTAATTGGATATGTTTATTTTATGCTAGAGTAGATAGAAAGCATGCTTATGAGAGATGAGATTTTCTATTTATGCTTTGTTAAATTACATGCTATTGTTGGAACTTGACCTAGCACCCCGTCATATGATGCATGTTTAACCAGACTGGTAGAGAACCTTCACTTGGGCTAGGTTCTTTTATGCTTTAGACATCCCACACCTTGCATATTTCCTGGACTTAGTTTCTCCTCGCCCGAGTAGTGGGCCGAGTAGTCAGGTTGTTGTGGGACATTATTGCACTCGTGCTTGGGGGCTGAGTGGAGTCTGGTAGCTGAGATTAGACCTGTACTAGTGTTGTTGGGAACTATTTGGGGCAGACGGTGGTCCCGGGTCGTCGAGTATCTTCCGGTCAGTGTTGTTGGGAACCATTTGGGTTGATGGTGGCCCCGGCTGTGGAGTATCTCCAGCTAGTGTGTTTTGTGCCACGAGTTGGTTGAGTTCGTTAGTGTCTCGAGATTCGTGAGAGCTGGTTAGCTGAGTCATTGAGAGTACTCCGACCGTCGTGCGAGATGTTTGAGGATCTTGAGTCCTTCCGTTCTGAGAGTAAGCGTGGATTTTGACTATAGCCTGCATGAGCCACTTTGAACTCGACAGAGATGCGCGGATACCCTTTTCCTCGGCAGGGTCGCGCCCCTCGAGTGCCCCGTCCGGAGTGGGCCTATTACTTTCGTATCACGACTTGTCGATACTGTCCCTCTGGCTGGGCCTTTTTAGGGCAGTCACGGACGCAGTCCTTCTGGCTGGGCCAGTTTTGGTAGTCACGAACGCCCTACGTAAGTCCAGTCCTCCGTGGATGTAATGGCAGTAGGTAGGCGCAGGCTTGACTGGACCCTATGAGGCAGTCAGTTCGATTGGGTCGATTGAGCACATTAGGTGCGAGTGATTGCATATATTTTCATCTGTATCACCCATTGAGCATTTAGATGGAGGCATGGTAGCTGTAGAGTATCTCCAGCATTTCTTGTTCAGTTTTTACTGCATTGTTATCTTATGCCTCTAATAGACTTAGTGGGCAGACCGTCGGGCTTGGTGGCGGTACCCACTGAGAACTACGTGTTGATGTAGTTCTCACACCCGTTGGGGGTTCTCCCCCTCCTTTTTCTTTCCTCTCATTTATTTTGCAGAGTCATCTGTGGGAGATGCTGATTCTGCTGCTGCTGTTCGAGGCGAGGGGGTCGCGAGCTAGATCCCTACCTGTCTTTGGAGAGTAGATGTACCCCCACTATGGAGATCTGTAGTACAGTCAGTAGATAAGTTCATTTTCCACTTTTGAGAGATTGTTGTATTGTGAGGATCAGATTTGTATTGAGAGCCTGTACACTGATGTATCATTCTTAGTTTACCTCCCTATTGGAGTTCTGGATTATTGTATCAGAGGATTTTGTATGATGATTCTTTTTTTTGGAGATAGATATTGTATTATTATTTTCAGGTTGGATTTTAGTTTTACAGTAGTTTTTTTTTATATAGATCTGATATCTGTTTAGCTGTAGTACTTTTTCTTGCAGGTTGGACGCTTCGCCTATGCAGGATTTTTGTATAGGCGGCGGATCTGTTGGCGAGCCCGGGTCGCAGTTTCGACCCCGGGACGTGACATGTTCATTCCGCAAACATGCAAAAAATTGGTAGTGTTGGATGGCTGTGAAGAACCAAATGTTCATTCCGCAACCCATTGTCAATACTCGCTGCTTATATCCACAAAGTATGTAAGGGTGTTGTTCCTTTCCCCTTCTCTGGCTCCAACCTCAGTATTTGTGTTGCCTTTGTGTAAAAATATGAATATTTCTCGGCGACCTTCGGCAACCGGCTGTTGTTTATATAATAATCCTGCATGAAAAAAGAAGTATTCCTTCCATTCTCTACTCTTTCTTTGGATTGAGTTGGGATATTATCTGAGCCTCACATTTTAAAATTTTTCCGCTCGCTTCGCTTCTTATGTTTTTTTGCTTCTCTACTTACTCTACCTTCTTTGGATTTTAGTTGCAATTTGTGTCTTTGGATAACTTCAAGTTTTAAAGCATTGTGGTTTAAATTCTTTACATCGGTTTGCATGTAATTAGTAAATTCAGCTGAAGGTTATTTCACAGTTTTTTTAATGGTTTCTTCTTGCGTTTTCCTGTATTCTCTATATGAAAACTGTAGTTTTAAATAAGTCAATTGCCTCCATATGAAAGGTAACAAGTTGAATGCTTTAGTGTTAATTAGAAGAGTTCCCTGTATTCTCTATATGAAAACTGTAGTTTTAGATAAGTCAATTGCCTCCATATGAAAGCTAACAAGTTGAATGCTTTAGTGTTAATTAGAGGGGTTCTCTAATCATAGTTAATGAAAGGACTAATATTTGACTCTTATTGTAGTTAAACCTTAAAAAGTTCATTTTTTTAATGGTTCCCTCTTGCGTTCCCCTGTATTTTCTACATGAAAAGTATAGTCTCAAATAAGTCAATTGCCTCTATATGAAAACTAATGAGTTGAATGCTTAAATGTTACTTAGAGGACTTCTCTAATTGTGGTTAATCAAAGAGCTAATATTTGACTCTTATTGTACTTAAACCTTGCAAACTGCAGTTTTTTTAATGGTTTGCTCTTACAATTCCCTATATTCTCTATATGAAAAGTATGGTGTTTGCTATTTTCTCCTTATATATATCTTGCTGTTTGCTAATTTAAGGTTTGCAAATCTGTTGCTCTTGATTAGTTTGAGTTCTTCCCGAATTCTTATGCTTTTTTTCTAATTAATTTAAATTCTATTTTCGGTGTTCAATTTTTTTTGGGGCTATGATGATTCGTAAAGAATGGCAGCAGACCTTGGTCGGCCTTGGGTGTTGAATTGCTACTTGGGTAGTGATGGTGTGTATGCAAAAAATTGGTAGTGTTGGATGGCTGTGAGGAACCAAATGTTCATTCCGCAACCCATTGCCAATTCTCGCTGCTTATATCCGCAAAGTATGTAAGGGTGTTGTTCCTTTCCCCTTCTCTCGCTCCAGCCTAAGTATTTGTGTTGCCTTTGTGTAAAAATATGAATATTTCTCGGCGACCTTCGGCAACCGGCTGTTGTTTATACAATGATCCTGTATGGAAAAAAAAGTATTACTTCCATTATCTACTCTTTTTTTGGATTAAGTTGGGATATTATCTGAGCCTCACATTTTAAAATTTTTTCCCTTACTTCGCTTCTTATGTTTTCACTTCTCTACTTACTCTGCCTTCTTTGGATTTTAGTTGCAATTTGTGTCTTTGGATGTGACACCCTCGGAATTTGGATTAGTCATATATATAAATGATATAATAGGACTAAATCTCTTAACCCGGCTATAGCATTTTGGATGGTAGCAAGATCCAAGAGGTTATGAGAGTTAAGCATGCTAGAGCTAGAGTAGTTCTAGGATGGGTGACCCCGTGGGAAGTGGGGCGTCACAGTTGGTATCAGAGCCATTCACCAGCCGGAAATGTGAGATGAGTCTCGGCTGAGCCAGGGTTATATAGCGGGTAGAGCGAGGCTACCCGGCTAATGACCGTTGTGAATAGAGTGCAGCTCCTCACAAGGTCGGCTAAGGCTAGCGAGACGAGTCTCACATCGCCTGGTGCTTGTGAGTGTGCTTGAGCCTGACGTGGACGTCAGGGCTTAAAGGGGGGAAAAATGTGACACCCCCGGAATTTGGATTAGTCATATATATAAATGATATAATAGGACTAAATCTCTTAACCCGACTATAGCATTTTGGATGGTAGCAAGATCCAAGAGGTTATGAGAGTTAAGCGTGCTAGAGCTAGAGTAGTTCTAGGATGGGTGACCCCCTGGGAGGTGGGGTGTCACATTGGATAACTTGAAGTTTTAAAGCATTGTGGTTTAAATTCTTTACATCGGTTTTCATGTGATTAGTAAATTCGGTTGAAGGTTCCAAACCTTTTCTACTTGCTCTGCCTTCTTTGGATTTTAGTTACAATTTGTGTCTTTGGATAACTTCAAGTTTTAATGCATTGTGGTTTAAATTCTTTACATCGGTTTCCATGTAATTAGTAAATTCAGTTGAAAGTTATTTTGCAGTTTTTTTAATAGTTTCTTCAGGCGTTTCCCTATATTCTCTATATGAAAACTGTAGTTTTAAATAAGTCAATTGCCTCCATATGAAAGCTAACGAGTTGAATGCTTTAGTGTTAATTAGAGGGGTTCTCTAATCATGGTTAGTGAAAGGATTAATATTTGACTCTTATTGTAGTTAAACCTTACAAAGTACATTTTTTTAATGGTTCCCTCTTGCGTTCCCCTCTATTTTCTACATGAAAAATATAGTCTCAAATAAGTCAATTGCCTCTATATGAAAACTAATGATGTCACGCCCCGGGTGTAAACCAGAACCCGGGGCCGTCTACAGATCCGCCGTGCACACAGTATTTCCCATGTACACGAAGCGTCAACAACCTGCTCAGATATAAGAGATATAATAAAAGAGCAATAAAAACAGAGCTGAACTAAAGCTAATCCATCTCAGACTGAAGCTGGAAATAAAATACAATACATCTGTATAAATGATACATCAGTCTCTCCCAGCTCACACATAATAAATACAACCTGCTGGCAAAAGCCAGTCCCAAAAGTGAAAGTACAATCGTCAGAGGAAAACATGGGTACACCAACAGTCCAGCTAACACGCTCATCCTGCCTCGAGATCTATCTACTCAGCCGTCCTCTCTCCTCGACCCGCCACTGAAAGTCCAGTAGCACCCGCAGAAGACACTGCAAAACAAGGGAGAAGCAAAAAAGGAAAGAAGAATGGGGGTGAGAACTACTAGTAAACCAGTAGCCTCCCCTAGTGGGTAAAACCTCAAACTCTGACACGCCCACTAGGTCTACCAGAGGCAAAAGAGGAGAAAAGGTGGTAAGCTATAAAGATAACTACAGATGAGAATGCTACCACAAGTATGCCTCTAAAATGCCGAGCTAAAAGAATAGCTAAATGTATGCGTCAATACATGAATGCCTGCCTGAATAAACCCAATCGATAGACCAGTAATCACTGGTACTGCCTGCTCTGCTGTCGAACTCCAGATCTCAATCGCGGGATACAGACCGACTTCGGACCGGTACGGTCGCATCCCAAAGTAAGTAACAGATCGGCATCGAACCGTCCGATCGCACACAAAAGTAAGTAACAGACCGGCATCGATCTGTCCAGTCGCACACTCCGGAGTGGCACTCGAGGGGAGCGACCCACACGAGTAAAGTTACTCAGTCATCAGTATCACAAGTATCTCTGTATCGAGTATCATTGTAGCAGGACTGGATCATGACAATGATCGAAGTGGGGAAAACCCCCCCACTAAAGATAACTCGCTCCCCCAATCTAATGCAGCTCAATAAGTGGAAACTCCGTCCACTAAAGGAATCCTATCCCCAATCTGATGCATAAGTAAACATCCGGTCAACCGCCCAATGTCCGCGATTGCCGCAATAACCCAAAACCCCAATCTGGTATGACATACCCACTCAACAAACCCGGCTACACTATCCTACATCCCTGCTCAACCCGAGCAATACCCCAAAGCCTCAAATGAACGGAGAAAAGAATAATAAACAGGGTTTCTCCTAAGTCAATTCCAGCATGATAGTGTAGCAGAAAAAAGGTGGCATATCTAGGTGACCATACAAGCATGCAAATGTCCCAAGATGGTATATATAAAATAAAGCAGATATCGATAGGATCTTACCTTGCTGAAGCATGCCGATAAATGCATAAGGACAGTAAATAGGAGATAACCTGTGCCTATCTATACCTCATGCCCAAGCCCACAATTTATTAATCAGCCTTCTAATCATAGAAGCTACTCCAATGCCTAGTGGGTAATCAAAAGTAGGGGTTCACAACAACACCCATGACCACAAACATGTCCCACATATGACATCTGGTCCACCGCCTACTATCCGCGGTAGCCATAATACCCCAGAAGCTAAAATTCAGGCCCCGGCTACACTATGCCAATCCCCTGCTCAAACCCGAGCAACAAATAGTCACCTGACTAAAGAATAGGGGGAGAAGAAGCAAATAGGTTTCTTCTAAATCAAATCCCAACATAAAGTGTAGCGATAAGAAATGGCCCTACAAAATGTCCAAATAAGCCAGCCTATGTCCTCATGAGAGATAGGAGAAAAAGTGACAAATAGTGGTTCGGCCAGTGTATCAATTAATAGCTTCATCTGGGTATAATCATCATGCTAAAATCATAGTCCGACCACACCTGTCTATAATCTGCTAATCACCCTCACATAAACCATCCACCCCTGCCTGTCCAGAAGATCCTCAAGTGGAACCCTCCCACAAGACGTTTCATAATATCCCAACATGAAAAAATACTTCCCCTATGCACAGTTAAATGCCAATATGATGTCAATGTAAGCATGTGTAAGTTCCGACCACTAACAAGTTCCACTACAGTCTTTTCCACAGGATAGGTTCATAATTATTTTAGTTAAGCATGCATGTCCATTAGGTGACCATTCAGTATGTCCAATAGAGAGGGTCTCTCTAATATTCCTAGTGGGTACATCAGAAAAGAGGGATATAACAACCACCCACCTGGAAAAGCGCAATCCACGTCTCGAAAGTGCCCTCACCCAATAAAAGATCACCTACCGCGATAACTGCAAAAATTGTACACAGGGGTGTCCAAATTACACACAATAACTCAAGTTATTCGATGTCCCAAAATCAGCCCCAAAAATGCACTGTTTTCACCTGCGAGATGAACTCAAAAAAATCCAAGAAAATAACCGCTGCGTTCGTCGCGTCGAGATGGTCGAAGCGAGTACCTGCACGCTTAAATCCGAGTTTCCTACATTGAGATATAAATTCTGCAAGGGAACTACCCCAAAGAATTCTGTACAAAAAAACTGTAGCACCAAACACTGAAAATAATGCCTTTTCACCTTCATGAAAAATCCAGAAAAAAACAGGAAAATTCGAGGATGCTCCTTGCGATGTGTAGATGCAAAACGCCTCTTGGAACGTCTCAATACGATGCCCGGTTGCGGAGATATCACTGAAATACTACGGTGCTATCCAAAAACTCCGCAATAGAAAGTGGGTCAAAGAGAAGCTCGAAAACATCCATGAAAATCTCGGAAATAGAGGGAGCTCAAAACAAGATAGTTGAAGCCCTACCTGTCGTGAAGCCAACGGCGCAAAAATCACAGAAAAAGAAGCTCGGGGTAGGCCGGGGGAGCTCGTGCACCGAAAAGCGACGGAAAAGAACACCGAAGAAGAAACGTCGCGCCGCGCCGGTAAAAATCAAAATCTTGAAATCCGTGCCGTCAAAAAATCCGAAACTTGACGGACGAAATCCTCTCTTCATGAAGAACAACCCTTCTTCACAACCCTCTTCGAGCAGAGGGCTCAAAGGGGTCGAAAATCCCCAATGAAGAGCCCTCGGTTTGCAACAATGAAGAAATCCAAAACAAACAATTCACAAAATGCCCGATGTGTCCCCAAAATAGGAAACACCGAAAAGGCCCACTCCGAGAGCGCCACGTGTCCACCCCGCACCGCTGTCCCTTGCGCCAACGCCTCGGGATTCGCGCCCACGTGCGCGCGTGTCGCCGCTGCCGCGCCCACGCCGTGCACGCACCCCGAGTTACCGACTTCCTGCTCCGTGGACCGGGTCCACAACACCAACGAATCAAAATCTGCCACGTGTCCTACAGTCGGTCCACCGTGCACCCAAATTATTCCGTGGACCGCGCCACTTGAACCCTCCACTCAGCGGCCGCCACGTGCCCCCCGCATTGGTGCACGCCGGCGCCGTGGACTGCGCGCCTGCCCGCGGTCGCGCGCCGCCTGCCCGAGGCACTCCGCCGCCTACCGCCGCCGCCCGCCGCCGCCGGCCGTCGCCGGAATCACTGTTCCGGCCGATGAACAGTAATATATTGTAGCAAGCTCCGATAAATACAAGTAAATAGCCCATCTTGACCGTTTTCGCGCGCTGATTCCAAATCCGGCGTCCATTTTGCCAAATTCCAATCCTATAAATTGCCGGAGGCTCCCGAAAAGGTATTTTTAATCCGAATTTCGCACTGAGCCTAAATTTGACATTCAATCTGCGCGTAAACTCCTCTAAACATCCGACGGGGTTCCCCGATTACCCACGTGATCCATTTTAAGCCCCGAGTCCATCACTTGTGTCCAAATTGGCGCACGAACACCGCCGACATGCCACGTAGGCCTCCAGAAGCTGCTGGTCACACTATAGAAGCCCTGCAAAGATCCGGGTCACCACAAATGAGTTGAATGCTTTAATGTTAATTAGAGGAGTTCTCTAATTGTGGTTAATCAAAGAGCTAATATTTGACTCTTATTGTACTTAAACCTTGCAAACTACAGTTTTTTTGGTGGTTTGCTCTTACATTTTCCTATATTCTCTATGTGAAAAGTACGGATCCAAATAAGTCGGTTGCCTCTATATGAAAGCTAATGAGTTGAATGCTTTAGTGTTAATTAGAGGGCTTCTCTAATTGTGATTAATCACAGTTTTAAATGGTTATGAAAAATATGGTTTTAAGTAAGTTGGGTGTTTCTAATTTGTAACTTTGAATGTCTAAGATATGATTTTAAGTAAGTTGGGTGTTCCTAATTTGTGACTTTCAATGCCTTAGCCTTTAATGTGTGTTCCTAATTTGTGAGTTTCTAATGACTAGGTTTTTAAACATAACTTCCTCTTTGTAAAGAATAGTTGCCTCCTACCTTTATCTATATTCTCTCTATGAAAAAAGTAGTTTCAAGTGATGCAATGCCTTTATCTATATTCTCTACATGAAAACTATATTTTCGAATGGGTTGATTGTCTCTATATGAAAACTATAGTTTCAGATGAACTATAGTTTCATCGATTTAATACCAAATGATTGCCGACTATTTCGTTGGTTTACTATTTGACTTACATTGTACTTAAAGCTTACAAACTGCAGTTTTAAATGGTTGCACTTGGTTTTAAACAATTGTCCGGTTTTCTCTTTCGTTCCCATGTATTTTCTATATGAAAAGTATAGTCTCAAATAAGTCAATTGCCTCTATATGAAAACTAATGAGTCGAATGCTTTAATGTTAATTAGAGGACTTCTCTAATTGTGGTTAATCAAAGAGCTAATATTTGACTCTTATTGTACTTAAACCTTGCAAACTGCAGTTTTTTTGAGGAAGGGTAAGTTGCAGGGAGGGGGGGAGTATGTCACGCGCCGAGTTTTGAAAAGTGGTCTAATTTTTTTTTTAAAAAAATCAGAGTATAAACTTGAAAACCAGGGCATGAATAGATCGTCACATGTATAGGAAATCCCCTGTCTATTCGGACAGAGTCTCCCCTATACATGCACGCTAGGCAAATACAACATATACAATCAGAGTACTAAACAATACGTACTGAGATATAACTAAATCACATTCATAATCCATGAACACCTGAATAACAACTACCATGCTATCATAAATCCAACATCAATAGATCAAATCCATAATGGTCTAACTGTAAAGTCAAAGCTCGGCTAGTCGAAGCTGGCAACAGGGGACGGCTCTATCGGATATGCTCACATCAACGTCCCGACATCTCACCACCCGAACGACCTGAAAAATGGTCACCCAGGGGGTGTGAGATACATCGGCAGTATATCCCAGTGGGCACGACGAGCTGAGAAATAGCAAATCGTACCTACTGACATACTATAATCAACGGATAATAAAAGATCAGTAGGTAAAAGCGGATAACAAGAGAATGACTGCAGATAAATCAAATCATGATGCTGAGCAGATAAGGGTACAGAATATAATAGAAAACATGCTAGAACATGATAATGTAAGCTATGCGTCAATAATGGAAACACAAATACCCAATCAATGCCACTATTGGTCACGAGGACCTCAGGCTAAAGCCACTGTTCGGGCATGTTAAGGATTTTAGTTTTGGCGTATTTCGTGAAAGTTTTTAAGTCTTGAAGATTGAAGATAAAGAAACTTGGATCATATACCTCAATCCCAAGAAAGAAGAATTCAAATGATCAGGTAAGTTTAACTAAACATTTTTGGTGATCTGAATACTTCTTATAATGTAGAAACACTTGGATGGGATTTTAATCGCATAAAAATAAAAAACTGGACAGGTTAAATGTTCAGGATCCGGAATAGGGAACTACAGTCCGGACCCCGAACGTTGGTAGTTCATGCACAAATCCAGTCCTGAACATCCCTGTTTTGTTCCGTACCCCGAATGTGGACTTTGGTGAAACTGCATGAACAGTCCGGACCATAGGACTTTGTTCCAGACCCCGAACGTGGAGTTTACTGAAACTGCATGAACAGTCCGGACCATAGGATTTTGTTCCGGACCCCGAACGTGGAGTTTACTGAAACTGCATGAACAGTCCGGACCATGGATTTCGTTCCGGACCCCGAACCTTGATTTTTCAGGAATTCTCTGAAAAACAATGACAGTCCTGAACGAGACTAATCCGGTCCGGACCGTCGTGCGGGATAAAATCTGTTACAATCAGTTTTTGATTCTTATCCTCTTCCAATGGTTTCTAACCTATAAGTAAACTCTAATTCTACTTTTTAGGGTAATCCACACTAAGTTTTATCTCTGGGAAATGACGGATAAAAATTAACGGAGAAAAACTTAGAGATCCACATATAGAGAAGAAAGGAAATAACTAGATCTGATTCTATGTTTCTTCATCTAAATTAATTAATTTGATTCTAGGTTTTCTTACTCAGATTTTGAGTAGAATCAAATTAATGAATATTGAGATGGTATTTCCGATCTATCTTTGATCTAAGTATTCGGCGGATCATCACCACCCAAAAACAACGATTTTCCTAAAATCGGCGCGTGGACTCGCGTGGCCTTGTGGATTCAAGGTGCTACTGCTCTCGTGGATTCGGAGCGAGGTACGTTCGTGGATTTGAGACGTGCTACTGGGTGAAGACCGTGGATTCGGTCAGACGTCGTGGACTCGACGTTGGACGCTGTGGATTCGGCGTTGGACGCAAATCGTGGATTCGAGGCGCGTTGCGGAGCGAGCGGAGAAGATCAACTCTGAGCGTATGGAAAAAGGATGAGTCGTCTGTGAGTGCGTTATATCACCTTTGTACGTGTTATAATCTTAGTTGATTTCACCGTGTTATCGGTCCCGTGGTTTTTTACTCCTGGTTTTGGAGTTTTCCACGTAAAAATCTTGCGTGTTATTTTCATTTCCGCATTGGGTTTTTATTGCGCAAAGATTTTTGAGTGTTTATCGTTTACACCTGTTCACTCCCCCTCTAGGTGGTTTTTCCCCTATTTAGATCCTTATTACAGAGGTGACCCAACAATTGGTATCAGAGCGGGAATAGGGTTGTAAACAATGGTTGAAGGTGGAAACATCAACAGACCCCCATTTTTCGATGGAACAAATTATGCCTACTGAAAAGTACAGATGAAAGCTTTTTTAATTTTCATTGACGAACGAGTGTGGCAATCTATCGAGTTAGGATGGTCAAATCCAACTGAAGTTATTGTTGATGTTCACACCATCAAACCTAGGTCGAAATGGACCAAGGAAGAGATTGACTCATCTTCTTACAATGGCAAAGGAATTAACGCCTTATTTAATGCTTTGTCTCAAACTGAATTCTCTCGCGTCTCGGCATGTGAGACTGCGAAAGAAATCTGGGATGTTCTTCAAGTTACACATGAGGGAACTAACCTTGTGAAGATTCAAAAACTGCAAATGCTTACGAGCAAGTTTGAGTCTATTTTTATGGCAGAAAATGAATCTTTCACAGATTATTATACGCGATTGCAAGACATCGTGAATACATGTGCTAACTTGGGAGAGAAAATTCCAGAATTTAAAATTGTAAGAAAGATTTTAAGGACTCTTCCTGAAAGATTTCGTTCCAAGGTTACGGCCATTGAAACTATTAAACACCCGGACGAAATCCGTGTAGAAGAATTAGTTGGTTCATTACAAACATATGAAATGACATTTCCTACTAACTATTCTTCTGGAAAAGCATCTACTTCTAAGTCTTCAGGTTTTGCGTTGAAAACAACAAAAGAAGAAGACGCGGGTTCTTCCTCCTCAGACGATGACGAGAACCTATCTATGGAGGATTTTGAGAAGCAGCTTGCTCTCTTGACAAGAAAATTTCGTCGAAACTTTCGAAGGGGTAATTCAAGTAAAACTTCATCCTTCGTAAAGTCGAAGAAAGGCAAAGGTTTTTCAAGCCACAAGTCAAGAAAGCAAGAGAGTTTTTCAAAAGATAAGGAAAAGCTCAGAGGGACAAGTCCAATGCTTCAAGTGCCGAGTTTACGGCCATATCTCAACGGAATGTCCCAATAAGAATCCGTCAAAGAAGAAAGCGATGCAAGCCGTCACTTGGGATGACACCTCATCGTCAAATCAGTCATCTTCAAGTGATGAAGAGAATAACGCAACGGCGTTCCACGCGTTCACATCTTCACCCTTCGTGTGGTTAATGGCAAGTACATCCGATTCATTGTCCAACTCCTCCCAAGTTGAAAAGAATGCAACGGACGACGAATCGAGTAACTCCGAAGGTGAAGACTTTGTTTTAGCCTACCATAAACTTTTGAGGGATTCAAAGAAACTGGCTAAGCAAAACAAGGGGTTGAGAGGGAGATTGCAGGATCTCGAAGAAGAAGTAAAAAGAGCAACTTCTCTCTCGACCGGTCTTGAAGTGGAAAGGGATAACCTGATAAAAGCAAATGTTTCACTTCAAGAGAAAAATAAGCATTTCGAGAAGGAACATGTAAAAATGGTTGATAAAGCTGGTTACTTCTTGAAGCTCTACTCCGAGGCCTGACAGGAAAAAATGGAGATGACGAAGACCATTTTCCAACTTAAAGATGATTTAAAGAGATTTTCTTCTGGAAGGAGCAAGTTGGATAAGATGCTTGGTCTTGGTCAAACAAACCGTTTCGGCCTTGGATACAATCGAACTGAAGACAATTCTAGTTCGGTTGGGACAGTTTTTGTGCCCCAGTCGGTAACTCCTCCGACGACAGAATTCACTGCAATCAACGACAACAACCTTACCTCACCTACTTCGGGATAGTCAAGTATAAAGGTATGTTTTCGTTGTGGTTATGCAGGGCACATAAGAAGAAATTGCAAGATTGGAGCGAAACGAACAAATCAAGCACCTCTTGCAACTACTACCAATGAGTTCACTCCCCGAAAATCAAAGAAGGATTTTTCAAAAGAAAAGAACATTGGTAGTACATCAAACAAGACGACGATGTCAAGGAAAAGCGATAAATCAATCAAGACGCTTTCACCTAGGAGAATAACTTCACAGTCATTGCCGACGTACTCCAAAACTCAAAAGGTTTGGATACGCAAAGGTGAATTCTTCCTTCGTCCTTGAACCACGTTGGTACCAATCGGCCCTTGGAATTACTGCACATGGACTTAATGGGGCCGACTCGTCAACCATCTTTGGGAGGTAAATGGTATATTTTTCTTTTGGTTGATGATTTCTCTAGATTTTCATGGGTAACATTTTTAAAAGAGAAAGCGGATACTTTCGACTCTTTTCATGAGGTTTGTCATCGTATTGTGATTGAAAGAAATGAAAATGTTACGGCATTTTTGGTGTTGGCATATTTCGTGAGTCAAGTCAGTGGGTTGAGTCGGAGTCTTGAAGTGATCAAATTGTCAATCAGCAATCGAAGACTTAGAGAAGATTCAACAAGAGCTCAAGTTGACACTTAGTGTTTTGAGTCTTGAAGATTGAAGGTGAAGAATTGTGGATCTTATAGATCAATCTCAAGGAAAATGGATTCGGATTGCTTAGGTACGTTTAACTAAATAATTTTGGTGATCCGAATACATTTGAGTAGTTTAGAAACACTTGGATAAGTTTTCATTGCTTAAAAATCAAAAACTGGACAAATTGGATGTTCAGAATTCTGATCAGGATCAGAATTCCGATCAGGATCAGAATTCCGATCAGGATCAGAATTCCGATCCGGATCAGAATTCCGATCCGGATCCCGAACCTTGTTTTTTCAGGAATTGCTGGAAAAAAGACGACGATCAGGATCGCCATAAATCTGATCCGGATCGTCGTGCGGGAAAATTTCTGTTAAGGCAGTTTTTGATGCTTATCTCTTTCCAAAGGTTTCTAAACTATAAATAGACATTTAGGGTTTCTCAAGAACGCGTGTTCTCTACCGATTAATTTATAAAACACTTGAGAGCAACCCTAGAGGCTAGGTTTTTATCGTTCTTCTTTATAGCCTCTTTTAGGTCAATTCGATGGTTCCTTCAAGAACATATCTTTGGTCGAATTGATCTAATCTTTGCTTAGAGATTTCTTCTACGGTTCTTCATTGATAATCTAAGCAAAGGATCACCATCGAAGTCAATATTCTTATCGACTGAGTTTGCGTCGTGGATTCGACGTGGCATCGTGGATTCGGTGTGCTAAAGGCGTTTCGTGGATTCGAAGCGTGCGTTCGTGGATTCGAACGTGAGCAGTGGACGGGCAAAACGGTGGAGCGCGAGGTCCAAGAAATTGAAGGAGGGGTTAAATCCGTGGAGACGGTAATCACCTTGTTATTCTTCTTTTCTTAGGGATTGTTATTGCGTGGATATCCAACCGGTCAGCGCAAGGTCCAAAGAAGCTGAAGGAGGGGTTGAGTCCGTGGAGTCGGTAATCACCTTGTTATTCTTCTATTCTTAGTGGATTGTTATTGCGTGTTGGTCCCGTGGTTTTTCTCATGGATTGGAGTTTCCACGTAAATCTCGGTGTGCTGTTTTTATTTTCCGCATTGTTTTTATTTTGCACTGAGATTGAGTTTTTAAGTATTACACCTATTCACCCCCCCCTCTAGTTGTTTGATAGTACCTATTTAGATCCTTGTGGATCCATAATAACTCTACAATTGGTATCAGAGCGGGTTTTAGGTTTATCTATCTTGATGGGTGAAAGTGGTAATATTTATAGACCTCCTCTTTTTGATGGGACTAATTATGCTTATTGGAAAGTGCGGATGAGAGCTTTTCTCATCGCAATTGATGAGCGAGTATGGCAATCCGTGGAATGCGGTTGGGTGCATCCTGTTGAGGAAGTAGGAAATTCTACTACCCCAAAACCTCGCTCTAGATGGTCCAAAGAGGAATTTGAAAGATCTTCTTACAATGGGAAAGGTATGAACGCTTTATTTAATTCCCTTTCCTCGACTGAATTTACAAGAATTTCCGCGTGTGAAACCGCGAAGGAAATTTGGGATATTCTCAAAATTACACATGAGGGTACTAATCTTGTAAAAATTCAAAAGCTCCAGATGCTTACAAGTCAATTTGACTCTATTCATATGGAAGAGCATGAATTGTTTACAGATTATTACACTAGACTT
The DNA here is from genome assembly GCA_029204045.2 of Tillandsia leiboldiana. Lineage (NCBI taxonomy): Eukaryota > Viridiplantae > Streptophyta > Magnoliopsida > Poales > Bromeliaceae > Tillandsia > Tillandsia leiboldiana. Next base: position 19,162,971 of record CM055075.1, on the reverse strand, counting down.
CAAGATGTAATAAATACATGTGCTAATTTAGGAGAAAAGATCCCGGAGTCGAAAATTGTAAGAAAGATACTTCGGACTCTTCCGGAACGGTTTAGGGCAAAGGTTACCGCCATTGAAACCGTTAGTCATCCGGATGAGATGAGAGTAGAGGAATTAGTAGGTGCTTTGCAAACTTATGAAATGACTTTTCCTACTAATCAAGTTTCTTCCAAGTCTTCTTCTAAGCTTACAGGTATTGCATTCAAATCCACAAAGGAAGAAGATAGCGAATCAAGTTCCGACGATGAAATCTCTTTTGCCGATTTTGAAGAACAATTGGCGCGGATCACAAAGAAATTTCGTCGGAAATTTTGGAAGAATCGAACCGATGGATCTTCATCCACGAAACCATCTAAAAGATCATCGGGTTCTAAATCCTCTAACCTCAAATTCCTTGCAAAACCTTCTAAGGAAAAAGATGAATTCGAAGGGGAAATCCGATGTTATAGATGCAAAGGCTACGGCCATATTTCAACGGATTGTCCTACTCCGAAATTATATAAAAAGAAGGCTTTGCAAGCGAAAACTTGGGACGATTCTACTTCTAATGAATCGACCTCAAGTAAAGAGGAAAATGCCGTTGCTTTTCATGCCTCTCAAATTCCCTCCTCTAATTTGTGTTTATCATCTTTAGTCACTGACTCTACTCCTTTGATTTTGCATGAAACATCAACATCCGGCGGAGAGTCATCATGTGAGGGGGAGTCGGACGAAGAAGAACTCGTTGAGGCATATGAACAACTTCTTATGGAATCTAAGAAGATGGCCAAGCTTATCAAGAAGTTGAGGAAGCAACGACTTGAAGATCAAGACGAGAATCATGCTTTAAAGATAAAACTTCATGATCTCGAGGAGGAACAAGGACGTTTATTGGATAATAATAAAGTCCTCCAAGAAAAGCTAAACCAATCGGAGACAAACGCTAAATCATCTATGGACAAGATTGGTTTTCTAGAAAAACAGTTTGAGGAGATTCATGTCACCAACCAAGCATTGACCAAACAAGTTCATCAACTTAAATCCGACATACAAAGGATTTCAACCGATTCCAAGAAACTTGAGTGTATGTCCGGTTTAGGTCAAACAAGCAAGGTTGGTTTGGGTTTTAAAAAGGATCAAACTGTGCATGCTTCAAGTTCCACATTCAAATTGAAAGGAAGAACGTGTCACCTTTGTGGACTTGAAGGACATTTGGTGAAGAATTGCCCGAAAAAGAGAAAGAAGAGTCCTTCGGCAACTTCATCTACGGAGCGAACTCAACGGAATCAAAAGGCACATCAAGTCAAAGGAGTTCACTCAACCCACCAAAGGTCCGAGCCACAACATCAATCATTCAAGTGGATCACTGCGAGGCAAAGACCTAAGGTGGACCAACAGTCAAAGCGGACAACCCCCGGCCACAACGAATCAAGACAACCCAAAATCCAGCGATTTTGGATTCGGAAAGGTGATATCTTTCCTTGTCTTAAGTTCTAAATAGCTTATGACTGTATGTAATGCTTTGATTGGTTTTCCCTTCATATTTTTCTTAATCTTTGCATTACATGTTTTTCAATGCTCTTTGTTTTTATACTTTGTTTTTGAACAAAAGGGTTTTTACCGAACAAGTGCATTGAATAAAAAGGGGCTTCACTTTTATTCACTCCAAATTAATTTTATTTGGATTATCAACTTTACTCCTTAATCATAATCTTGAAGATACTTCATTATAGGAGTTTTTGATATTATAAGCATCAAATTTTAGAAATCATGTGTGATCTTTAGATGCTTAATCTATCTCGGTTGTGTGAGTTCTTTGTGATAAACATGAGACAACCGATTGACTAAAATTTGGGATTTAATTCTTTCACGTAAGAGATTGCCTTCTTACAAGGGTAAATAATTGAATTATGAAAGATGTGGAAAGAGTTACATTCGAAAGGAGTGTGAAAACTACCACCACATGCTGGAAAGAGCTGCCACCCCGGTCGTCCGGTTTGTGTGTGAAGCTACCACATGTTATGGATGCTTGATAGTATTTTATGAGAAAATCTTTAGTTGAAGCATTTGGAGATTTATATGCAAAACTCTTATATTTTGAACAATCTCCTGGTTGGTATAAGGTGGAATAGTTGAAAGATGCTCAAAGAGCCACCCTTAGGTATTTTAGTGCTTATCTCAAATTTGAAAGGGTAAAAATTCAGAATTGATGTCATTTGGAAATCTCCGTAAGTCATCTTTGTAAATCCGTTACATCTTGATAGAGTTTGGATCTCAAGATTATTTTTGATGACTTGTGTTTGATGAATATAACATGAAAAACGGTTTATAATGTTTTACCTTTATTTTTCATGATTTTGGAGTAAATCTTTTTAATTTCGTGAAATTAATTGGATTGAATGGCATCTATGTGAATTCATTGTTTTTCAAAGCACTTAAATGGATTTCTTGATGGAATACAAATCGGTATTTGAAAAGATTCCAAAATCTGGATTTGTTTCAAGAAATTATTTGATTTTTGCTTTCTGGTACAGGTACGCAATCTGCATTTTTGTTATATACCGGAACTGAGCTTTTATCTCTCTTTCTCTATGAACTAATGCTGTTAGTGATTTCCTTTTGTCTAGTATGTTCACTGTTTGACAATTTGTGACAAAAAGGGGGAGAAGAGAAATAGGGGGAGACAGAGATGAGATCATCGAGATAGGGGGAGAACGGAAAATGATGATCGTATCACAAAGGGGGAGAACATGGAGAACATGTTAGAGATGCTCAAGATAGGGGGAGACAAAGAAAAAAACAAAAGAACCAAAAGGAAGACGGATCAAATGTAGGATTCTAATTTCTAACGACTAACGTTTGATTTTGTTTGGAGTTTTGGTTTTGCAGGAATTACATCACTTTAAGACTCCAAGTCCTAAGTCATAGAGTATGTTCTAGGACTGTTTGGTTCAAATGTAATTTTGTATTTATTGGATCTTTCACGCAAAGAAAATCAATGTTTTGGTGATGACATTGAGTTTCGATTTTTTGGTTTAAGATGAGTATTTTGAGCTTTTATGTATTTTTGGGTTTTGTCACGAAATTGCCAAAGGGGGAGATTGTTACGGCATTTTTGGTGTTGGCATATTTCGTGAGTCAAGTCAGTGGGTTGAGTCGGAGTCTTGAAGTGATCAAATTGTCAATCAGCAATCGAAGACTTAGAGAAGATTCAACAAGAGCTCAAGTTGACACTTAGTGTTTTGAGTCTTGAAGATTGAAGGTGAAGAATTATGGATCTTATAGATCAATCTCAAGGAAAATGGATTCGGATTGCTTAGGTACGTTTAACTAAATAATTTTGGTGATCCGAATACATTTGAGTAGTTTAGAAACACTTGGATAAGTTTTCATTGCTTAAAAATCAAAAACTGGACAAATTGGATGTTCAGAATTCTGATCAGGATCAGAATTCCGATCAGGATCAGAATTCCGATCAGGATCAGAATTCCGATCCGGATCAGAATTCCGATCCGGATCCCGAACCTTGTTTTTTCAGGAATTGCTGGAAAAAAGACGACGATCAGGATCGCCATAAATCTGATCCGGATCGTCGTGCGGGAAAATTTCTGTTAAGGCAGTTTTGATGCTTATCTCTTTCCAAAGGTTTCTAAACTATAAATAGACATTTAGGGTTTCTCAAGAACGCGTGTTCTCTACCGATTAATTTATAAAACACTTGAGAGCAACCCTAGAGGCTAGGTTTTTATCGTTCTTCTTTATAGCCTCTTTTAGGTCAATTCGATGGTTCCTTCAAGAACATATCTTTGGTCGAATTGATCTAATCTTTGCTTAGAGATTTCTTCTACGGTTCTTCATTGATAATCTAAGCAAAGGATCACCATCGAAGTCAATATTCTTATCGACTGAGTTTGCGTCGTGGATTCGACGTGGCATCGTGGATTCGGTGTGCTAAAGGCGTTTCGTGGATTCGAAGCGTGCGTTCGTGGATTCGAACGTGAGCAGTGGACGGGCAAAACGGTGGAGCGCGAGGTCCAAGAAATTGAAGGAGGGGTTAAATCCGTGGAGACGGTAATCACCTTGTTATTCTTCTTTTCTTAGGGATTGTTATTGCGTGGATATCCAACCGGTCAGCGCAAGGTCCAAAGAAGCTGAAGGAGGGGTTGAGTCCGTGGAGTCGGTAATCACCTTGTTATTCTTCTATTCTTAGTGGATTGTTATTGCGTGTTGGTCCCGTGGTTTTTCTCCTGGATTGGAGTTTCCACGTAAATCTCGGTGTGCTGTTTTTATTTTCCGCATTGTTTTTATTTTGCACTGAGATTGAGTTTTTAAGTATTACACCTATTCACCCCCCCCTCTAGTTGTTTGATAGTACCTATTTAGATCCTTGTGGATCCATAATAACTCTACAGAAAAGATCGTTCGTGTTCGAAGTGATAGAGGTGGAGAATTCATTAATTCTAAATTCATTGATTTTTGCACTTCCAATGGCATAAAACATGAATTCTCAGCACCCTATACACCTCAGCAGAATGGTGTAGTTGAGCGCAAAAACAGGGTTGTTCAAGATATGGCGCGTGTGATGCTTCATAGCCGGAAACTCGCGTTACATTTTTGGGCAGAAGCTGTGAACACCACTGTCTATGTAATTAATCGAGTGTATTTGCGCCCGGGAACTTTAAATACACCATATGAGCTGTGGTTCTGTAGAAAACCGAATATCAAATATTTTCGTATCTTTGGGAGTCGTTGTTATATTTTGTGTGATCGCGAAAATCTTGGTAAATTCGACTCTCGAAGTGACGAAAGGATTTTCATGGGTTATTCTACAAACAGTAGAGCATATCGGGTATTTAACTTGGAATCTAAAATGATGGTAGAATCTATAAATGTTAAAGTAGATGAAGCTTTCCATTTTGCATCTGATAAATCTACCCCTGATATGTCTCTAGATGATGATACTCCTGTAAATGCATCTTCTCATAATAACTTTTTTGATAAAGTTGATGCATCTAATGGTTCTTCTAGTTTATCTGAAATGCAGGAATCATCACATGTACCTCCGAGTACTCCGTTACCTCAAACGCTACGGATCTCCAAGGATCATCCGGAATCGAATATTATTGGAGACCCACAAGAAGGAGTCAGGATTCGGAGACAGTTGGTTTGTGGAGTCGCATGTTACGACTCCATGGTAGAACCAAAGAACGTTGATGAAGCTCTTCAGGATGACTACTGGATTGAAGCGATGCAGGAAGAGCTCCATCAGTTCGAAAGAAACAAAGTCTGGGAGCTAACGAAGCCACCGAAGCAACACAATGTGATTGGTACTAAATAGATTTTCAAGAATAAGAAAAACGATGATGGTACCATCATCAGGAACAAAGCACGTCTAGTTGCTCAGGGCTACTCACAAATAGAAGGTATAGACTTTGATGAGACGTTCGCCCCAGTTGCTCGACTCGAGTCAATTCGTATACTGTTAGCGATTGCTTGTCATTTTAAAATCAAACTCTTTCAAATAGACGTTAAGAGCGTATTTTTAAATGGGTTTTTAAACGAGGAAGTTTATGTGGCTCAACCGAAAGGTTTTGTAGACTATAAACAACCTAACCATGTTTTTTGTTTGAAAAAGGCTCTTTACGGTCTAAAGCAAGCACCGCGAGCGTGGTACGAAAGGTTAACAAAGCACCTATTGGAAAAGGGCTATACTCGAGGGGGAGCAGACCGGACTCTCTTTGTGAAGCATTATCAGGATAATTTCATTGTAGCACAAATCTATGTCGATGACATTGTATTTGGTGCAACTAGAGACAATGATGCTTCTAAATTCGTTGAAACCATGGAAAGCAAATTTGAGATGTCTATGATGGGCGAACTGACATACTTTCTTGGATTGCAAGTGAAACAAAATGATGAAGGCATCCATTTGTGCCAATCCAAGTATGCAAGGGAGTTGGTGAAGAAATTCGATTTAGAAAACTCTAAAGATTTTCCAACTCCAATAGGAACTAGCAATAAGGGATTAGGAAGTGAATCTCTTAGTGAAAGTGTAGACGAGAAGCTTTATCGTAGCATGATTGGAAGTCTACTCTACCTCACGGCTAGTCGCCCGGACATATCCTTTAGTGTTGGGATTTGCGCGAGATATCAATCAGCACCAAAGGAGGTTCACCTGAAAGCGGTAAAGAGGATCATCTGGTACGTCAAAGGAACACTGAACTTCGGAATTTGGTATCCTATGGGAACAACGCTTGATATTATAGGATATTCAGATGCCGATTGGGCAGGGTCTGTGGATGATCGGAAAAGTACGAGTGGTGCTTGTTTTTATCTTGGCCATTGCCTTGTTGCATGACATAGTAAAAAGCAAAACTGCATAGCACTCTCGACTGCCGAAGCGGAATATATTTCAGCGGGTAGTTGTTCAACTCAACTCATTTGGATGAAAAGCATGTTGAGCGACTTCCGAATTTCAGCAACTTCGGTAACTATTCTTTGTGACAACACAAGTGCTATAAATATTTCTAAAAATCCTGTGTTGCACTCGAGAACAAAACACATTGAACTTAGATATCATTTTCTAAGAGAGCTAGTTGAATCAAATTTACTTCAAATTTCCTATATTTCAACTGAGGATCAATTAACAGACATTTTAACAAAACCTTTGGATCAAAAACGATTTATTCATTTACGTAAAGCAATTAGAATGTTTTCTTGAAATAACACTTTTTGAAATCATTGCTTTGGTTAGGTTTTGTTTTGTGTTTTTGTTCCTTATCTATGTTTGTACATAGAACATTAATTGAGCATATGTAATTGACTTTACTTGCATCCTTTCATATATTTTGAAATTTATTATGCTTTGGATATCATAATAATTCATTTGATGCAATGATCATTTATGTCAATTAATCATCTTTAATTGATCAAAGTCAATTTCTCTCTCATATGATCTCTTGGTATAGTTTTATCATATTTGAAGATTGAGTTAAGTATGAAACTCGAGATCAATTTTTGGTTGAATACCTTATATCTTAAATAATTGATAACCAATTGAGGGGGAGTTTGTTAAAATATTTATGCTCATAAGATGTGGAAAGAGTTACATCCCAATGAGGAGTGTGAAAACTACCACCACATGGAGGAAAGAGCTACCACCTCGGTCGTCCGAGTACTGTGTGCAGCTACCACATGTATACCAAGCATGGTTTTTCAAGTTGTTTAGATAAAATGCGTTTTGGAATACTTGACCCTGTCAAATTCCAAGGTTGGTATAAGGTGGGGATTTTATTGAAAGATGCTCAAAGAGCCACTCCTTACAACAAATTGATTAGATACATTATCTAACATATTTGGGATTTCAAACATCTATTGATCTTGGTACTTCATTTTCTTTACTATGTTAATGATTTGATAAACGCATTACTCATAAGATCAAGATAGATGTGATTGAACTTGTTCAACTTTAAGGGTTTTAATTTTTATAAATTTTCATTTCATTACTTGGATATTATCGATAGATTTAGCATAATCTATTTCTTTTGATGTGAAATGATGATTTTTGTTTAAAGTTGACATGCAAAAGTGCTTACATACTTTTTCTGGATTTTCTTGAATTTTCCTAAATTTTTTCTGAAGAAAAAGTTTGGAGTCGATCCGGACCGGAACATCCGTTCCGGATCCCGAACGCAGGAATTTCCTGCGGGTAGCCGTTCCGGACTGCATTCATAGGGCGTTCCGGACCGCGGCTAGGGTTTATATGAAACAAAAGGGTTTTTGATTTTATTTCATCTCAATCTTTTGTTTCCAAGTCTCCAGAGCTTCTCTCTCTAGAAATCATTCAATTTGGAGCCTTTCTAACTAGAGTTTTTCAAATCAAAGTGAGTTCTCATGATCAAAACTTCGGTATTTCACTGTTTTTCTATATTTTGCTCAAAATGTGGATGAAATCATGTATCTTTTTCGTTTGAGATTGGTTTTTGATCAAATTTCTTTTGAAATAAGAACTCTGAGTAGATTAGTTTTGATTATGTGCTAGGTATTCTCTTGATTAACGGATTTTTGGGCTTCGATTTATGAAAATTCGGTTTTGGGGCATATAATAAGAATTTTTGAAAATCATGGGATTGATCTATTTTTAAAATTCTGTTTGCAAAACTAATTTGATTCCTAGTCTCTTTACATGATAATGATTGTTTAGGTACAATTTTTCAAAATTTTGAAAATAAACAATTTTTTTCGTGTTCTTGAGTTGTTGCTCGCAAGATTCTCTCATTCACAAGAAATAGAAGAGATGGTATTCACTTGGATAATCGTTCTTCTGACTGCTATGGTTCACACTAGAGCAACGAACAAATTGAAGAGAGCAAAGAAAACTCAACGAAGAGGTGAGTTTGTCCTCATTAACGACTCCGAGACGGAATCGGATAAAGACGATGTGAATTGGGATGAATTACTAGAGGACGACACAACGCCTGTCAAGACAAAAGAGAAGTCCCCTAGTTCGCTTAAGGAAAAGGAAGCACCGACTGCTGTGGAAAAAGGCAAAGCACCAATGCCATCATCATCTATCTTGGTGAAACGAAAGAGACTAGCTCGACGGTTAGGACGAGTACGAGGGGTCGAAATTAACGAACCAATAGCTCCTGATTCACCACCCCGTGAGGAACAAGTGTTCGTTAATGCAGATCGTCTAAGGGCGTTTGAGAATCGAGAATGCATTGGAGAAAGACATGTTAACATTGGGGCTCTTCGAGACCACTCACCGGAGTTTGGTAATTTGATTGAACAAGCCAATCTTCTTCAAGTATGCCGATTCCCAGAAATGCTTGGATATTGTTTGCATCACGTAAGGACCTTCTACACAAATGCACGGCACCTTCAAGAAAATGAAAACGGTCCGATGGAGTTTTACACGAATGTCCAAGGGACGAGACTTAAAATAACTCCACAATTGGTTGGCGAGGTCTTAGGAATGCAAGCTAGCAGGTCAGGAATTAACTACTTGAAATGAAGGAGTTTGACGAACACGATGTGGCAAATAGTTATAAGGGGAATATGTTTGGATGGAACTCAGTCAACGGAGAAATCTGTCAAGTCCAAAGAACTTCGTCTTGAGTACCGATTCCTAAACTTCATCACATGTTACAATATTCTTCCAAACATGCAGACGAAAGTCTTGAGATGGGATCGAATGCTGTTCTTGTATCTCTTAGGACATCCGTCAGAGGCAATGGGATTAAATATCAACATTCCATACATTATTTGGAATAGGATGACAAGATATGTTGAGCATCCTCATCCCACGGAAAGACTCCCATTTCCATTAATCATAATGAGGATTTTAAAGAAATTTCAGGTTGATATCAGTTCGACAACTTATCAACACTGTTTAGGCATGATCAATGAGTCCACTGTTGTTAAGTCCCTCCATAAGCTGCCTTATGTCACCCCAACTCCTCCGTACGGAACAAAACCCTCCGTCGGCACTTCTGCATCACCTTCAAGGCAAGCTCCTATGCCAGATGATGAAGCATCCATCACATCGATTTATAAGGAGCAGCAACGCTTATCCTTTGAGCAAGAGCAAATAACTAAAGAGCAGAAGAGAATTTCTGATGAACTTGAACTCATTACAGCAGCCCAAATCACCTTGACAAAGAAGTTCACATCAATGACTAAGTTAGTCAAGAAGATGTTTTTGAAAATGGGTTGTAGTAGCTCTGAGGACTCAGAGTCCGATGATTGATTCTTTTCAATTCTTTTCTTTTGCGGTTTTTAGTTTAGTTCTTACATTTTCCTGTTTTGAACTTATAACTCTCCCTTTTATTTTGTAATTTTGGCTACTTTAGTGACAAAAAGGGGGAGAGAGATATGAACAATTGGAATCGAACAATGGTTACAATGGTTTGTGAGAACTTTGAACTTTGAACTCTGGAAGGTAAGTATCAAAGCAACTTTTGGTTTTGTATTGTGAATGCATGCATGCCTCGACTAACTATTTGACTAACTATTTGGGCATGTATTATTACTAACAAGTTGTTTGATTACTAACAAGTTTATGACATTTGGATTTTATTGCTTAGATGATATGTCTATTTCTGATTATGATCTTATTACATATCTGAGTTCATAAATGTCATGGTGAGTATAAACTCTATCTCTGTGGTTTTTGAATGCTAAAAATTCTTGAGGTATCTAACGATCTCTTTTGTCAAGAATGATTTCTTTTACAGAGAGTACAGAAATCTAAGTCTAGAGTCTGTTTTAGGAGTTTATCTCATATATTTGTTTTATTTGGATCTCTAATGTAAATTTTTGTTGTATGGTGATAGCAACAAAAATATATTTTTGAATTTTCTTAAGTGGATCTCCGTTTTGTCACGAAACCGCCAAAGGGGGAGATTGTTAAGGATTTTAGTTTTGGCGTATTTCGTGAAAGTTTTTAAGTCTTGAAGATTGAAGATAAAGAAACTTGGATCATATACCTCAATCCCAAGAAAGAAGAATTCAAATGATCAGGTAAGTTTAACTAAACATTTTTGGTGATCTGAATACTTCTTATAATGTAGAAACACTTGGGATGGGATTTTAATCGCATAAAAATCAAAAACTGGACAAGTTAAATGTTCAGGATCCGGAACAGGGAACTACAGTCCGGACCCCGAACGTTGGTAGTTCATGCACAAATCCAGTTCTGAACATCGCTGTTTTGTTCCGGACCCCGAATGTGGACTTTGGTGAAACTGCATGAACAGTCTGGACCATAGGATTTTGTTCCGGACCCCGAACGTGGAGTTTACTGAAACTGCATGAACAGTCCGGACCATAGGATTTTGTTCCGGACCCCGAACGTGGAGTTTACTGAAACTGCATGAACAGTCCGGACCGTGGATTTCGTTCCGGACCCCGAACCTTGATTTTTCAGGAATTCTCTGAAAAACAACGACAGTCCTGAACGAGACTAATCCGGTCCGGACCGTCGTGCGGGATAAAATCTGTTACAATCAGTTTTTGATTCTTATCCTCTTCCAATGGTTTCTAACCTATAAGTAAACCCTAATTCTACTTTTTAGGGTAATCCACACTAAGTTTTATCTCTGGGAAATGACGGATAAAAATTAACGAAGAAAAACTTAGAGATCCACATATAGAGAAGAAAGGAAATAAATAGATCTGATTCTATATTTCTTCATCTATATTAATTAATTTGATTCTAGATTTTCTTACTCAGATTTTGAGTAGAATCAAATTAATGAATACTTAGATGGTATTTCCGATCTATCTTTGATCTAAGTATTCGGCAGATCATCACCACCCAAAAACAACGATTTTCCAAAAATCGGCGCGTGGACTCGCGTGGCCTTGTGGATTCAAGGTGCTACCGCTCTCGTGGATTCGGAGCGAGGTACGTTCGTGGATTCGAGACGTGCTACTGGGTGAAGACCGTGGATTCGGTCAGACGTCGTGGACTCGACGTTGGACGCCGTGGATTCAGCGTTGGATGCAAATCTTGGATTCGAGGCGCGTTGCGGAGCGAGCGGAGAAGATCAACTCGGAGCGTATGGAAAAAGGATGAGTCTTCTGTGAGCGCGTTATATCACCTTTGTACGTGTTATAATCTTAGTTGATTTCACCGTGTTATCGGTCCCGTGGTTTTTTACTCCTGGTTTTGGAGTTTTTCACGTAAAAATCTTGCGTGTTATTTTCATTTCCGCATTGGGTTTTTATTGCGCAAAGATTTTTGAGTGTTTATCGTTTACACCTATTCACCCCCCCTCTAGGTGGTTTTTCCCCTATTTAGATCCTTATTACAGAGGTGACCCAACAGGGCACTTGTTCGGCCGACATAACCCTGCACTCACAGATGCTATCGGGGGCTCACGGGTCATCATGTCGACCACTTTACCGGTAAAGAACGCAAGTGGGGGATCAGGCCCACGGCGTACGTGAAGTACAGCGGTGCATGGCGATCATAATGCAGATGCTCAAGCTCACGGTCTAAGTGTAAGAAAAAAGTCGGATATGCGCAGCGGAAGAAAGAAACGCAATTAAAATTTTATAAACCAAAGATCACCTCATGTTTTGTTTTAGATCGTTAATAAGTAATCTAATTGATCTTATCAATTAGGATTTAATTTTTACCTTGCGCGGGTCGAGATCACCGCGAAGCCGACGATCGTTGGTAAAAATTGTTCGTCCTTGCTAGCCGCGCACGCGCCCGGCCTCTAGTCGCGTCCACACGAAATCACGCCCTTGATCGAAATAATCGATCGCCTTGATTCGCGATCCGATCACGAATTAACTCTTGTGTCGATATAAGGAGGATGAATCAATCTTCTAATTGTGCTAGCAATCTTCCGAAGATCGAGAACGATGAATTAATTATGGAGGACTTGAGGAAGAGGGAGAGGATTGGCGGCTAGGGTTTTCTTATCCCCTTTTTATTATATCTATATAATATGTCATATGACATATATTTATAATGAGAAAACCCTAATCCTAAATCTAATCCTTATCGAATCCTAGTCCGATTGGATTATCCATTACCCTTAAGTTAGTTTCAATATGAATCGAATCCGAATCCTGATTCGATTCGTGTGTAACATTTACAAATAAGTCCTCAAATTATTTACTAACGATTAGCAAATACACCATGCAACTTTTGCACTTAAATACCTCTAATTTACAATAATTGCAAATTAGTCCTTTTACTAATAAATTAGTAAACTTTAGTATTATGATTATAATTAATCCATTCAATAAACTTCTTTATCATCTCCATAATATCGATCATGCGCGATTTCTTATGTGTGTGACCTAATAGGTTCAATTCTGTCTGGTAGTGAGATATGATGCGATCCCCATCGGCATCATCATCGAAACTCTTTTTGATGGATCAAACACTTTTGATTCTTCCCTCGTATAATAATTATTCGCCTATAATTATTCTTATTGGTTCGCACAATCTACCAGTAACGCCTAGCAACATATAGTGGCAATCCAGTCAGAAGTGAATATTGGACTGAACCTCTAGGTGCAGTTACCGTATATGTATCCTTCTATCGCATAGTCCCAACTGAGTGGAGGTCATGGAATACTCGTCAAACCCCATCACCCGTTATATGACAAATTTGATAGGACAGAAGCTCATATGGTTGCTCTTGGAAACACCTTTCCATGAACCATATTACCCCGGCCGAGGATTTCTGAGTTTTGCCTTACAAATAGCATAGGACTAATTATCTCTCTACCGAGAGCGATAGATCCCCTGTAAACAAACACCCATTCCTAATATGAACCGACTGCAGCCAACATATACTACTAAGACCCGTGACTAGGATCAGAGTTTATTGCATAGTCAAACTACAGTAGCCTCATATTGAATGGCCATGGTGTCGCAGGTCTAAGGATCAGTTGTACCACTGCAACATCGAATCAGTTACTGACGAATGAGTAGACATCCATGTAACTATTCGTAATTGGTCACGCTCAGTGCCCTTGTTCTCTAACAACCACCTGCACGTTCGCTCCAGTGTCCCCACACTGATGAGTTGAGACTCGTCATCCTAAAAGAGAGCGACACATACATCAATCTTACCGGATCAATCATCGTCCCCATGATGATCCTCCGATTGAGAGCATTTATGACTTAATCACCAATAATATGTATCTCAAATTCTTAACTCTTAAGAATATACATTATCATCTCATTAATTCAAAGGACGATTCATGGACACATTAAACATGAATGGCATAAAATGCCCAAATAATAATAAAGATCAAGTACAAAAATATGTCCCATAGAAAAAAAAAATGCGTCAGCCTGATAGGCTTCTGGGGCATACAACTAACAATCTCCCACTTGCACTAAAGCCAATCAGTCATGTATCTAATGCCCATCTTCTCAAGATGAGTCTCTAGTTTCTGCTGAGTCAAAGCCTTAGTTAGCGGGTCCGCCACGTTATCTGCGGAGGCAACCTTCTGCACTTCAATATGTTTAGCTTTGATGTACTCTCTGATCTTGTGATACCGCCGCTCAATATGTTTGGATTTCTGGTGAGATCTCGGCTCCTTATCTAATGCTACGGCGCCATTATTATCACAATATAGTTTCAGGGGATCCCTACTAGAGGGAACCACGCCAAGCTCAGTGATAAATTTCTTGATCCAAACAGCTTCCTTGGCAGCTTCAGATGCAGCAATGTACTCCGCCTCCATAGTAGAATCAGCAATCGTCTGTTGTTTAGAACTCTTCCAAACTATTGACCCACCATTGCAAATAAATAGATACCCAGACGTAGACTTTCTATCGTCTATATCAGACATAAAATCTGAATCTGTATAGCCATTAACTTTGAGTTCTCCACCTCCAAAAATCAAGAACATATCCTTTGTTCTTCTCAAGTACTTAAGGATATTCTTTACCGCTACCCAATGCTCTTCGCCTGGGTTCGACTGATATGGACTAGTGACGCTCACAGCCTGTGCTATATCAGGTCGAGTACATAGCATCGCATACATTAAACTCCCTATCGCGGAAGCATAAGGGATGCTGCTCATGCGACTTCTCTCTTCAAGTGTCTTAGGAGACATAGTCTTAGAGAGGTGAATTCCATGTCTTAGAGATACCATACCCCTTTCGGAATTCTCCATGCTGAACCTTTTCAACACTTCATCTATGTACATAACTTGCGATAAACCAAGCAACTTCTTAGGTCTATCCCTATAGACCTTTATCCCTAGGATATAAGATGCTTCTCCAAGGTCTTTCATAAAAAACCAGTGTATAATTTTATTTTATTTTATTTTTTATTTTTTATTTTTTTTATTTTTTTTTATCAGAGTTGCAAATCATCCAGGGCAATGACAGACCGCCACATATATAGAAGAGTCTCAATCCCCTATGGAATTGAGCCTTTTCTATATATGCACGGCTAGCTTGGCAACAACATCAAAGTACTAACTACGTACTACAAAAATAATAATAATACAAGTAAACTTTACAACTGAAATACAAATTCCTTTTTCTTAAACATTTATTACATAACCTTTCGGTTGTCCGGGGTCAACCTCTATATCGATACCTCGCCAATTCGTCCCGACATCCCAACACCCGCTCGACCTGAAAAACAGTCACCCGAGGGTGTGAGACACACCGGAGTGTATCCCAGTGGGCACGACGAGCCGAGATATAGCAGATCGTACCTACTGGTATACAATACTAGCGGATAGTAAAGATCACATTAGGTAAGCATTTATGAAGCGAATGAATAACCAACAGGAATATGTATAATCTTGACAGGAATATAATGAACCAAGCATGCTGAATAATTGTATAGGCAGGTATCAAACAAATGAATATCTTCAAACCGAAATCAGGAATCATGAGATAAGACAAAAGCAGACTAAAAGCAACATATGCATCAAATAAATGAAATAGTAAAGTAACCCAATCTAATGCCACTATCGGTCTCACAGAACCTCAGGCGATGCCACTATTGGTCTCACAGAACCTCAGGCGATGCCACTATTGGTCTCACGGAACCTCAGGCTAAATACCACTTTCGATCTCACAGAACCTCAGCCAAATGCCACTATTGGTCTCACAGAACCTCAGGCGAATTTGCCCATTTGGCACCAGCAGGTTGACATTTCCCTCCACAAAGGGTCACGGGTTGCCACAGCTAACCACTTTACCGGTAAAGAACAATATCCACGGGGCGCGACCCCGGCAATGTTCGTGAAGTACAACGGTGCGGGCGATCAAATGCAAATGCTCAAACTCACGGTCTACTGACCGGTTAATCGGCAACAAGCCGGAAAATCCCCACTGGGATGCAATCAACTGAATCTCAACACTTATGCAGGAATAATCAGCAACTAATCAACTGAATCTCAACTCATATGCAAGATCAAAGGCAAATCTCAACTCAACATAAGATCAACAGCAAATCTCAACTCAATCATGCAGACCAACCAAACATACAAAACTAAACACATATTTTTGAGAAAACTATTTTGAAAACAGGTTTTAGGCCCAAACTTCGAAGAGCAATGCCTTTGTCCTATCAAACAAGAACATACTCAGGCGACCCTACGACGTTCAGTAAAACATTTAGTTGATTATGTGTTCAGCAGTGTAATATTTGATCAACAGGAAAGCAAGCTCAATCATAATGCAAATGCTCAAACTCTCGGTCCACTGACCGGGTAATCGTCAACAAGCCGGGAAAATCCCCACTGGGATGCAATATCAGAATCAACTGAGTCTCAACTCATATGCAAGAATAAGCAGCAACTAAATATCATGGATCAGATATAATCAGGAAGTACTGATAATCAGGTATATAACCTAGCAAATGACCAATCAGGCATGGCAATGTCCAGAATAATGATATGAATACTGGAAGCACTATGTAAAGCAACAGATAACTGATAAAAGTTATAACTCAGGCATGAAGCAGTATAAACTGAATCAAAAGGAAGGCAGGCTCAAAGTAATAGTTAAGCTACCAAAAACAGGAGTCCAACCAATACCGTACACAGAGGGCCGAAATGATAAAGCCCGGACCGAAGATAAACCCACCTGTCAAATCGCAGGCGACAAGACTGAATCGACTGTACGCTCAGAACCAGATGCAAACTGGACAGACCTGAATCAAACATATTGATCAGGGATCAACTCTAACTCTTAGCTCATTTCAAGTCACTTAACCCTTTTTAATTACTTAACCTCAGTGTTTGACAATCACACTTAGACCAACATAATCTTTTTAGCACTGTTTTCGCTCATTCTTTCAACTAAAGATTCATTTTAATGAACCGTCACTTCCAGCAGGTGACATTTATCTTGCTGAACACCGTGCTCACCAATTTGCGGCAGCACGGGACCCGAGGAAAACTTCGGGTCGTAAAACACTCCTCTAACATAGCCATTTTGCATTTTTGTTTCTCCGGCTTATCGAAACTTAAATCTGACGCGAGCATCGCATCCAGTGACCCCAAATTAGCCAGGAGCTCATTGTCTCAGCTTTTTAAACAGTCCAGAAACAGGACTTTGGCCAATTATTCATTCTAGAGCTTGATTACATTAGAACTCAACGTATACTTAACCAATTTCAATTCTGTTTGAACCACATGCTTAAAATACCTTAATAATCACTGTGCTTGCCCTAGTGCAGCACAGAAGTGGCTGGAACAAAAGATTCCACAACCTTGCTTACTAACATAATGCACAATGCTCCAAACCTCTGTCCACACAGATCTGTTTGATATGAAGTGAGCATCAATCTCAGGGAACAATTTAGAGCAACTTTCATATTTACCTCAAACCCTAATTCCAAACTTTCCTTCATTCAGGCATTAGAACAAACACTTGGTGTGCACAGTTTACACACACACTCACATACACATTTCTCAAGTTCGATCTCTGCAACCACAACACCTGGGCCTTTCTAACTTGGAAGGACTTGTTCCTCCAAGTTTCAGGAGCATTTCCCCGCAGTTGGAGCAAGCCAAAAACCTCGGGTTGGCCGGAGCTCGGGAAGAAGATGAAGTCCCCAAAGCTTTGAAATTCGTGACTGATCAACCAGCACAACTGGGACCCAACTACTTGATTAATTGGATGCTAAATACCTTAACATACTCACCCGGACCCGTGCCCGGCGACAGGACACGGCGGCGACGCGGCGGCCACAAGCTCGGTTTGGAGCTCCTCCACCTCTAATGGTGAATTCTTCCAGAGGCATTATGAAGCTCTCCAACTTGGATAGAAACACTCCTCTGCCCCACACGAAGCTTCTTGACCATCCCACCCCGGCTGGAGGTGGCCGGAGCGCCGGCGGCCGCGTTTGGTTCACATCTCGGGTTATCCATGGCATCATGAATTTCATGATGCATGGAAGCCATGCAACAGCATGGTTCCACTACCCTTGGTTCCAGCAACATATCTGGGCATGTGGCCGGCGGCGGGGAATCGCGCCGGCGCTGGAGCAAGAAGCTCGACCAACATGCAAAACCCGAAAAACTAGGGTTTCGATCTGCGAGGTAAATACTCAACCAAACTTGCTAAAACTTTGCATAATTAACCTATGGGTCCTACAGTTCAAGCCCTTCATTTTACTTTTCGATTTGGTTCAGTGGTTGCCGAGATCTCTCGAGGCGGAGCTAGATTAGGTTTCCGGCCAACTTTCTTTCCCGCCGGCCATGCAACGTGCATGGGGGGTTCGGGCTGTGCATGGAGCATCCTAAGGGCCCAATTACTCTACATCTATGGGTCAAGGGTGCAAACAACCAGTGGTTTAGTGCCCTTACCTTGGCCAGAGTTGGTGAAGAGGGAGGAAGCCGGTTCTCTTCTTCCTTCTTCGCGCGGCCACAGCAATCACCCAGAAATGCTCCACAGGTACAGTGGAACACCACAGGATCACCATATCCAATTTTGGAAAGGTTTGATTCCAAACTTCTTTGTTCTCTCTCTCTCGGGTTCACCTCTCAATGGAGTTGTGTCCTTGGCCACCCAGCACTTCGGGGCTTGGTTTGGGATCACAGGGGATTCATGTGATGCCTAGGATTCCAACTTGACTCCTCGTGCTTCATCCCCAAGGATACCAAGGGACATTTTACACTTAATGCAAGATTCCTTTTGCAAATAATCCCAAACCCATTTCACACTCAACCTCAACCTCCGAGACCTTCACAGGAGGTGTAAAATGCATCTAGAACCTTAAGGAATTAAGCTTGTTAACTTTGGTTCATAAAATATATAGATTTCTTAAGAAAGTATTGATTTTTCGACGATTTTCACGCAATTCGAGAAAATCCGCTCAGCGAATTGCGAAACAGACTCCGCCACGACGTCCGGCTCGTCGAGACCTGTCAGGTAGCGTATTTGTTTGTTTAATTTGGTGCTCGGATAAAATCTCGGGTCAACTAGTTCTTGTATGTCGCATATCGACGCACGCACTTCGATGCACTCGGGTCGCCAAACGCGAAATCCGTCAGTGCCATTGTGCTCAGAACGTCGAAATCAACTAGGTTCGACTACTCATACCACTATATTAGGAGTCCGGATGGTAAATTGGCCAACGTCGATCAATGGGACATTTAAAATAGAGGGTTACTATTCATCCATAAGTTGTGGGACCCGCCCACTTCTTTACTAATTTCCGGAAGATCCGACCGTCGGATCGTCGACAAGTGAATATGAAACTTTCATGTTTCGTCGAAACGATTGCAACGATGATCTCGGATTTTCGAGATCAGGCTCCGATCAAAAGTCGATATTTCTGGGCCACTATTGTACTACTATGTCCCAAAGTTTTGCTAAAATTTACTAATTAAATAAATTCCAAAAGTATTTTATAGTCTTTAAATTTCTAGAGTACTACATCCACGTACAATACGAGGAAGGTAACAGCACTCCCACTAACCTTTTTATACACACACGGCTCTTCCTCATTTCTGATGAAATCGAACGATTCGACTGCATCATTGAAATGAGTGTTCCAACTCCAATAAGCTTGCTTCAACCCATAATGGATCGTTGAAGCTTGCACACTTTATGACTTCTATCTTTGGTAGTGAAACCCAAAGGCTGCTCCATATAGATTTCTTCTTCAAGATATCCATTCAGGAAAGCAGTTTTTACATCCATTTGCCAGATCTCGTAGTCATAATGTGCAGCAATAGCAAGCAGAGTTCTGATAGATTTAAGCATGGCTATAGGTGAAAAGGTATCCTGATAGTCAATGCCTTCGTGTTAACTATAACCTTTTGCTACTAGCCTAGCTTTATAGGTCTCTACCTTTCCATCAGAACCAATCTTTCTCTTGAAGATCCATTTGCATCCAACGGGTACAATACCATCCGGTGGATCAACCAAAGTCCAAACTTGATTGGAGTACATTCAGTCTATTTCAGACTTCATAGCTTCCAACCATTTATCGGAGTCGATGTCTGACATCGCCTCGCTATAAGTCTTAGGATCATCTCTATGATCCTTGTCTCCCACTAGGAACATTTCCTCCATGTCCTCTATAAATAATCCCATGTATCTATCAGGAGGATGAGAGATTCTACTAGACTTGCGAGGTGGCAGTGTAATCTCTGGTATCACAGAGTTATCAGGAAGGGCTCTTGGAATGCTCAATCCTAAAGAGACTTTCTCCTCTAGTTCTATTTTTCTCCCACTGCCTCCTGCTAAAATAAATTCATTTTCAAGAAAGAAGGCATGATGGCTCACAATCACATTATGACTTTCTGGGAGATAAAAATAGTATCCAAGTGATTCCTTGGGATAACCAATGAATCTTCCCTTAATTGATATGCTTTCCAATTTATCCGTCTTTAATTTCTTAATATAAGCCGGACACCCCCAAGTCTTAATGTGAGTAAAACTTGGCTTCCTACCATGCCACATCTCATATGGTGTGGTGGGAATAGATTTGGAAGGTACTCTGTTCAAAATATAAATAGCCGTAAGAAGTGCATAACCCCAAAGTGACGTAGGTAAATCTGTAAAACTCATCATAGATCGAACCATATCTAATAAAGTTTGATTCCTCCGTTCAGACACCCCATTCAATTCTGGTGTTCCATGAGGAGTCCATTGAGAGACAATACCATTATTCTTGAGGTAGGTTAAGAAATCTGTGCTAAGGTATTCCCCTCCTCGATCGGATCGAAGAGCCTTAATCGGATTTTCCATTTGCTTTTCTACTTCTTGTCTAAGCTCTTTAAACTTTTCAAAGACTTTAGACTTGTGTTTAATTAAATACATGCACCCATACCGTGAATAATCATCAGTAAAGGTAATAAAGTAGAGATCGCCGCCCCAAGCAGACACATCGAATGGGCCACATACATCAGTATGTATCAGGGCGAGTACTTCGGTAGCTCTCTGTCCTTGTCCAACAAAGGGAGACTTAGTCATTTTTCCTTGAAGACATGATTCACAAGCTGGGTATGGTTCAGGGAGTAAGGACCCTAAGATACCATCCTTAGCCAGCTTGTGACGCCCCACTTCCCAGGGGGTCACCCATCCTAGAACTACTCTAGCTCTAGCACGCTTAACTCTCATGTTCCTCTTGGATTTTGCTACCATCCAAAATGCTATAGCCGGGTTAGAGATTTAGTCCTATTATATCATTTATATAGAGGACTAATCCAAATTCCTTTCCGGGGGTGTCACATTCTTCCCCCCTTTAAGCCCTGACGTCCACGTCAGGCTCAAGCACACTCACAAGCACCAGGCGATGTGAGACTCGTCTCGCTAGCCTTAGCCGGCCTTGTGAGGAGCTGCACTCCACTCACAACGGTCATTAGCCGGGGAGCTGCACTCCACTCACAACGGTCATTAGCCGGGGAGCCTCGCTCTACCCGCTATATAACCCTGGCTCAGCCGAGACTCATCTCACATTTCCGGCTGGTGAATGGCTCTGATACCAACTGTGACGCCCCACTTCCCAGGGGGTCACCCATCCTAGAACTACTCTAGCTCTAGCACGCTTAACTCTCATGTTCCTCTTGGATTTTGCTACCATCCAAAATGCTATAGCCGGGTTAGAGATTTAGTCCTATTATATCATTTATATAGAGGACTAATCCAAATTCCTTTCCGGGGGTGTCACACAGCTTGTTAACCCTATCTTCTCCAATGTGACCAAGCCTCATATGCCACAATTATGTTTTGTTTACCTCCTCTCTAGGTCTTTTAAAACCAATAGTATTCTCATTCATGCCATTGTCAACTGTATTCATACTAACATCAATATGTAAGTAATAGAGATTGTCTATTAAAGAACCACAACCTATCAAATTATTTCTCAAATAAATTGAACAAATGTTTGATTCAAAAATAAACTTATAACCGTCCAATACCAAATGTGAAACAGAAATAAGGTTTCTAGTCGCACTAGGAACATAAAGACAATCTCTAAGTTCTAAAACTACTCCTGTCGGTAGACATAAAGGATAAGTCCCTACAGCAACAGCAGCAACTCTTGCTCCGTTTCCAACGCGTAGGGTAAGCTCTCCATCCCTAAGTCGTCTACTTTTCTTTAGCGCCTGCATTGAAATACACAAATGCGAGGTGCATCCCGAGTCAATGACCCATGTAAAAGTAGAACAAACCGATAAGCTAGTAGTTTCAATGATATGAATCTCGGACATACCTTCCAAAGTTTTATCCTTCACCTTGTCCTTCAGGCTAGCCAAATAGTCCGGGCAATTCCTCTTCCAGTAGCCATCCTTTTGACAGTGGAAGCAAGTTCCTTTGGCGGCCTTCTTTTTGGGATTTACCTTGACAGTGTCAGTCTTTGGCTTCTTTGTAGGCATCTTCTTTCTCCATTTAGACTTTCTTTTGGAGGAAGCCCGTTCAACAACCAAAACTGAGCCCTTATTGACTTTTAGCATTCCTTCAGCCGTGACCAACATATTCAACAGCTCGGCGAGAGTGCAAGTAATTTTATTCATTTGAAAATTTAAAATAAACTGAGAAAATGAATCAGGTAAGGATTGTAAGATCAAATCAATTTGAAGTTCTGCGTCCATAGTCATTCCGAGCTTCTCAAGCTCCTCAATGTCCTTAATCATCGCCAAGTAATGATTATTGACTGAGTGACCATCAAACATCTTAGTCCTGAACAGTCGCTTTGACACCTCGTAACGAGCTGTTCGACTTTGCTCATCATACAACTCTTTAAGATGGAGCAAGATGTTAGCAGCACTCTCCATGTGCTCATGCTGGCGTTGCAACTCATTACTCATAGACGCAAGCTTGTAGCATTTTACCTTCATATCATCATCAGTCCATTTATTTCTAGCATCTTTCTATTGAGCTGTTGGATTTTCGGGCACTGCTGGAGCCTCCGTGTCCAACACATAGGCTAATTTCTCAGAATTGAGAACAATTCTCAAATTCCTCAGCCAATCGGTGAAATTCGGTCCAGTTAAGCGATTAGTATCAAGTATTTTGACAAGTGGGTTAGAGGCGGCCATTTTCTGCAGATGGTTAAGATTCTAATTAGTTGTGTACTTAATCATAATCCATTTTGATTAGGGTCTTTAAATCTAAATGGTGCCTCCCACTAATTTTAGCGAATCTCCACACTCCCCGAGTGGAGAAAACGAAAACTCTACTAAAAGTTTCTAGTGGGAATTGCGGTCCCATCTGTTTGCACACCACCTCATCCTAACAGATTCTTGGCAATCAGTAAAGAAATGAGTGAACAACTCTTGTTGAATGCTTCTCAAGCAAATCGCAATTTAATATTTGGCCTCCAAAAATATAGGCCTCATCCTAACAGATTCTTGGCCATATCTTTTGGTTAAGTTAGACCCACCGTTCATCATGCAAATAAAAAAGGTCATTGAATTCTCATCCTGACAGATTCTTGGATTCAACCCTTTTCTTACCACATAGCATCTCATGCCAATAGAATGGTTGCGGCTCCCTAATGCAACTAACCCCCGTGTCCGGGTGCATCAATCAACACTAAAGAGACGCCCACACCCTACAACGATGGAAGGCCACTAATGGGTTCATAACACCATTAACTTAATATTTTATTTTGGGAGATTTGTTATCTCATCAGTTTTAATTTATTATTAATTTACATCTCATGCAAACCATCGCATCATATGCACACATATATCGCATATATATAAAAATAATAACTACCGGTGATGATCATGGATTTTAACTTGATTCGGGCCTGAGCCACTAGGCCGGAATCAGGTCAGAGTGTCATGCCCCGGGGTCGAAACTGCGACCCGAGCTCGCCAACAGATCCGCCACCTATGCCAACCTGCATAGGCGAAGCGTCCTACCTGCAAGAAAAGTACTACATCTAAACAGATATCAGAGCAATAAATAAAAATCTACTGTATAACTAAAATCAACTACTGTACAACTGGAAATAATGCAACAATGTCCATCTCCCAAAATGATAATCATACAATATCCTCATTTACAAAGGTCGAGACTCAACAGGGAGATATCTCCAATAAATACATCAGTGTACAGGCTCTCAATACATATCATATCCTCACTACATCAGACTCTCAAAAGAGAAAATAAAACAACTAATCTACTAAAGCTTTCCTCTGAAGGGGTACCGCTACTCTCCAATCATGGGTAGGGATCTAGCTCGCGACTCCCTCGCCTCGATCAACGACCGCAGAATCAGCAACGCCCGCTAAGACTCTGCAAAATAAAGGAGAGGAAAGAAAGGGAGGGGAAAAACCCCCAAAGGGTGTGAGAACTACACAAAAAAGGGAGTTCTCAGTGGGTACCACCGTCAGGCCCGACGGTCTGCCCACCAAGTTCTCAAGAGACAAAAACTAACCAAAGCTGTAAAGACTGAAATAAGGAAGCTGGAGACTCTCAACAGCTATCATGCCTCTATCTAAATGCCCGAAAGGGGGAAAAACAAGAATGGTATGCAACCACTAGCACATTAAGTGCACAATCGACCCAATCGATAGACCAGTAATCACTGGCACTGCCTGCTATGCTTGCTATGCCTGCTATGCCTGCCATGCCCGCTACGCCTGCCATGCCTGCTATGCCTGCCATGCCTGCTATGCCTGCCATGCCTGCCACGCCTGCCATGCCTGCCACGCCTGCCACGCCTGCCACGCCTGCCACGCCTGCCATGCCTGCCATGCCCGCCATGCCTGCCATGCCCGCCATGCCTGCCATGCCCGCTATGCCTGCCATGCCCACCATGCCTGCTATGCCTGCCATGCCTGCCATATCGGGTATGCCAGCCTACACATAACACCGATAGGGGATAGGAGTCTCAAGGACTCAAAGTCTCTATATCGCACACACTATGCCTGCCAAATCGAGTATGCCGGCCAATGCATAACACCGATAGGGGATAGGAGTCTCAAGGACTCAAAGTCTGAGTAACAAGTATCATAGTAGAATAAGTCAGCAGGACTGGATCATGACACTGATCTATTTGGGAAAGCTCAACCACTAAAGAAAGCCTCGGTCCTCAATCAGATGCAAAAGTACTCAAATAGTGGGAATCTCCGTCCACTAGAGAAAACTGATACCCAATCTGATGTAAAAGTAAACATCCGGTTAGCCGCCCAATATCCGCGGTTGCCGCAATACCCTGCCGTCTATAACCAAATCCTATAGCCGACCTCCAGTCGACCGCCCAAAGTCCGCGGTCACCGCAAAACCCTGCCAATCGCAATCCAGCACAACCCGTCCCTGACACCAATGTCCCGGCTACACTACCCCAGACCCCTGCTCGCACCCGAGCAACACAGACCACCTGACTAACAAAGAAGGAGAAAAGGATAACATGGTTTCTCCTAAGTCAAGTTCCAAAAGTAGTGCAGTAGTAAAAGATGGCCTAACTACATGTCCATGCAAGCATGCTTTGTCCTCAGAAACAATAAAAGTGGGTGAAACATATATTAGTAAAGCATGCTAAAACATTCCTACTATGGTATACCAATCTCACCCAAGTAGGCCATTCCTTGCTTACCTCTCGCTCATATCGGTTGTACATCAAATATGCCTGTTATCAGTCATAGAGGGGTGACATCCCCACAAGTGCACTTACATTCACCATAATATAAAAACCTTATACAGTTACCAGATTAAACCTACTCACCTGAAGTGCTCAATCCAAGGCAAACCTGGGGTCGGCGAAGAGCGTGGCCACTTGCTAACCATATCTGCTAAACCCGTATCCACGGTACATGTCGCGCCAACCTCGGCTCCTAGCAGTGTTCCAAAAACATTCGCGAACCTTCCTGGGTACCACAAAAGGCCCAAAGTTACACTTCAATCCCAAAAATTAACCACGCACACACACACTGAAAATCAGTCCCAAAGATGCACTTATTTCACCTGCTGAAAGTGCCCAGAAAATTCCAAAAAAAATATCACAGCGATCATCTCGTCGAGACCTTCGAAACGGGTACCTGCACGCCCAATTCCGAGCACCGTAGGCCAAATTAGAAATTCCACAGTACTGGTGCGCAAAATCTCACAACCACACAACTGTAAACTCTTGCACAGAAAATAGGGGAAAAGTATACCTCCGGGAAGGTCTCAGAAAAATCCAAGAAAAATACGGTGATGATCCTCGCGTCGAGTAGATGAAAAAAGTGTATAGGCTCGCCTTGATCCGACGCTCGTGCGCGGAGATCTCCTCGAATCAACCCGCTATCCTCACAAATCCTCACAGAAAATCAATGTCCCAGTAAGCATGGAAAAGCTCCTCGAAAAGCGCAAAACAAGGGAAAGCTAAAAATACCTAGATCGTAGCTCTGTCCGTCACGGATCCAACGGCAAAGAAATCGCTCAAAAAGGTGGTCGGAGTAGGCCGGGGGAGCTCGCGCACGGAAACGCGACCAAGGGGAACACCAATGAACGAGCGTCGCGCCGCACCGTAAAAATAGAAACCTCAAGAAGCGTGCCATATAAAATCTCCAAACTCTGCAGATGGATGCAGCACACGAAGGGGAACAATTTTTCTTAAGGGCTCGGGGTGAGGGGAAGCTCGAAAATGGCAGAAAATGGGGGAAGAAGGCGGCTCGGATCGCTTAAATAGGCTCCAGGTAACAATTCGAGAAATGCCGGATTTGTCCTGGTTTTCGGGCGCCGAATTGATTCGGGCTGCTACAGTGTTGGGCCCGGCCCAACACTGTTCAAGCCCGAATCTCCCACAGGAGCCCACGTAGCCCACCAAACAGGCAACAGCAAGATTGGCCCCTCACCGCTCGACATGTGGACCAACGAGGGACCGACACGTGGCAACCACTTGGTCAACACCCCGCTGCCGCGCCCACGTGCGTGCTGCCAGCGCCGCCTGCGCCCCCTGCCAGGCACGTGTTGGGTTATATGTAATAATGGATCTAAATAGGGGAAAAAATACCTAGAGGGGGGTGAATAGGTGTAAACAATAAACACTCAAAAAATCATTGCGCAATAAAAACCCAATGCGGAAATATAAATGAACACGCAAGATTTTTACGTGAAAAACTCCAAACCGGAGTAAAAAACCACGGGATCGATAACACGGTGAAATCCACTAGAATTAAACACGTACAAGGTGATATACCGTACTCACAGACGACTCAACCTTTTCCATACGCTCCTAGTTGATCTTCTCCGCTCGCTCCGCAACGCGTCTCGAATCCACGATCTGCGTCCAACGCCGAATCCACGGCGTCCAACGTCGAGTCCACGACATCTGACCGAATCCACGGTCTTCGCCCAGTAGCACGCTTCGAATCCACGAACGTACCTCGCTCCGAATCCACGAGAGCGGTTGCACCTTGAATCCACAAGGCCACGCGAGTCCACGCGCCGATTTTGGGGTAAATCGTTGTTTTTGGGTGGTGATGATCCGCCGAATACTTAGATCAAAGATAGATAGGAAATACCATCTAAGTATTCATTAGTTTGATTCAACTCAAGATGTGAGTATGAAAACCTAGAATCAAACTAATCAATATAGATGAAGAAACATAGAGTAATATCTAATGATTTCCTTTCTTCTCTATATGTGGATCTAGGGCCGTATAAGATGATATTTGATTATGGCGGCTCTATGTGGATTATGTGGATTAACCCTAGAAAAAGAATCATAGGGTCTATTTATAGGTTAGAAACCCTAGGAAGAAGATAAGGATCAAAAACTATCATTTCTGGAAATTTTTACGACGGCGATCCGGATCGGATTAGCTGTGATCCGGATCGTCGTAACGAGTCAGGCAATTCC
Organism: Tillandsia leiboldiana; assembly: GCA_029204045.2. Classification (NCBI taxonomy): domain Eukaryota; kingdom Viridiplantae; phylum Streptophyta; class Magnoliopsida; order Poales; family Bromeliaceae; genus Tillandsia; species Tillandsia leiboldiana. The sequence goes on along the minus strand of CM055075.1, from coordinate 19,135,195 downwards.
AGAAAAATGAAGGTTCGGGATCCGGATCGAAGTGCTTGATCCGGATCGTTCATACAGTTCACCAAACATCAACGTTCGGGATCCGGATTGCGAAGCCTGATCCGGATCGTTCAAGGAAAATGGTAAACTCAATGTTCGGGATCCGGATCAAGGGAAGCTACGATCCGGATTGAACTGGTGTATGAACGAACCACCTTCGGGATCCGGATTGAACAATCTGATCCGGATCCTGAACAAGTCTCATGTTCAGTTCTTGATTTTTATGCAATAAGAAATTCTTCCAAGTGTTTCTACACTACAAGAAGTATTCGGATCACCAAAAATATTTAGTTAAACTTACCTGATCCTTTTGAATTCTTCTTTCTTGAGATTGAGGTATATGATCCAAACTTCATTCATCTTCAATCTTCAAGACTTAACACTTTCACGAAATGCGCCAAAACAAAATCCTTAACAATCTCCCCCTTTGGCGGTTTCGTGACAAAACATAGATCCACTCAAGAAAATTCAAAAAGATATTTTTGTTGCTATCACCATACAACAAAAATTTACAATGGAGATCCAAAATAAAATACATGAGTTAAACTCCTAAAATAGACTCTAGACTTAGACATCTGTACTCTCTGCAAAAAGAAATCATTCTTGACAAAAGAAATCGTTAGATACCTCAAGAATTTTATATCATTCAAAAACCACATACAGAGATGAAGTTTATACTCATTTACACTTACCATGACATTTATACATTCAGATATGTAAACTGATCATAGTTAAAACACCAACATATCTTCTATGCAATCAAAATCCAAATGTCATGTTAGTGAACATCAACTTGTTAGTTATATTACATGCCTAAATAGTTAGACGAATAGTTAGCCGAGGCATGCATTCAAACACAAATGAAAACCGAAAGTTGAAGTTCTACTTACCTTTCAAGTTGAGGTTATACTTACCTCTATAGTTTCAAGTTTCTCACAACCACATTGTATCAATGTCTCAATTGTCACAACCACATTGTATCAATGTCTCAATTGTCTCAATTGTTTATACTTCTCTCTCCCCCTTTTTGTCACAAAAATTAGCCAAAGATTACCAAAATGGAGAGAATGGTTAACAGTTCAAGTTTGAGAACTAAAAACTAAAACTAAAAACAAAAAAACTGAAATCTTAAAACCTGCACAAAGAAAGAGGTTAAAGAAAATAAAGTTCCTGCACAAGAGAATTAGTAGACAAACGATTCAAACACTTGAATCTGAGTCATCCGAGGCGGTGTATCCCATTTTCGAGAACGTTTTCTGCATTAACTTCTTTATCGACGAGGCCGTCTTGGTTAATGTGATTTGGGATGCTGTGATTATCTCGAGTTCCTCGGAGATTCACCTCTGCTCTTTGTTGAGCTGCTCTTGTTGAAAAGATAGGCGCTGTTGTTGCTTGAAAATCGAAGTTACCGATGCTTGATCATCCGCGCCGGGTGCTTGTTGAGACGGTGAGGCAGAGGTGCCGACACAAGGTTTCTTTCCAGTGGAGGGTGTCGGAGTAACATGTGGTAATTTGTGAAGTGACTTCACAATCGTTGACTCATCTATCATCCCCCAACAGTGTTGATATGATGTCGAGCTTATATCAATGTCAAACTTTTGTAAGATCCTCATGATGATTAATGGAAAAGGAAGTCGCTCAGAAGGATGAGGATGCACAACATATCTTGACATTCTATTCCAAATTATGTAGGGGATGTTCATGTTCAATCCTACAGCCTCAGAGGGATGACCTATGAGATATAAGAACAGCATTCTATCCCATCTCACTAACTTGGTCTGCATGTTAGGAAGAATGTTGTAACATGTGATGAAATTAAGAAATCGGTACTCCAGTCGAAGATGTTTGGATTTTACACTTTTCCCATCAGCTGACTCAGTTCCTTCCAAACAAATCTTTCCTATCACGGTTTGCCACAAGGCATTCGTCAAACTTCTTCCCGTCAAATAATTGATCCCCGATGTGTTGGATTCCATTCCAAGGACTTCGCCGATTAATTGCGGAGTGATTTTAAGTTTCATCCCTTGGATATTTGTATAGAAATGCATTGAGCCACGTTCATCTTCTTGAAGATGTCTTGCATTCGTGTAGAAGGTTCTCACACGATACAAGCAATACCCAAGTAATTCAGGGAATCGGCAGACTTGAATGAGATTAGCTTGCTCAATTAAAGTTCCAAACTCTGGTGAGTGATTTCGGAGAGCTTCAATGTTGACATGTCGTTCACCGATACATTCACGATGTTCAAAAGCTCGAAGGCGATCTATGCTGACGAACACTCCTTCCACGCGAGGCGGGGAGTCAGGAACTATCGGCTTGTTGATGTTAACGTCTCGTGGTAGTCCAAAGCGTCGAGCCAGACGTTTTCTTTTCACAGAGATAGTTGGCGGAGACATAGGTGCTTTTCCTGTGTTAATGGGTGCCTTTCCTTTTGATTCATTGGAAGCCTTTTGTTCAGGTTTAACGGGCATTGTTTCATCGTCATCCAATAACACGTCCCAGTCTACTTCATCATTATTTGCTTCAGTTTCCGAGTCACTAATCAGATCAAATTCACCTTTTCGTTGAAGTTTCTTGGCTCTTTTCAGTTTATTGGTTGCTCGAGTATGCACCATTGTGACTAACAGCAAGATGATCCATGAGAATTCCATAGCTGTGTGTGCCTTAAGAGGATTGAAATCCTGTGAAGAGCAACTCAAGAACACGAAAATTTTGTAAGTTTGAAAATTTTGAAAGATTGTACCCAAACAAACATTATCGTGTAGAGAGACTAGGAATCAAATTAGTTTTGTAAAAGGAAATTTAAAAATAGATCAATTGCATGATTTTGGAAAATTCCCATTATATGCCCTAAAACCGAAATTTTTGAAATCGAAGACCAAAAATCCGTTTACCTTGAGAATACCTAGCATATAATCAAAACTAATCTACCCAGAGTTCTTATTTCAAAAGAAATTTGATCAAAAACCATCCACAAACGAAATTGATACAAGAAATTCATCACGTTTTGAGGAGGAATAAGAAAAACGATGAAAAACCGAGATTTTGATCAATAAAACTTACTTGGAATTGAAGAACTTGAGTTTGAAAGCTTCCAAGATGGATGAAATCTAGAGAGAGAAGCTCTGGAAACTTTGGAACAAAAGATTGGAGTAAAAGAAATCAAAACCCTTTTGTTCTTTATAAAACCCTAGCCGCGATCCGGATCAGTCCGTGATTACGATCCGGATCGGCTACCCGCAGTGAAAAACTGCGTTCGGGATCCGGATCTGCAGGTCCAATCCGGATCGGCTCCAACTTTTTCTTTAAAATAATTTCAGAGAAATTCTAGAAAAACCAGAAAAAGATTGTAAGCACTTTTGTGTATCAACTTTAAATGAAAATCATCGTTTCATACAACAAGAACTAGATTATACCAAATCTATCAATAACATCCAACAAATGAAACGAAAATTTATAAAAATTAAATCCCTTAAAGTTGAACAACTTCAATTACATCTAACTTGATCTTATGAGTAATGCCTTTATAAAATCATCAATTTGGTAAAGAAAATGAAATACAAAGATCAATAGATGTCTAACATCCCAGATAAATTAGATAATGTATCTAGTCAATTTATTGAAGAGAGTGGCTCTTTGAGCATCTTTCATTAAAAATCCCACCTTATACCAACCTTGAAATTTTGACAGAGTCAAGTATTTCAACATGCATTTTATTTAATCAAACTTGAAAAACCTTGCTTGGTATACATGTGGTAGCTGCACACAGTACTCGGACGACCGAGGTGGTAGCTCTTTCCTCCATGTGGTGGTAGTTTTCACACTCCTCATTGGGATGTAACTCTTTCCACATCTTTTGAGCATAATACTTTTTCTTTGACTCCCCCTCAATTGGCTATCAATTATTTAAGATATAAAGTATTTAGCCAAAAATTGATCTCGATTTCATACTCGACTAAACAGTCAAATAAGATAAAAACTATACCAAGAGATCATCGAGAGATAAATTGACTTTGATCAAAACAAAGATGAGTTAATTGACATAAATGATCATTGCATCAAATGAAATATTATGACATCTAAAGCATAATAGATTTCTAAATATATAAAAGGATGCAGTTAAAGTCAATCAAACTAATGCTCAATTAATATTCTATGTCTAAGCATAGATAATGAACAAAAACACAAAAACAAAACCTAACCTAAGCAAAAGTTTCAAAAAGAAGTTTATTTCAAGGAAAGCATTCCAATTGCTTTACGCAAATGAATAAAACGTTTTTGATCCAAAGGTTTTGTTAAAATATCAGCTAATTGATCTTCAGTTGAAATATATGACAGTTGAAGAGTATTTGATTCAACTAGCTCTCTAAGAAAATGATATCTAAGTTCAATGTGTTTTGTTCTAGAGTGCAACACAGGGTTTTTGGAAATGTTTATAGCACTAGTGTTGTCACAAAGAATTGTTACCGAAGTTGCTGAAATCCGGAAGTCGCTCAACACACTTTTCATCCAAATGAGTTGGGTTGAACAACTACCCGCTGAAATATATTCCGCTTCGGCAGTCGAGAGTGCAATGCAGTTTTGCTTTTTACTATGCCATGCAACAAGGCAATGACCAAGATAAAAACATGCACCACTCGTACTTTTCTGATCATCCACAGATCCTGCCCAATCGGCATCTGAGTATCCAATAATATCTAAACTTGTTCCCATAGGATACCAAATTCCGAAATTTATGGTTCCTTTAATGTATCGGATGATCCGTTTCCCATAGGATAAAGTTTCTCGTCTACATTCTCACTAAAAGATTCACTTCCTAATCCTTTATTGCTAGTTCCCATTGGAGTTGGAAAATCTTTACAATTTTCTAGATCAAACTTTTTGACCAACTCCAAAGCATACTTGGATTGACACAAATGGATGCCTTCATCACTCTGTTTCACTTGCAATCCAAGGAAATAAGTCAATTCGCCCATCATTGACATCTCAAATTCGCTTTCCATGGTTTCAGCAAATTTAGAAGCATCATTATCCTTTGTTGCTCCAAAAACAATGTCATCGACATAGATTTGTGCAACAATGAAGTTATTTTGATAATGCTTCACAAAGAGAGTCCTGTCAGCTCCCCCTCGAGTATAGCCCTTATCCAATAGTCATCCTGAAGAGCTTCATCGATGTTCTTTGGTTCGATCAAGGAAACGTAGCAAGCGAATCCGCAAACCAACTGTCTCCGAGTTTTGACTCCTTCTTGTGGGTCTCCAATGATGTTTGATTCAGGATGATCCTTGGAGATTCGTAACGTTTGTTGTAACGGAGTACTCGGAGGTACATGGGATGATTCCTGCATATCAGATAAACTTGAAGAACCATTAGATGCATCATTAATATTGGAAGTATTATCATGAGAAGATGCACTTACAGGAGTATCATCATCAAGAGAGATATCGAGGGTAGATTTTTCAGATGCAAAGTGAAAAGCTTCATCTACTTTAACATTTATAGATTCTACAATCGTTTTAGATTCCATGTTAAATACCCGATATGCTCTGCTATTTGTAGAATAACCCAAAAAGATCCCTTCGTCACTTCGAGAATCGAACTTACCAAGATTTTCGTGATCACGCAAAATAAAACATCGACTCCCAAAGATACGAAAGTATTTGATCTCCGATTTTCTACTAAACCACAGCTCATATGGTGTATTTAAAGTTCCTGGGCGCAAATACACTCGATTAATGACATAGACAGCGGTGTTCACAGCTTCAGTCCAAAAATGTAGCGGTAAATTCCGGCTATGAAGCATCACACGCGCCATCTCTTGAACAACCCTGTTTTTGCGCTCAACAACACCATTCTGCTGAGGTGTATAGGGTGCTGAGAATTCATGTTTTATGCCGTTGGAAGTGCAAAAATCAAAGAATTTAAAATTAATGAATTCTCCACCTCTATCACTTCTAACACGAATGATCTTTTCATTCTTTTCAATCATAATACGATGGCAAATCTCATGAAAAGAATCAAACGTATCAGCTTTCTCTTTTAAAAATGCTACCCATGAAAACCTAGAGAAATCATCAACCAATAAGAAAATATACCATTTACCTCCCAAAGATGGTTGATGGGTCGGCCCCATTAAATCCATGTGCAGTAATTCCAAGGGCCGTTTGGTACCAACGTGGTTCAGGTTCTTGTGTGCAGCCCTTGATTGTTTTCCCTTAAGACAACCTCCGCACACAATGTTGTTTTTAAATAAAAGTTTAGGAACCCCCTTAACCACGTCTTTATTTGAAATCTTTGCTAGTTCTTTAAAATTTATGTGACCTAGTCTTTCATGCCAAAGTGTTTCATTATCCAAAGAAACTAGGTTACATTTTTCTGAAATTTTATTAGGAACAACATAGCAATTGTTTTCAGATCTAACCCCTTTTAAAAAGAAGACATGGTCCTTATCAGTTACAACACATTCAACAGATGAAAAGTTAACTGAAAAACCATTATCGCAAAGTTGACTTATGCTTATGAGGTTAGTCTTAAGGCCATCAACAAATAACACGTTTTTCAAAATCGGGCCATCTGGAATAGCTACCGTTCCTTTTCCAACAATTTTGGAAGATCGACTGTCTCCGAAAACAACGAGTCCTCCAGAGATTTTCTCAAAGTTTTGAAAACTAATTTTGTCACCGGTCATGTGACGGGAACAACCGCTATCCAGATACCAAGACGAATTATCATATGCATGCAAGGAAACATTAGTAACAAGACAAGGGAAGATTTCACCTTTGCGCACCCAAAACCTTTTGGAATGCGTCGGTAATGGTCGTGAGGTTATTCTCCTAGGTGAAGGCGTCTTGTTAGATCGATTGCTGCTCCTTGATGATGTCATCTTGTGCGGTGAACTACCAAGTCTCTTTTCCTTTGTATGATTTGCATTTGATTTCTGAGGAATCACCTTTTTGGTAGTCGTTGCAAGAAATGTCTGAGTTGAGCGTTTGGCTCCTGTCTTGCAATATCTCCTTATGTGCCCTGAAATACCACAACGAAAACATACCTTTGCGCTTGACGATCCCGAAGAGAAAGAAGTAGGCTTGTTATCGTTGTTTGTCGTGAATTTCGGTGTCGGAGGAGGAGATACCGACTGAGGCACAAAAACTATCCCACTCGAACTTGGACTGTTTCCAGTTTGAGTGTACCCGAGGCCGAACCGATTTGTTTGACCAAGACCAAGAAGCTTATCCAACTTACTCCTTCCAGAAGAAAATCTCTTTAAGTCATCCTTTAGTTAGAGAATGGTCTTTGTCATTTCCAATTTATCTTGTTGGGCCTCGATGTAGAGCTTTGAGAAGTGATCCGCTTTATCCACCAGTTTTGTATGTTCCTTCTCAAAAAGCTCATTGGACTCTTGAAGGGAAACATTTGTTTTTATCAGATTATCCCTTTCCACTTCAAGATCGGTCGAGAGAGAAGTTACCATTTTTACTTCTTCTTTGAGATCCTGTAATCTCCCTCTCAACCCCTTGTTTTGTTTAGCCAGTTTCTTTGAATCCCTCAAAAGTCTGTGGTAGGCTAAAACAAAATCTTCACCTTCAGAGTTACTTGATTCATCATCCGTTGCAGTTTTTTTAACCCCCAACGAGGCGTCGAACCTGTAACAGAGGGACTGAATAAACTGAAAGATATTCTGGAGCAATCCACTCCCAGCCACACGTATCCTATGCGCCTCGTCCCTCGAACCTGGAGCGCGCAGTTCAACAACTGCATAAACTCTCTAGCACAGGGAGGCTCTCATTTGATCACTCCATCACCACCAACCACGACTCTGCCTCCAAAGGCTCCAAACTCAATCTTACTAGTCGGAGTGGTTCATCTGCCAAATCTGGCTCAATAGATCGATCGCGTCCCCTCAGCTCACCAGCTGTCAACTATCCACCCTGCCTTGGTGCCTCGTTACTAAACATTGGCACAGAGGGGGCTACTCACTCCATCGGTGCCGCAGAAATCCCCGCCCCTGAGGATATTACAACCGGGTGGTCTCAGAAGGAAGCACTGTCGAGCTGCTCGCTGCTCCGACAACTGTGTCACTAAAACCAGCTGCTCGCTCACTCTGCCGCTGATAGGCCTCAGACGATCCTGTCATCTGGGTCCGGAACTCTCTGACCTCAATCCGGGTATCCGGCCCAAAACCAACCGCTCAAGCTCAACTGCTATGACAGGAAGCACACGGGTCAAAACCCAGCGTCGGGGAGACACAGCTCGCCACGACGAAACTGCAAAACAGTACACAACAACGCTCGACCCAATCCAACGAAAGTCTAAAGCATGCCACCCGTTCCACAGCATTATGTTGTCTGCAGCCAACATAATCACTTAGGAGAATAAACATGCCAATCACTCTTCCCGTCCTTTGGGAGAGGTATAAAACTCAATCAGGACTCTCGCTAAAAATCACGACTCTCACGAAGTCAACCAAGTGTCAAACCATAAGCCTAGGGTTTCTAAGTCCACCATGACCTACAACCAAGGCTCAGATACCAACCTAATCTGTCACGCCCCGGGGTCGAAACTGCGACCCGGGCTCGCCAACAGATCCGCCACCTATGCCAACCTGCATAGGCGAAGCGTCCTACCTGCAAGAAAAGTACTACAGCTAAACAGATATCAGAGCTATAAATAAAAATCTGTTGTATAACTAAAATCAACTACTATACAACTGGAAATAATGCAACAATGTCCATCTCCCAAAATGATAATCATACAATATCCTCATATACAAAGGCCGAGACTCAACAGGGAGATATCTCCAATAAATACATCAGTGTACAGGCTCTCAATACATATCATATCCTCACTACATCAGTCTCTCAAAAGAGGAAATAAAACAACTAATCTACTGAAGCTCTCATCTGAAGGGGTACCGCTACTCTCCAATCATGGGTAGGGATCTAGCTCGCGACTCCCTCGCCTCGATCAACGACCGCAGAATCAGCAACACCGGCTAAGACTCTGCAAAACAAAGGAGAGGAAAGAAATGGAGGGGAAAAACCCCCAAAGGGTGTGAGAACTACACCAAAAAGGGAGTTCTCAGTGGGTACCACCGTCAGGCCCGACGATCTGCCCACCAAGTCCTCAAGAGACAAAAACTAACCAAAGCCGTAAAGACTGAAATAAGGAAGCTGGAGACTCTCAACAGCTATCATGCCTCTATCTAAATGCCCGAAAGGGAGAAAACCCAAGAATGGTATGCAACCACTAGCACATGAAGTGCACAATCGACCCAATCGATAGACCAGTAATCACTGGCACTGCCTGCTATGCCTGCCATGCCTGCTATGCCTGCCATGCCTACTATGCCTGCCATGCCTGCTATGCCTGCCATGCCTGCTATGCCTGCTATGCCTGCCATACCTGCTATGCCTGCTATGCCTGCCATGCCTGCCATGCCTGCTATGCCTGCCATGCCTGCCATGCCTGCCATATCGGGTATGCCAGCCTACACATAACACCGATAGGGGATAGGAGTCTCAAGGACTCAAAGTCTGTATATCGTGCACACTGTGCCTGCCAAATCGGGTATGCCGGCCAATGCATAACACCGATAGGGGATAGGAGTTTCAATGACTCAAAGTCTGAGTAACAAGTATCATAGTAGAATAAGTCAGCAGGACTGGATCATGACACTGATCTAAGTGGGAAAGCTCAACCACTAAAGAAAGTCTCGGTCCTCAATCAGATGCAAAAATACTTAAATAGTGGGAATCTCCGTCCACTAGAGAAAACTGATACCCAATCTGATGTAAAAGTAAACATCCGGTCAGCCGCCCAATATCCGCGGTTGCCGCAATACCCTGTCGTCTATAACCAAATCCTATAGCCGACCTCCGGTCGACCGCCCAAAGTCCGCGGTCACCGCAAAACCCTGCCAACCGCAATCCAGCACAACCCGTCCCTGACACCAATGTCCCGGCTATACTACCCCAGACCCCTGCTCGCACCCGAGCAACACAGACCACCTGACTAACAAAGAAGGAGAAAAGGATAACATGGTTTCTCCTAAGTCAAGTTCCAAAAGTAGTGCAGCAGTAAAAGATAGCCTAACTACATGTCCATGCAAGCATGCTTTGTCCTCAGAAATAATAAAAGTGGGTGAAACATATATTAGTAAAGCATGCTAAAACATTCCTACTATGGTATACCAATCTCACCCAAGTAGGCCATTCCTTGCTTACCTCTCGCTCATATCGGTTGTACATCAAATATGCCTGTTATCAGTCATAGAGGGGTGACATCCCCGCAAGTGCACTTACATTCACCATAATATAAAAACCTTATACAGTTACCAGATTAAACCTACCTACCTGAAGTGCTCAATCCAAGGCAAACCTGGGGTCGGCGAAGAGCGTGGCCACTTGCTAACCATATCTGCTGAACCCGTATCCATGGTACATGTCGCGCCAACCTCGGCTCCTAGCAGTGTTCCAAAAACATTCGCGAACCTTCCTGGGTACCACAAAAGGTCCAAAGTTACACTTCAATCCCAAAAATTAACCACGCACACACACACACTGAAAATCAGTCCCAAAGATGCACTTATTTCACCTACTAAAAGTGCCCAAAAAATTCCAATAAAAATATCACAGTGATCGTCTCGTCGAGACCTTCGAAACGGGTACCTGCACGCCCAATTCCGAGCACCGTAGGCCAAGTTACAAATTCCACAGTACAGGTGCGCAAAATCTCACAACCACACAACTGTAAACTCTTGCACAGATAACAAGGGAAAAGTATACCTCCGGGAAGGTCTCGGAAAAATCCAAGAAAAATACGGTGATGATCCTCGCGTCAAGTAGATGAAAAAAGTGTACAGGTTCGCTTTGATCCGACTCTCTTACGCGGAGATCTCCTCGAATCAACCCGCTGTCCTCACAAATCCTCACAGGAAACCAATGTCCCAGTAAGCATGGAAAAGCTCCTCGAAAAGCACAAAACGAGGGAAAGCTAAAAATACCTAGATCGTAGCTCTGTCCATCGCGGATCCAACGGCGATGAAATCGCTCAAAAAGGTGGTCGGAGTAGGCCGGGGGAGCTCGCGCATGGAAACGCGACGAAGGGGAACACCAATGAACGAGCGTCGCGCCGCGCCGTAAAAATAGAAACCTCAGGAAGCGTGCCACATAAAATCTCCAAACTCTGCAGATGGATGCAGCACACAAAGGGGAACAATTTTGCTTAAGGGCTCGGGGTGAGGGGAAGCTCGAAAATGGCAGAAAAAGGGGGAAGAAGGCGGCTCGGATCGCTTAAATAGGCTCCAGGAAACAATTCGAGAAATGCCGGGTTTGTCCCGGTTTCCGGGCGCCAAATTGATTCGGGCTGCTACAGTGTTGGGCCCGGCCCAACACTGTTCAAGCCTGAATCGCCCACAGGAGCCCACGTAGCCCACCAAACAGGCTACAGCGAGATTGGCCCCTCACCGCTCGACATGTGGACCAACGAGGGACCGACACATGGCTACCACTTGGTCAACACCCCGCTGCCGCGCCCACGTGCGCGCTGCCAGCGCCGCCTGCGCCCCCTGCCAGGCACGCGCCCCGAGGCGGCTGCACCTGCTCTATGGACCGAGCGCAAGTGGACCGGCCAACCAATGTGCGCCACGTGTCCACCCACTGTCCACCGTACACCCGCACTTTTCCCCCGTGGACCGCGCCCACAACACCAACAAATCACAAACTGCCACGTGTCGTGCCCTCCAGTGCATGCCGGCCCGTGGACCGCGCACCTGCCTGCGCTCCCGCGCGCCTGCCCGAGCGCCTGCCCGCGCACTACGCGCTGCCCGCGCCTGCCCGCCGCCGCGTTTGTGCTTGCCCGAGCCTGCGCCGCCGCACTCGGCCGCTGCCCCCCGCCGCCGCCGCTGCCCGCCGGCCGCCGGAACAGTACAAGGTGCCTCGAAAACCGTGCGCGTCATCCGGGCTCCGAAAAATGCGAGTAAACAGTCCATTTTCATCGTTTTCGCGCGCTGAATCCAAATTCGATGTCCATTTTGCCAAATTCCAACTCTAAAAATTGCCGAAGGCATCCGGAGAGGTGATCTTTTATCCAAACTTCGCGCTGAGCCCAATTTTAATATCCATTGCACGCAAAACCACTTCTAAGCATTCGACGGGGTCATCTGACTACTCTCGTGATCCATTTAACACACTGAGTCCATCACTAGTGTCCAATTGGTGCACAAACGCCACCGACACACCACATAGGCCTCCAGGAGCTGCTGGTCAACCAGTAATCTCGTCGTGGGGATCCAGGTCCTCACACAGAGGGTATAACACACAAGGAAAAAAAAACTTGCTCTGCATCTTGATCGGATTGGAGTAGATGAACTCTTGTCGGCTCCCTCGATCAATATTTGGTCCAAACTTGATCTGCACCGCATCAACTCTTGAATGGAACAAATCGTCATGGAACCTAAACTACCCTTTTTTTATTTATTTAATTTTGCAATAATTACATTACAACCCATAATAATAATGAGACACGCAGGTCTCCAAATTACATAATATAATTGGTGCACACAGGCACTCAAAAATAAATCTAACACTGGGTCCTTATTAAATTGCACCAATTCACATCTTCACATGATACATGTACTTCATAAGGTTGCTATCCATGATCATCTCCTCATACACATCACAGGCATATAATATAAAATAAAATTCTCTAATTCGAATTCTAATTAATTGGGTTTCGAATTAATTTTAAATTGCGATTTTGCACAAAGCAACCACATGGCGCGCATGACTGCACCATGTAAATGCGTTCAAAACACATTGCGGCAAGCACGTGCAATGAAAACCATGAACTAATCAATTAGTGTTGCTATACACTAATCCGTCATGCATGGCAATGCTAATTAATTAGATGACATGTGAGGCATTAATTATTAACTTGTGCATGCATGCATGTCATCAATATGACCGATTCATGCATGCTCTAATTTCACGTTGCATGCGCCTTGCCCGCATGCCGAGTGCCGCGCCAATAGTTCATCGTGCGCTAATTTTAATTAATGTTTCAAAACAATCAAAATAATATAGCAAAAACAATCTTCATTGTTTTGATTTTGATCGTTCCAGAAAATCCAATCAACATCGAAAAAGAGATTAGATCTAAAACAAACGACGAGGGTGGCTCTGATACCACTGTAAGAAAAAAGTCGGATATGCGCAGCGGAAGAAAGAAACGCAATTAAAATTTTCTAAACCAAAGATCACCTCATGTTTTGTTTTAGATCGTTAATAAGTAATCTAATTGATCTTATCAATTAGGATTTAATTTTTACCTTGCGCGGGTCGAGATCACCGTGAAGCCGACGATCGTTGGTAAAAATTGTTCGTCCTTGCTAGCCGCGCACGCGCCCGGCCTCTAGTCGCGTCCACACGGAATCACGCCCTTGATCGAAATAGTCGATCGCCTTGATTCGCGATCCGATCACGAATTAACTCTTGCGTCAATATAAGGAGGATGAATCAATCTTCTAATTGTGCTAGCAATCTTCCGAAGATCGAGAACGATGAATTAATTATGGAGGACTTGAGGAAGAGGGAGAGGATTGGCGGCTAGGGTTTTCTTATCCCCTTTTTATTATATCTATATAATATGTCATATGACAAATATTTATAATGAGAAAACCCTAATCCTAAATCTAATCCTTATCGAACCCTAGTCCGATTGGATTATCCATTACCCTTAAGTTAGTTTCAATATGAATCGAATTCGAATCCTGATTCGATTCGTGTGTAACATTTACACATAAGTCCTCAAATTATTTACTAATGATTAGCAAATACACCATGCAACTTTTGCACTTAAATACCTCTAATTTACAATAATTACAAATTAGTCCTTTTACTAATAAATTAGTAAACTTTAGTATTATGATTATACTTAATCCATTCTATAAACTTCTTTATCATCTCCATAATATCGATCATGCGCGATTTCTTATGTGTGTGACCTAATAGGTTCAATTCTGTCTGGTAGTGAGATATGATGCGATCCCCATCGGCATCATCATCGAAACTCTTTTTGATGGATCAAACACTTTTGATTCTTCCCTCTTATAATAATTATTCGCCTATAATTATTCTTATTGGTTCCCACAATCCGGCCACCAGTGACGCCTAGCAGCATATAGTGGCAATCCAGTCAGAAGTGAATATTGGACTGAACCTCTAGGTGCAGTTACCGTACAATACAATCCTTCTATCGCATAGTCCCAACTGAGTGGAGGTCATGGAATACTCGTCAAACCCCATTACCCGTTATATGACAAATTTGATAGGATAGAAGCTCATATGGTTACTCTTGGAAACACCTTTCCATGAACCATATTACCCCGGCCGAGGATTTCTGAGCTTTGCCTTACAAATAGCATAGGACTAATTATCTCTCCACCAAGAGCGATAGATCCCCTGTAAACAAACACCCATTCCTAATATGAACCGACTGCAGCCAACATATACTACTAAGACCCGTGACTAGGATCAGAGTTTATTGCATAGTCAAACTACAGTAGCCTCATATTGAATGGCCGTGGTGTCGCAGGTCTAAGGATCAGTTGTACCACTGCAACAACGAATCAGTTACTGACGAATGAGTAGACATCCATGTAACTATTCGTAATTGGTCACGCTCAGTGCCCTTGTTCTCTAACAACCACCTGCACGTTCGCTCCAGTGTCCCCACACTGATGAGTTGAGACTCGTCATCCTAAAAGAGAGCGGCACATACATCAATCTTACCGGATCAATCATCGTCCCCAAGATGATCCTCGGACTGAGAGCATTTATGACTTAATCACCAATAATATGTATCTCAAATTCTTAACTCTTAAGAATATACATTATCATCTCATTAATTCAAAGGACGATTCATGGACACATTAAACATGAATGCCATAAAATGCCCAAATAATAATAAAGATCAAGTACAAAAATATGTCCCATAGAAAAAAAAAATGCATCAGCCTGATAGGCTTCTGGGGCATACAACTAACACTAAGGATCGGGTAATCGAGAATAAGCCGGAATCTCAACAGGGATGCTGATGTCTGTATATCAATCATAGGTCATCTCATGCAATATGGAATACAAGGAACATATATATCTGAGTAAACGCAAATCTATGTAATGACCAAACATGCATGATATATGTCTAAATATAAGCTACTGGACTGATATATAGCTAATGACCAATCATGTCACGCCCCAAGATTCAAAAGTGGGTCTAATTTTTTTTTTTTTTTTTAAAATCAAAGTTTAAAATCTTGATTTCTCCAAGGCGTGAACAGACCGCCACACATATAGAAAAGTCTCTGTACATCAAACAGAGCCTTCCCTATATGTGCTCGGCTAACAGAAACAGTCAATCAGAGTAGATACGAGATAGCTATACTAAATAAGTTCTACTCTATTACAACCACAAGATTCATAAGTTAATACATCCAGTTCTCAAAATGGAAATACAGTTGCAATGTTTTACTAAATCAAAAGGGGTACATCCCACTAGGGATAAATCTACCACGCGTCCTCACACAGAACGTCCAAAGGTCCCCGCACCCGAAGGACCTGAAAAACAGTCACCCGAGGGTGTGAGACACACCGGAGTGTATCCCAGTGGGCACGACGGGCCGGGAAATAGCAAGCCGTACCTACTGGATACAATAATAAGCAGAAACAGAAGTAGGATATACTGAAGATCAATGCAGGTATACAGTCTAAGCCAAATAAGCTCAAATATGGATCAATAGAACAGAGTATGCATATATAACACAATCATACAATGCATGATAAATCTATAACAGATATGAAATGCAGGTAATCAAACAAGCAGGAATATCAAGAAGGTGCATCAAAGGTAGTACCACGAATATACCCAATCAAATGCCACTTTTGGCCACAAGGGCCTCAGGCTAAACTGCCATGGAGCATATGGACCTCAGGGAAAAGCCACTTTTGGTCATTGGGGCCTCAGGCTAAACCACTTTTGGAGACCCAGCAAGCTATCATAACCCCACAAGGCTCACGGGTCAATCAGACCTCTCTACCGGTAAAGAACACCCACACGGGTAGCTAATCCGCTGGTGTGCGCGACTGAAAGCTGGCTCGACACGGCGATCATAATGCTGATGCTCAAACCATGGTCCACTGACCAAATAGACGGCAAGAAGCCGAGGAAAATCCCCACCGGGATACAAGTATAACATGCCACATACTGAAGTAGTATCTCTTATTCTAAATATGCAGTGAAGAATAGAGACAGGTATAGAACTATGCTAGTGACCAATCAAGCATGGCATGTGTCCAGGAAATGCATATCTACTGCTGAAGAAAGCATGATATATCTCAATATGATAAACAAGCAACTGCTCGAATATAAGCATGATGTATAACTACTGCAGGAAATCAAGGCATAATAAAAGCTCATCTGTGGGATCAAGGTTATGCAGATGTAAGGATTTTGTGCTGATATGCAAGCAAGTAGTAAGAGCAGGTATAACTCAATAGCAATCATAATGCTAAATCTCAATCCACGGTCGGTAGACCGGACAGTCGGCGAGAAGCCGAGGAAATCCCCATCGGGATATCGATACTGATGCAAATCATGCCAGGTACTGAGACTAGAACTCCTATTCTAAACATGCAGTGAAGAATAGAGTATAACGAAAGGCTCATCAGTATAATCAAGCAATATAGCTGTAATGACTGAATGCGGGAATGAAAGCATATAGTAAGGCTAAAGCATAGGTTCAGGGCTACACCAAGAACAGGGGTCCGACCTACCACGGCACCCAATAGGGCCGACCTGATAAAACGCGGACCGAAGATAAACCCACCTGTATATAGGAGGAACAACGACTCCACCAGAAGGTAGACGGTCGCGATAACCACAAGACGGATCACGGGCTGGGTCCTGATGACTGGGGCCTACAACAACACCAGGTGACAACTCAGGATCTACCAAATCCTCAAAGTGCAACTAGCGCGAATCGACCATTTCGTCGATTATCGCATTATTAAGCATATTTAGCTTTTCAAGGACCCCGGGAAACCCACCGAAAGGTCAACAATGTTTTGGAGCATTTATCTACTTTTCCATATTGTTACAATTGCTGCAAGCCCCTCGGGCTTAATCCTAATGTGTTTTATACACTAAATAAACCCCGTTTTGGCTCGTTCTCTTAAACGGAGAATCATTTTTACGAGCCGTCACCTCTAGTAGGTGACATTTGACTTGCTGAATGCCGTGCTCACACATTTGTGGCAGTGCGATACCCGAGGAAAACTTCGGGCCATGAATTACTTCTCTAACCTAGCCGAAACGCATTTTTGTTTCTTCGGCTCATCAAAACCAAAAATAAACGCGAGCATCGCGTCCAGTGACCCCAAATTAGCCAGGAGTACACTGTTGCAATATTTCAAACAGACCCAAACACTGTTTATAAGTAACTATTGTATTTAAGCTTGGTTTTAACACAACTTGAAATCTATTCATCTTCAGATGAAACTTCCTAAATCAATAGTCTCTGGACAGTGCCAAGACTACAGGGCTTGCACTAGTTGCAGCCCAGGTCTGCTGGATCACCCAGAACCAAGACCTTGCACACACACAAGTTCACAATGCTCCAAACACTTGTCCACACAGATCCAGCTTGATCTGAAGTGAGCATCAAGCTCAGGGGACATTTCTAAGTAAGTTTCATATTCAACTCGAAGCCTGAATCCATCTCTTCCTTCTCTGTGGCATTTCCACAAGCACTTGGTGTGCACAATTTAGCACTATACACACAACACCAACCCAAGGTTGGTTCTCTGCAACCACAGCACTAGACCTTATAAAACTTGGAGGGACAAGTTCCTCCAGGTTGCAGGAACTTTTCCAGCAACTTGGAGCAAGCCAAAAACCCAGGTTGGCCACGGGCTCGAGGAAGAAGATGAACCCATTTTCTTTGAAATTCGTGACCAGCAACCCAGGGCATCTGGAACCAAATGCCTTGACCAATTGGATGCTAAAACTCTCTGTGAGTCTTACTGTGCCTGTGCCCGGCGACAGGGCACGGCGGCGGCGGCGCGGAGCCAACTCGGTTTGGAGCTTCATTACCCATTAATGGTGGATTTTGATAGAAGCATTTTGAAGCCCTCCAACATGTATGGAATTGTTCCTCTGGTCCATACAAAGCTTCCCGACCAACTCTCCCCAGCCGGAGTTGGCCGGAATGCCGACGACCATGATTCGGTCCAATCTCGGGTCATCCATGGCCGCGCCTCTTTGGTGCTGCATGGATTCCATGCAAGTGCATGGGTGCACTCCTCTCACTCCCAGGAACACTTCTGGGCATGTGGCTGGCGGCGGGGAAGCGCGCCGGCGCCGGAGCAGCAAGCTCGGCCAACATGCGAAAACCCGAAAACTAGGGTTCCATTCTGCGACTTCCTTACTTGACCAAACTTCACCAATTTTGGTGGAGATGATCACTGGCTCCTACAGTCCAAGCCCATCATTTAATTTCCCACTTCGGTTCATCGGTTGCCAAGTTCTTCCAAGGCGGAGCAACTTAGGTTTCCAGCGAGGGTGTGGCCCCGCCGGCCAACCAGAGTGCATAGGGACTCGGGCTTGTACAGGAAGCATCACAAAGACCTAACAAACCTACTGCTAGGGGTCTAGGGTGCAACCAACCAGTGGTTAGGGTGATCTCACCTTGGCCGGAGTTGTGGAAGAGAGGAAGAAGCCGGTTCTTGGTCCCTCCTCCACGCGCAACCTCGATAAACTCCAGGAACACTCCTCTGGTACTATGGAACACCACTGGATCTCCAGATCAAAACTTGGAAGAAGTTGGTTCCATCTTCTTCTTCCTCTCTCTCTCTCTCGAGTTCCTCTCTAATGGTGTTTGTCCTCGGCCAACTCCAATGCACAGGCTAAGTCTGGGGAACTCAGAGAAGGTTGGTGCTTCGAATACACCGCAAAACCCTTCGTGCTCTGGTCCAGGGCAGTCCAAGAGGCAACCAACTTTAAATGCAAGATTCTTTGAGATTTTCTCTCAAACCCGGTTCACACACACCCCCTAGCCCCGAGCTTTTCACAGTAGGTGCAAAATGCACCCAACACCTTGATGTTTTAGTCCCTAATAATTTGACCCATAAAATATTATAGTTTTCTCAAAAATACCCCCTTTTCGGTGCATTTCATGCATTTCGAGAAAATCCGCTCGACGAATTGTGAAACAGACTTCGCCACGACGTCCGGCTCGTCGAGACCTTCAAAACAGGCTATTCATTTGCTTGATTTGGTGCTCAAATGAATTCTCGGGCCATCTTGTTCTGTATGTCGCAATCCGACGCACGCACTTCGATGCACCCGGATCGCCAAACGCGAAAACCGTCTGTGCCATTGCGCTCAGAACGTCGAAAATAGCTAGGATCGACTACTCATACTGCTAGACTTAATTTGCAGATAGTGGATTGGCCTTCGGTCGAACGAGAGGGGACCGGAAACCAGGGTTTACTATTCACACTTAAGTTGCGGGGCCCGCGGTTTCTTTGCTGTTTTCTGGAAAATCCGACCGTTGGATCATCGACAAGTGAATATGAATTTTTCATGTTTCGACGAGACGGTCGCAATGGTGAACTCGGATTTTTGAGACCAGACCCCGATCAAAAATCGATATTTTTGGGGTTTTATTTATTTATTTTCTGCTATTTGTAAAGTCAGAAATTTATTTAAACCTTTTAAAATTCTCGGTTACTACATCACCCACCACTTATAAAAAGTTTCGTCCCCGAAACTTGATCACAATTATGAATTAAACAAATAGGGAAAGCGTTCTAACATCTCAGATTCACGCTCCCATGTGGCCTCGCGTTCTTCATGATTTTCCCACTGCACTTTCACACAGGGAATTGTTCTGCTACGCAGTTTCTTCTCGTATCGTGCCAGGATCCGTAATGGAACTTCGTCGTAGCTCAGATCCTCTCGTAGTTGAACAGAGGTAGGGCCGATGACATGTGTAGGATCAGGGATGTACTTTCGTAGCATAGAGACATGAAAGACATTATGCACACGGGCGAGACTTGGAGGAAGAGCTAGCCGATATGCCACTGGACCAATGCGCTCCAATATCTCGAAGGGTCCCACGAAACGAGGACTGAGCTTGTTCCGCAACCCAAATCTCTTGATTCCCCTAGTTGACGACACCTTTAGCAATACGTGATCGCCAACTTGGAACTCAAGATCGCGCCTGCGCCGGTCCACATAACTCTTTTGTCTGCTCTGTGCGGTCAGCAATCGCTGTCGAGCGATTCGCACCTTGGCCTCAGCATCCTCCAATAAATCTGGCCCGACAATCTGGCGTTCTCCAACATCGTCCCAACAGATCGGGGATCGACATCGACGCCTATATAATGCCTCATAAGGCGCCATTCCAATGCTTGCCTGGTAACTGTTGTTATAGGCAAATTCTACTAGCGGCAGGTATCTGAACCATTAATTGCCGACTCTAAAAAGAATCGTTAATTTAAACAGTTGCCAAATTTTTAAAGAGTCGTTAATTTAAACATTTGCCGACTCTAAAAAGAGTCGTTAATTTAACCAGTTAATGACTCTAAAAAGAGACTCTAAAAAGAGTCGTTAATTTAAATATTTGCCGACTATAAAAAAGTCATTAATTTAAATATTTGCCGACTATAAAAAAGTCGTTAATTTAAATATTTGTCAACCCTAAAAAGAGCCGTTAATTTAAACAATTACCGACTCTAAAAATAATCGTTAATTTAAATAGTTATCAACTTCAAAAAGAGTCGTTAATTTAGATAGTTGCCGACGCTAAAAAGAATCATTACTTTAAACAATTGCTGATACTTCAAAGCAATAGGTAAATTATGAAATACTAAATAAACATGCCAATACAAAAACTTTGTAGTAAAGAATAAATATTTTGAAGGTACAAAAAATGATAGTCTCCACAATATAGCTTATCAAAATTACTATTTTGACATTTTACAATGTAGTACAGCTTGGCACTGTAGCAAGGAGAAATTGGATATTCTACATTCGATCATCGCATGTTAAGGTATATTATGCTGATGTAGCACCTTCAATTTCACTGTGTGAACCATCTGATTTAGCCTGTAAAACGAAAATGAATTTTATTAAACTAACAATATCTGGCAATGTAGCATATTGAAATTGAAAGAGTAGTCAGTTTAATATGATTGCAGTTATATATTTTGCTGCCAAGGAGTTGTGACTATTAGAATTGGTGATTTATAAGAAAGAGCCTGGAGCATACTTACTAAGAACCAACGGTAAATTGAATCACCTTCTTCACCACCCCAATATTTCTTATTAGCAACCAACGTAGTTCCTTCGATTGCCTTGCCAGCTATTTAGAGGGAGATCAATCTTGGACTTCCTGTCAACAGTACAAATCATGTAATCTGGCACAAAGGTAAAATTTTCTTCTTACATGCATGTCAATATAGTGACTATTACTGATGTAACAAAGAAGTATCACATGTCTAAGAACGGTTATTTGGAACTTTTAACAAGATAACAATATTAAAGTGTTGTTTCTTCTTTCTCCTTTCTTTCTGTTCTGGAACTTTTAACAGGTTTGTACAGTACTGCAAACTTGTTTCCAGACATCAGGATCAAATCCTGACGAAACTGCAAACTTGAATTTCTGCAATAGAGATAAAAACATTATCACATCGCCATCTTTTCCAGGCACCTGTTTATAGAATTACAGCGCAAACTTGATACCTTAAGAAACTCCTCTTTTATTGAGCTAGATCTATCAAGTGTACCTCCAAGAATGTAATCACATATATACATTACTTGTTCTTATGCGGGTGTAATTACAACATCAAGTATACCTCCAAGAATTAGGTCCAGTTTTTCTTCCACGAGCTTATACATCGCGTCTTGTCTTTCCTGTATTGCAACATCAGAACAAAACACAACATCACGTTCAAAGGTAATCACCGACACACTGTTTTTAAACAGGGGCTTAAATATTACAGTTCAATTCTAAACTCCGATTTTCTCTCTAAAGTGTTCGCGAAATGATGCAGGCACGACACTAGTATGGTTTGCACACAATACAGAGCATCAATAAGCAAAGCTTGATGATTAACACATGGATATATATCCACATATCTTGTTTGTGTTATGTCAAATATAATGATCGACTGAACATAGAAATACTGCGTAAGAGCAGCAAAAATAGACGAAAATGGTCAACGAACCACAGTAATCATCCGAATAAGAATCTTTTAGATATGTGGAAGAAAAGATATTTCCTGAAGTAGGAACAATATTATCTTGAAATTTATTTCTGTTGTATACAAGAGGACCACATTTTTTAAGTCCTTTTATAGATTTCATGATGAGCGCTCAATGGCCTTATAAGTATATGAAAAATAGAAGATAGAGACCGTCCTGTCAAACGTTAACTGGCCAAAATACTGCAAGGCAGCGATGTCTAGAAGGAAAAGTCAGTATACAATAGCTGCAGAATAACATTTTTTTGTTGGAGATTAATATTTGCTAAAATTTACCTACTTGAGTCGCATCACAAATAGTATTGAAGCTAATGAAATGCCCATTGATATTCTCAACTCCGTACTAATGCATCATAGTCTTCTCAACAAGTTTGCCTAAAAGAGAGAAGTAAAAAAAAAAAAATAGTGGGACAACATTGCATGTTGAAAATCTAGATAGCAAGGTGTCACGCCCCGGGGTCGAAACTACAATCCGGGCTCGCTAACAGATCCGTCGCCCATACGGTGAACCCCGTATAGACGAAGCGTCTAACCTGCAAAAGAGATACTATACTAAACAGATATCAGAGCTGAAAATAAACTGCTATAAATAGAATAAATACAACTCCAAGTCCTCACCACAAGTACAAAAGTCGCTCAACTCTGAAATAAAAGTACAACTCTATCCCTCGCTACAAATCTCTCAACAAGAACTCTCAAAATAATAAGGGTACATCTACTCTCTGGACAACGACTGGTAGGGATCTAGCTGGTGACTCCCTCACCTCGATCCGAAGAAGCAACAACTGGAGCAGCAGAAACAGGAGCAGACGTCCCTGGGGAAAAAAATACACCACGACGGGTGTGAAAACTACATCCCACAGTAGTTCTCAGTGGGTGCCGTCAACAAGCCCAACGGTCGCCCACTAAGTCTACTAGAGGCATAAGGTAATAAATGAAATACTGAAAGAAGAGCTGGAAAAGAATATCTCTACAGCTACTATGCCCCTATCTAGATGCTCAACAAGTGGAACAGAAGGAAAACATGATGCATCTACTAACTCTCAGGTATAACAACCCTCAAAACTATAATGACTGCCACATATGGTCCAGTCAAACCTGCGCCCACCTACTGCTGCACATCCTCAACAGGACGGTCTACCGTAGGGTGTCCATGACTGTCACGCCCCGGGTGGAAACCAGAACCCGGGCTCGCCAACAGATCCGCCGTGCACACGAAATTTCCCATGTACACGAAGCGTCGGTAACCTGCTCAGATATAAATGTACAATAAAAGAGCATAATACAGAGCTGAACTAAAAGAACTACATAATATCTCAGACTGGAAAAGAAATAAAAACTGTGAAAATACAATAAACTCCCAGCTCACCAAAATAATACACCCAGCTGGCCAAAGCCAGACCACAAAATAAAAGTGAACTACTACAGTCTGAGTAAAAAGGGTACAATATCTGTCTAATAGCAACTCACAGCCTCACCAGAGATCTATCTACTCAGCGATCCCCTCACCTCGATCCGCTGCCGATGGCCCAGCAGCTCCCGCAGAAGGCTCTGCAAAACAAGGAAAAGAAAGAGAGAAAAACAACAGTGGGGGTGAGAACCACTAGTAAACCAGTAGCCTCCCCCTGTGGGTAAAGCCTCAAACTCCGACGTACCCACTAAGTCTACCAGAGGCAAAGAATGAAGAAAGTGGTAAGCTATAAAACTACAGATAAGAAGGAACTACCACTAGTATGCCTCTAAATGCAGTGCCAAAATGAACGACTGTAAGTATGCATCAGTAACCGCATCTGTCCAAATAAACCCAATCTAGCCACCAGTAAAAACTGGTACCGCCTGCTGCCGCTATCATCATCGTGCAACCTGATCCGCACCAAAGTGATAGCAATGAGTCAATACCGTCCGGTACCCACGTGGTACCCCGCACGCTTCGAAGTGGCACTCGAGGGGAGCTACCCACACGAGGAAAGTAACCATGTCATAAGTATCATAAAAGCAGGACTGGATCATGACTATGATCAAAGTGGAAAACCCCTCCACTAAAGAAACCCCAATCTGATGCAAAGGTAAACATCCGGTCAACCGCCTAATGTCCGCGGTTACCGCAATACCCCACAAGTCCACAATCAAGTACGACCTGTCCCAGACTCCAAGGTCCCGACTACACTATCCCAAACCCCTGCTCGAACCCGAGCAATATGAATCAAAAGTCAAAATGAGAAGGAGAAAGAAAAACAATCATGGTTTCTCCTAAGTCAAATCCCAATATGATAGTGTAGCAATAAATAGTGGCCTATCTAGATGTCCAAATAAGCATGCAACAGTCCTCAAGAAAGATAAAAGAAAGAGTATCAAACAGTAACTCCACATGTGTATTAAGTAATAGTTCCGCATAAATATAACCATCATGCTAAAATCATCAGCCAACTACACATGTATATAATCCATGGTCCATAATAAATCTCAAAGTGGTACCCGCACATAGATATGTCATCATGTCCCAATACTTAATCCATTTAACCAACTTTTATAAAATCTATGTGCTACACGGCATGTTAATTATCACTATTAAAATATCTCCAAGATCATATTCCAACAACAATATTATCCCAGTAATATTTCCAACATGCTTTATCCACATAATTAATCTCAAATGATAGGCTCGCATTTTTATCATTCAATCATGCATGGTAATCAATCAATAAGTCCAAACGGGGAATCCTCTAAATAAACTTAGTGAGTAAATCACAGTAAGAGGTAAGCAACAACTACCCACCTGAAGAGCTGACTGTCCAAATCCCACAGCTGAAAATACCAGGAAATCCAAATCTCCTACTCCAAAGGGTCCAGTAATACCCGCAACTCTCCTGGGTACAACATAAAGTCCATAAATCTCAAAAACTACCCCCGCAAACACATACAGAATTCAGTCCCAAAGATGTCCTTATTTCACCTGCTGAAAATGCCCAGAAAATTCCAATAAAAATATCACAGCGATGCTCGCGTCGATACCTTCGAAACGAGTACCTGCACGTCCAAATCCGAGTTCTGCAGGTCAAGATATAAATTCGACAAGGTAACCATCCCTAAAGAATCCCCCAATAAAAACTGTAGCACTTAACTCTGGAAAAACAGTGATTTCTCACTTTCGGGAAATTCAGAAAAATCCAAGAAAAATACGGGGACGTTCCTTGTGACGAGTAGATCAAAATCAACTCTTTAAATGCCTCGATCCGATGTTCCTACGCCAAGATATAAAATCAACAAGCTCATGCTGTCCAGGAAATCCAGCACAGAAAATGGGGTCAAAAGATGCCTCGGGAACCGTGCCAAGAACCCAAAATAAAGCGAAACGATCAACACGGAAATCGAAGTCTTACCTCTCAGGAACATGCTGTCGAAGAAATCGTCCAAAAATTCCTCCTGGTTTGCGCACAGGAAAATTCTGACTGAACTGCGACGGAAATGGGCCGAGAAAGAGGAAACGTCGAAGCGCGCCGCGTCGCAGATGACTCGCTGTCGGCAACTCCAAAAATTCCAAAACTTCCTAGAGAGATGGAGGATAGAGAGAGGAAGAAGTCTTCTTAAGGACACACCCTCAGATTCTCTCTCTAAAGCTCGGAAAAAGAACAGAAAGGGAGGAAAGTGGAGCTGTATTTATAGGCCCAGAAAACAAATGCCAAAATACCCACTGTGTCCGAAGAATCGGGCGCCCGAAAATATTGGGCTGCTACAGTGCGGCCCAATTCGGGAACACTGTGCGCGCCCGGAAGAGCCCGGGCGCGACACGTGTCCGCCAAACAGCGGACAGCGGCGCCCACCCATCGGGCGCCGCCACGTGTCCCAGCCGCCCACGTGTTCCACGTGCCTCGAGCACGTGGGCGGCGTGCACCCGCCAATAGGGACACGCCACGTGTCACCACGCGGTTCACGTGGTCCGCGCCCCCGGTCTACGCGCCGGGTCTTCCGGAAAGTGTCGGACAACCAGAAGCCGCCACGTGTCCCAGACAGGCCGCCCTCCTTGACGCCGCCCGACCAATGAGGAGCTGCCACGTGGCAACGTCAACCTTCCCTGCACCTGGTGCACGACTATTCTGTGGACCGCCCGCCTGCGCGCCTGCCCGCGCCCGCCCGCGCCCTGCTCCGCCGCTGCGCCTCTGTTCTCCGTCGTGCGCCGCCGCTCGCCGCCTGCCGCCGGTCGCCGGAACAGTATTTTCCGGCGGCCGGAGTTACTGTTCCGGTGAACAGTATTTTTGGCGCCGAAAATAAAGTGAATACACCATTTTGATCGTTTTCGCGCGCTGAGTCCAAATCCGCTGTCCGATTTTCCAAATTCTCATCCGAAATTTTGCCGAAAGCCCCCGGAAAGGCTCACTTGATCCGATTTTCGCGCCGGGTCCATTTTAAAAATCCAATTTCAATTCTACAAGCTCCATGACACTGTGTGAGCTTCCAATAGTCACTGATAAAGCCGCAAAAGCTTCTACAAAAGTCCGGGTCACCACAATAACTGCCACATCTGGGCCAGCCAGAGGGACGGCGTCGACAAGTCACGATAGAAGAACTCAATCTCACGCCGGTTACAACAACCCAGTCTAAAGCTCAATCTCAACGCCGGTTACAACTACCCGGTCTAAAGCTCAATCTCAACGCCGGTTACAACAACCCGGTTCGCCTACTCCGGAGTGGCACTCGAGGGGAGCGACCCGCTCGAGTCCATAAGTAACCAATGTCCAACAGCTCTGTCATGCATCTCAGTCAATCAGGCAAAAGTCGACACTATGCTCAAAGTGGAGACTCACTCAATCCACAATGCAAAAACCCAGCCCCAACTGATGTACAACACTAATCGGTCAAACCGCCCACAGTTCGCGGTTACCGAAATATTAACCCGAGTCGATAATCTGGTGCAATCCCACCCGACTCAACAATATAGCTATACTATCCCCCATCCCTGCTCTCTAACCCGAGCAACAAGGAACACTCGACAGTCGGGACCGCTGTCAACCCAACGGCTCCCTAAAACAGGCATCACTGACAGGATAACTCCACAACAGAAACAATAAAGGGTCCGGGAACCCCGGAAGACTAGAACCTACAACCCTAATCAAACAAGAATAGGCTCTAGGCATAGCCTCTCGTTGTTCTCGTCCCAAAGGAAAAAGGCAGACCTTGGAACCCAGACCACTCGAACCATCTCGGGTGGTTAAATTTATCGGAAAAAGGTGATATTTCTTATTGAAAGCCATTTGATCTGAAAGAAATCCATATTTAATGATTTTTAGTTCTTTTTAGGAAAACAATTGAAAACAAGCTTTATATCCAAGCCTCGTAGAGCTAATGCCTTTGTCCAATCAAACAAGAACAGACTCGGCGACTCCACGATGCTCGGAAGAAAACATTGGTTGACTAAAATCATATGTGTGTCCAAAAATAGTTCTGGGTTCAAGATCCTGCTATCACTGGTACAAAGCTGCCACTAACACAGTGGCGACAATAAAATAAGAAACCAAAACATCTCGGGACCGCCGTCTACCAAACGGCTCCCGCCACAGATGAACGATCAACTATATCTACCAGACTCCACTCTGCTCCCAAGAACGAGTGCAAGAATGCATCGCACACTAAAAGAAACCCGACCACTCGGCCCACTACCCGGACGAGTAAAACACTATGTCCAGGAAAGAAAAGAAGTGTGGATGTCTAAAGCAGAATAAACCTAGCCCAAGTTGAAGTTTTCTACAGTCTGGCTGAACATGCTGCATATGACGGGGTGCTAGGTCAAATTCCAAGATAATAATAATAATTTTACAGAGTAGGAACAAGAGATCACGTGATCATCATATAACTCTAGAATCAACAGCTATCACATTCTAGCATGCTACACAGGAATATCACTATCATGCATGATCCTACTATAGCAGATTTAATGCACATTCCATCATTCTTGGAGACAGGGCCACCCACCTGAAGGTGCACAACTGTCCAGGGTTGTACAGTAAAGAAAGCCCAGAAACAAATTTACCAGCACAACCACCAAGCAACCAGTACACTAGCACTGTTTAACGCATCTGGGTACAAATACCACCCAAAGTTACATTAATTCCATAAAATTCCAAGTTCCACAAATCTGCTGTGAACAGTCCCCTTAAAGCGAATTTTTCACTTGTAAAACAATCTCCAAAAATTCCAATAAAAATATGTCAGCGATCCTCACGAAGAGTAGATGTCGATAGAGCCTTAAATCGTCGAATTCCGATGTCTGGATGAGGAGATAAAAATCCGCGAAGGCCTTGCTGTCCAAAAACTCCAACAGAAAAAAGGGGTTCAGAAACTCCTCGGGATCCATGTCAAAAACCCCAAACGAGACTAAGAGATGAATAAGGAAATCGACGGCGTACCTCTCTTGATTCCAACGCCGCAAAAATCGTCCAAAAATACGATCGGGGTAGCTCTGTGGGCCTCTCACACTGAAGAGTGACACTAACGGGCCTCCGACGGAAGAACGTCGCTCCGTACTCCGATGCCGAGATCACCGTCGCCGCGGCTTCCAAAAATTCTGAGCCTCCACAGGAAGAAGCGCCACAGGGAACTCTTCAACTTCTCTTAAGGGCTCCTGGGCAGGGGAGCTCGGGAAGTGGGAGAAAACCCAAGGTGAAGGCAGCTCGGGTTCAAGAATTAAGCCAACCAAATATAACAATTGGAAAAATGCCATCCATGTCCCGAAATTTTCTCGATGCGCCTGGAGCACGTACACCACCCACTCCTAAGGTGACACGTGGCGCCCCCAAAATGCGCGGGAGCCGCGGGTCAGCGCGCCCACGCCCGCCTGTCGAGCATGCATCCCGAGGCAACAACTCCGCGCCCCGTGAACCGCGTGCAAACACCCATCCAATCACGAGTCGCCACGCGTCCACCCCCGGTCCACCGTGCACCCGCGCCACTGCGTGGACCGCGCGCACCAAGACCGGCCAATGCCAGCACGCCACGTGGCATGACCACGGTCCACCGTGCACCCCGCCAAGGTCCATGGACCGCGCCTGCTGCGCCGGCGAACCGGAGCGCGCCACGTGGCCCGTGCCCGGTGCACGCCTCCCGCGGTGGACCGCGCGCCTGTGCCGCCGCCAGCCGCCGCGCTCCGCCACCGCCGGCGCCGCTCCGGCCGCCGAAACAGTAACCCTTGCCTCGAAAAACGTGTTTTTGCATCCGGGCTTCGAAAAATTCAAGTAAATAGTCCATCTTGACCGTTTTCGCGCGCTGAATCCAAATCCGAAGGCCGATTGGCCAAATTCCACTTCTAAAATTTCCCAAAAATTCCCGAAAAAGTAAACTTGATCCTTTTTCATGCCGGGTCAAATCCTTGGTTCCAATAAGCGCGCAAAACCCTCGATACCCTAATGGGCTTCCAGAAAAGCAAACAAGCTCCAATTTCACCCGAAATTCAATTTTTGGGCCCGACACGTGCACAAACACCTCCCGAAGACACTAATCCAACAATAACCCTTAAGCGGGGATTCGGGTCCTCACATCCTCCCCCACTAAAAGAAAGTTTCGTCCTCGAAACAAACACGGCTCAAATGGGAGTCACCAAGCCCAAACTACACGAATTACGCCACGAAATTAACAGAAAAAGTACGTGTCCCACCAGCTGGAAAGTCATCAACCCCCAACTCTCCAATTTAGAAAATAACTGAAATTAGCGAAGAGTTCGAAGGTTCCGAAAGACCAGTGCCCTCACCCCAATCAAACAAGAACAGGTTCGGGCACCGTCTCCATTTCTGGAGTAGCCTTTCGAATCTTTCGTCATGTTCGCCAATTTCAGCACCAGGGCGAGAAAAAGGGAAAGAAGTGTTGAGGCCGTTCCTGCTGTGCCAACAAAACGGAAGCTACGATCTATCCGAGCCCCTAAAAGAAAGACACAACCCTATCCGAGACCCCTAGAGACAAAACCTCTAGTCCTAGGCGTCACCTACGCTCAACAGGTCGCACCTAACCCAAAACCGCTGAAGCCGCTGCTGCAGGAATGATGCCTCGGTGACCTACGAAAAAGATCTCCTGTTGTCCAACTCGCAGGAAGATCACTATTCTCAGTCCACAATCAATCGTTGCACGATACCGCACCAACTGGTCCATCCTGTGTGCTCAATCTGAGTCGTGAAGCTGCAACTGAAACGTCACACCTGTCGGTGCTGCTCCCCCCCAAGTCTCAGCTGTCCTGATCACGTCCCAAAATCCTCCTCTGCTCGTAGGATATTGTGAAGATTCCAATCGCCAATGCATGTAGTAAAGATTCCTATCCCCTATCCATGCAAGGATGCAAATGCCCTACTAACATGTGCAGAAGGATGCAGCGGTATCGAAATGCTCAATTAAACTGACTGAAAATAAAGTCATACCTGCGGCGATAGGATCCACTGCTGGGGTGCCCTCCGCTAGGGCTGCATAAACCCGTCCACTGGGTGCTGAAGACCGTCGTCCCGTCTGTCCCGACGTCGTACCCCACTCTGTCTGACGGTGTACTGGAGGGGCTTCCTGAACAGGCAAAGGAGGTGCTATAGCAAGGGGTAACACTGATAAAATGGCTCGGGGACAGGCTGCTCGAAAATGTCCAAACTCCCCACATAGGAAACACCGTCCCTGTCTCTGGTCACACTGCGACGGTGGATGAGGGCCGCCACAGATGACACACCGCTCATGTCGCTGCTGCCGATACTGCTGCTGAAACTGCTGTCGCTGCTGATACTACGGCTGCTGCGGGTGCCCATCTGATCTCTGGCGCCTCTGAAACTCACGACCCTCAGGGTGAGATCATGGGGGTCTCTGAGGTGCCTGCCAACTCGTCTGTCCCCCATCAACCGGAGCTGGGCGCTTCGCCCCCGGAATCACTGCGGGAGCCGGGGCCACCTCCACCATCACCGCCTCTCCGCTCTCAACGTAAAGTGCCTGCTCCATCGAGGCCTCCAAAGTCTGTAATCTGTGGGAGCGGACGAACTGATAGATGTCCCGACGCAACCCTCTCTCGAACATGTAGATCCGGTGGCTCTCATCTCTGGCCACATGGGGCAAACATGCTAACAGCTGATTGAATTCAGCTATATACATGTGCACCGGCCTATCTCCCTGGCGGAGATTCTTCGACTGCTCCTCCAGTCTCTGCCGAACACTCTCTGGAAAGAAGGCCCCAAGAAGCATACTACGAAACTCTGCCCATGAGAGAAGCTGCATCCCAGGCGGACCAGCTGGTCGCACACGCCGCCACCAAGCCTCGGCGTTGCTCTCCAGGAAGTGAGTAGCCAAAATAACTCGGAACCTGTCATCAATGAATAGGCTCTCGAAATGACGCTCCATGGCCGTGATCCAAGACTCGGCCTCCCACGGCTCAGCACTCATCCCAGAAAAACGGGGTGGATCAAACTGGCGGAACCTCATCAATAGATCCACCACCTCCCGCTGCTCTGCAGGTGTCAACTGTCCTGCCGTCTCGGACGGCTGACCACTGGTAACCGGTGCAGTAGGGGCTGTCTGTACTGCTGGTACAACTGGGGGTGCCACAGCTGGCGAAGGAGGTGCGGGAAAACTCTCAGGGAGTGCTACAGCTGGCTGTACCCTCTGCTCCATCATACGCATCATCCGATCCACGGTCTCCTCCTGAGGCCGGAAAGCCTCTGACAATTGGACCATCTGAGCCCGAAGCTCCTGCACCTCACTCTGCTGACCCTGTGCTGATTCCTCCTGCTCAGGCTCAGGGGAGGAGGAAGACTGAGAACGTGTCTGCATCCTGCGTCGGGGTGGCATCGTGCCCACCTGCAATCCACATGCAAACATCAGGACAGCACCAAACAACAGTCGACCCAATCCAGCGAAAGTCTAAGGCATGTCACCCCTTCCAAAGCATTATGTTGTCTGCAGCCAACATAATCGCTTAGGAGAATCAACATGCCAATCACTCATCCCATCCCTTGGGAAAGATATAAAACTCAATCAGGACTCTCGCTAAAAGTCACGACTCTCACGTAGTCATCCTAATGTCCAACCACAAGCCTAGGGTTTCTAAGTCCACAATGACCTACAATCTAGGCTCTGATACCACTCTAATCTGTCACGCCCCGGGGTCGAAACTACGACCCGGGCTCGCTAACAGATCCGCCGCCCATACGGTGAACCCCGTATAGACGAAGCGTCTAACCTGCAAAAGAGATACTATACTAAACAGATATCAGAGCTGAAAATAAACTGCTATAAATAGAATAAATACAACTCCAAGTCCTCACCACAAGTACAAAAGTCGCTCAACTCTGAAATAAAAGTACAACTCTATCCCTCGCTACAAATCTCTCAACAAGAACTCTCAAAATAATAAGGGTACGTCTACTCTCTGGACAACGACTGGTAGGGATCTAGCTCGTGACTCCCTCACCTCGATCTGAAGAAGCAGCAACTGGAGCAGCAGAAACAGGAGCAGAAGTCCCTGGGGAAAAAAATACACCATGACGGGTGTGAGAACTACATCCCACAGTAGTTCTCAGTGGGTGCCGTCAACAAGCCCAACGGTCTGCCCACTAAGTCTACTAGAGGCATAAGGTAATAAATGAAATACTGAAAGAAGAGCTGGAAAAGAATATCTCTACAGCTACTATGCCCCTATCTAGATGCTCAACAAGTGGAACAGAAGGAAAACATGATGCATCTACTAACTCTCAGGTATAGCAACCCTCAAAACTATAATGACTGCCACATAGGGTCCAGTCAAACCTGCGCCCACCTACTGTTGCACATCCTCAACAGGGCGGTCTACCGTAGGGTGTCCATGACTGCCACATCTGGGCCAGCCAGAGGGACGGCGTCGACAAGCCACGATAGAAGAACTCAATCTCACGCCGGTTACAACAACCCGGTCTAAAGCTCAATCTCAATGCCGGTTACAACTACCTGGTCTAAAGCTCAATCTCAACGCCGGTTACAACAACCCGGTCTTGCCTACTCCGGAGTGGCACTCGAGGGGAGCGATCCGCTCGAGTCCATAAGTAACCAATGTCCAACAGCTCTGTCATGCATCTCAGTCAATCAGGCAAAAGTCGACACTATGCTCAAAGTGGAGACTCACTCAATCCACAATGCAAAAACCCAGCCCCAACTGATGTATAACACTAATCGGTCAAACCGCCCACAGTTCGCGGTTACCGAAATATTAACCTGTCACGCCCCGAGTTTTAAAAATCCGGTAAAATTTTTTTTTTTTTTTTAAAAAAATCAGAGTTTGCAAACTGGGCGCAACAGACCGCCACACGTATAGAAGACTCTCTGACCCGAGGACAGAGACTCTCCTATACATGCACGGCGAATAGTTATCAACAGAGATCAATAATTATGTCAGTATCTAATCTAATCTATTCAGTATGGATAAACATATTAAATTATTACATCATAGTTTTCAAAAGTCTAATCCAAAAACTGAAAGGAAATACTGGAATTAAACGTCTGTAATATCATCGACACATCATGCTCATGGGGACAGATCTATCGTAATCGGCTCACAGGATCGTCCCGACATCTCGCCACCCGACGAACCTACAACAATCACCCGAGGGTGTGAGATACACCGGAGTGCATCCCAGTGGGCACGACGAGCCGAGAATCAGCTAATCGTACCTACTGGGTACTAAAATCTGTGGATAGTAATAATCAAAGGTAAAGCTGAGTAAACAGATATGATCTACTAATAATCAGAATCACCATGGCAGGTAAATATCAAAAATGGAAATCAAGAAATACTGTAGAACAAGCATGCTGGAATCATATGTCAATCATAAGGTTCATGCATAAAAGCTACTAG
Organism: Tillandsia leiboldiana; assembly: GCA_029204045.2. NCBI lineage: Eukaryota > Viridiplantae > Streptophyta > Magnoliopsida > Poales > Bromeliaceae > Tillandsia > Tillandsia leiboldiana. Next base: position 19,101,001 of record CM055075.1, on the reverse strand, counting down.
AGATACAGGCATGTCTACAGATAATAGTGCTGGAAATAACTGAACAACAGTATAAATGAACAATGCGTCAATGGTGTAAACTCAAGTATCCAATCATGCGCCAATATTGGTCTCAGAGGACCTCAGGCAAAAGCCACCGATCCGCACCCGATCCGCTAACATACCCCTGTCTAGGGCTCACGGGTCTATCACCAGACCACTCTACCGGTAAAGAACCAGCTCCAACGGGGAGCGACCCCGGCCAGGTTCGTGAAGTATAGCAGTGCATGGCAAGTCATCATGATCAATCTCACGGTCTACTGACCGAGTAGTCGGCTCATGCCGAAATCCCAACAGGGATCATCTGTCTATATCTATCCATCGGAATCAATCAATCATGCATATCGAGAAATATCTATCAATCAGGATCAATAAATCATGCATATCAAAAATATCTCAATGATAGGAATCATCAGAAGTCATCTAATCATGCAAATCCATATATCAACCACATGTATAAGTCTATTCGAATCGATGTCAATCAGGGGATCATGATATGTCAAGATAGGTCAATACATGTCAGGTTAAGTCATATAGGTCAAATCAGCAGGGCAAGTCAAGAACAAGTGTCCGACTGGACTAAAGCAACCAGAGGGTCGAATAGATCAACCCGGGCCGAAGTTAACCCACCTGGTTGAAGGCAGAGTCCCCGAACTCCCGATCAGCAACTGGGGGCTGGCGTCGAACAACTGGGCCCTGTATAAAGTGCTATAATCAGTAATAGATTCACACAACCCTTTCCCGACGGCGTTGCACTAACGAAACGTTTAAACAGGTCAAATCAGTCATTTCGTCGGTCAACAACTGATTCCTGGTCAACGAGACCCATCGGAATCCAATAAAATGGCCAGGTAGTGCGTAGGTGCTGTCTAAAGTCAGCTAGAGTGACCGTTTTGCATTTAAATCCAACAGGTATAAAAATTCGCATAAATATCTTTTCGTCAATACTGTTTTAGCTTGATCTTAAGATCCGGGAATCCAAATTCGATTCCGGAAATGCCAGCGAGTCACATTTGATGCGAGGAATCCCGTGCTCACTATCTTGGGTCAGCGCGAAACCCCAAGGCAAAGTTAGCCTTTTAACTCGCGATTTTGGACGCAGTGTTTTGCCCCGTTCTCGCAATCCGGGGGTCCAAAATTGACGCCGTAAATTTCAGCGTGTCCGTTACAACGAGACCCAGGCCGTGCTCACAAGAAATGGGCCGAGACCAAGCCCGAAACAAAGTTGGCCCTTAATCTTCTAAGGTCCACTTTCCACTTTGTTGGATCTTAACATATACTTGATCATATTGAGAGCTAACTGAAGCATCATGTTCAGCAAGCATCAAGAAGTGGAGGGCTCACCTTTGGTGCGCGGAAACTCGCCGGAGAGATGGCCGGAGCAACCTTGAACTCGGGCTAGGGCTCGGGTTAGGTTGCCTTGAAGCAACAGTGGCTCGGACCTGGAACCAAGGTGAGCATCAGTTAGAGGAGTATCCCAGAAGGTCTCGGGTCCATGTGGGGTCGAGTCCCGGCGGCCGGAGGGGCGGCGGCCGGAGCTAGAGCCCGCAATGGGTATCTCGGGTGCAAGGTTGAGAGATCAGTTATTGAAGTGCCCTAGGCCAAAACCAAGATGGTGGGGATCCCAAATGGGTTTATTGGATCTTACCTGGGTGGTCGCCGGGGTCCGGGATCGCCGGAGTTGGCCGGAGGGGAGCCCGAGTGCACAATCGGGTGCAACTCTGGAACATGCAAACCCCACGTTACAACTTACATGCAACCAGATGGGAAAGCTTCTAAGGACCAAAGAAGCTCACCTGAAAGGTTTCTGGGCGACCGGAGGCGGCGGCGCGGCGCGGCGGAGGAGCTCGGGAAGAGTCTCAACGGCCAACAATGGCGAATCTCCGGCGCGGCGGTCCGGGCCGGAGCAAGATGGATGGAAAGTTTCCACTTGGCGCCAGGAAGCTTCGGGTGCCAGTGGACGCCGGTGGGAGGCAGCGGCGGCGCCGGACGGCGACGCGCGGCCGAGAAGCAAGAAATCGGGTTTCTAGGGCACGTTGGATCTCCGCCGATCTTCGTCCGATCACCCCCAACTTTTGTGGAGATGTTGCAGTCGTCAAGTGGAGCAGATCCAACGGTTCTGATCTCGACTTGATCGGTCGGATAAAGCGGAGACTGAGTTCGTCGGAAAATAACAAGTTTCCGGTGAACTAAAGCTTTGCCGGCAACGGGGACGGCGGCGAGGGCTCGGACTACAACCGAAAAATGGCCTTGATGTCAGGAGCACCATGATCGAGCTTAAAACCCCAAACAAAATAAAATTTCCAACATCTCACCTCGCCGGAGAACTCGAAGAAGAAAGATGCTAACCGCGGCGGCCCTCGGCGGAGCTGGGGTGCTAGCTCCCTCGGCTTGGACGCGGGTTCACAGAAGGTGCCTCAGGTGCGAGTCTGGTCCTCCCAGAGTCCCTCCAACCTTCCTCCTCCACAACACCCGAAAACCAAGTGTTTCTTCTCTCTCGTTTCCAGCGACGGGGGAGAGGCTTTTTGGCATGGGCTGAGCGGTTGCGAGGTGTGGGTAGTTAGGAAGAAAGTGGGTTGGAGGTTGCTGCAGTTACAAAACCGGAAGGATGGGAGTGGGCACGGTTACAATACCGAACCGTGAAGCATTGCACAATTGCAATACACCCCCTCCCAGCCCAGGTATTTCAACCCTGGTCCTCCATAACATGCTCATCTAACATTTAAGTCCCTCTGCACGCTTTTCGAGGCAACATGTATAGGGTTTTAAGTGTAAATATCCCTTTTTTCGCCGTATTTCACGCATTTCGAGACGATCCGTTCGTCGAAACGGAAAATGGACTGCGCCATGACGTCCGGCTCGACGAGACCTATCAGGGAGCGATTTTTGATTTTCGAAAAACTGCCCGGATTAAATCTCGGTCCATAAAATACAGTCCCGGAATACAGTTTTCACGTTTTTCGAGACTTAGGGTCGTCAAACGGAAATTCCGTCAGTGCCATTGCGTCCAGAACATCGGAGCCATTCAAATCGACTACCTGAAGTGTTATGTTTGAATTCCAGATAGTGAATTGGCTCAACGTTGACGCAGAGGGGTTCGAAAATTAGGGTTTACTATTCATCGTACCCTCGACTTAAGTCGCGGGTCCCGCCCGCTTCTTCGTCGATTTCTGGAAGATCCGACCGTCAGATCTGAACAAGTTTAATATGGTTTTCACTCAGTTCGTCATGACGGTCGTACTCGTGGTCTCGAATCTTCGAGATTATGCTCGGACTGAAAGGCGATATTTTTGGCCCACTAATTGTGCAAATTACACTGCAGAAAAGGGGCACTTTGACTACGGGTGCTTTTCATGATCCGAATTCAACTTGACTCAAATCAATTTCACTTCTTTATTTATTTTCAAAAATTCAAGTTCTTACATCTCTCCCACCAAAAAGGAAGTTTCGTCCCTGAAACTAAATACAACTAAGAACCAAATAAGTAAGGAAAACGCTCCATCATGGTGGACTCGCGTTCCCATGTGGCTTCACGCTCTTCATGGTTCTCCCATTGTACTTTGACGTAGGGGATCGATTTGTTCCTCAGCTTCTTTTCATCACGAGCCAGGATCTTCAGAGGTGTCTCCTCATAGCTCAGATCCTCGCGAAGCTGGACTGCGGTGGGGCTAATCACGTGTGAAGGATCTCTGATGTACTTTCTCAGCATGGAAACGTGGAAGACGTTATGCACCCGGGCAAGGCTAGGAGGAAGAGCCAAACGATAAGCTACAGGACCAATGCGCTCCAAAATCTCGAAGGGACCGACAAATCGGGGGCTGAGCTTGTTGCAAATCCCAAATCGCTTGATTCCCCGAGTTGGCGAAACCTTCAGCAGGACATGATCGCCGACTTGGAACTCCAAGTCTCGTCGTCGTTGGTCCGCGTAACTCTTCTGTCTGCTCTGTGCGGTTAGCATCTGCTGTCTTGCTACCCGCACCTTGGCTTCTGCGTCCTCCAATAACTCAGGCCCGATAACACGGCGCTCACCGACGTCATCCCAGCAGATGGGGGACCGACATCGGCGCCCGTACAGTGCCTCATAAGGAGCCATGCCGATACTTGCCTGGTAGCTGTTGTTGTAAGCAAACTCCACCAAGGAAAGATACCGGTACCATCCGTCTCCATACTCCAGTACGCAGGATCGTAACATATCCTCCAACGTCTGTATGACTCGCTCGGACTGCCCATCACTCTGGGGGTGGAAGGCAGTGCTAAACTTCAGCTTCGTGCCCATAGCTTCTTGGACATTTCTCCAGAACTGAGACACAAAGCGGGTGTCTCTATCAGAAACGATCGATGCTGGAGTGCCATGAAGTCGCACAATCTCGTCGATATATAGCTGAGCGAGTCGATCACGGGTCCAGGTCGTGTGGATCGGCAGAAAGTGAGCCGACTTGGTGAGTCGGTCCACAATAACCCATATAGCATCGTGACCTCGCTGGGATCGAGGCAGACCGGTGACAAAGTCCATCGTGATCTGCTCCCACTTCCAAACTGGTACAGGAAGCGGTTGCAGTTTTCCCGCCGGTCTTTGATGTTCCGCCTTCACTTGCTGGCAAACTAGGCACTGCGCCACATGGTTCGCCACATCAGCCTTCATCCCAGACCACCAATAGTGCTGCTTCAGGTCGCGATACATCTTTGTCCCGCCAGGATGTACCGTGTACAGAGATCGATGCGCCTCTGTAAGAATGTCCTTCTTTAGTTCACCATCATCTGGGACACACCAACGGCCCCTGAATCGAATAGAGCCATCGGCGTGCAGCTGGTAATCGTCAGTCTGTCCCAGTGATATCAGCTCTCGGACCTTCTGGAAGGAGGGGTCCGACTGCTGTCCCTCCTTTATGCGATCGAGTAGGGTCGGCTGCACTACCATCGCCATAAGTCGAGCAGTCGACCCCGTAGGAACAACCTCCAAATCTAGCCGCTGGAACTCAGAAATCAAGCGATCCTCATCAGTGATCATCAGCAGCTCTGGCGCTACATGCTTTCGGCTCAAAGCATCGGCTACCACGTTGGCCCGACCAGGATGATATTGGATAGTGATATCATAATCCTTGAGCAATTCGAGCCATCGTCGCTGTCTTAGGTTCAGTTCCTTCTGTGTGAAGAGATATTTGAGGCTTTGATGGTCGGTGAAGATCTCGCAATGGACTCCATAGAGATAATGCCTCCATAACTTGAGAGCAAAAACCACCGCAGCAAGCTCGAGATCATGCGTCGGGTAGTTTTGCTCGTAGGGCTTCAGTTGACGAGAGGCGTAGGCTATCACCTTTTCATTTTGCATTAGAACACAGCCCAATCCGATCCGCGAAGCGTCACAATAGACTACATAATTTTTGCCTTGGACTGGTAATGTCAACACCGGTGCCTCAGTCAATAGTCGCTTTAACTCATCGAAAGCGAGCTGGCACTCAGGAGTCCACACGAACTTCACTTCTTTCCTCGTCAGACGGGTCATTGGAGCGGCAATCTTTGAGAAACCCTCGACGAATCGCCGATAATACCCCGCCAGACCGATGAAACTGCGAACCTCCGTCGCATTGGTTGGCTGGGGCCATTCTTTGATAGCCTCAATTTTCTTGGAATCAACAGCAACGCCTTTAGCCGAGATAATATGTCCAAGAAATGCGACTTCCCGGAGCCAAAAGTCGCACTTTTTGAACTTGGCATAAAGATTGTTCTCCCTGAGGACTTGAAGAACTTGCCGAAGATGGTCCTGATGTTCTAGATCGCTCTTCGAGTATATAAGAATGTCGTCAATAAATACCACGACAAAGCGATCCAGAAAAGGCTTGAAGATCCGATTCATCATGTCCATAAAGGCAGCAGGGGCATTTGTAAGCCCAAACGGCATTACAGTGAATTCGTAATGGTCGTATCTGGTTCGAAAAGCCGTCTTCGGGACATCTTCCGCTCTAACCCTCAATTGATGATATCCGGATTGCAGATCGATCTTAGAAAATACCACCGACCCTTGAAGTTGGTCGAACAGATCATCAATCCGCGGAAGGGGATAGCGGTTCTTGATAGTGACTTTGTTTAATTCCCGATAATCAATACAAAGTCGTAGGCTGCCGTCTTTCTTCTTTACAAAGAGAACCGGTGCGCCCCAAGGGGACACACTAGGCCGAATAAAGCCCAATGTCGTCAGATCTTCTAATTGTGTTTTAAGCTCCTTTAGTTCTGCATGAGCCATGCGGTAGGGTGCTCGAGAAATAGGAGCTGTGCCGGGAACGAGATCGATAACAAATTCGATTTCGCGTTCAGGTGGCATTCCCGGAAGCTCAGCAGGGAATACATCGGGAAAACTCCGCACCACAGCAATATCCTCAATTCGCCGAGAATCAGGAAGGGCGTTGATAGCCATGGCAAGATATGCCACACGCCCTCTCTCCAGGCGACGCACTGGGGTCACCGAGCAGATCCCCAAATATGCCGAAGGCTCGAAGCCAGAATAAATCAACTCCGCCCCACCAGGCGGATCAAGGGTCAATCTACGAAAGGCGCAGTTGATAGTCGCCCGATACTTGGAAAGCCAATTCATCCCCAGAATTACGTCATACTGACGAAGTTTGAGGACGAGAAGAGATATGGGGAAACTCCGTCCACCAATATAAACAGGGCATTTGTGGAGTTCTTCGTTAATCAGAATGCTATGACCGGGAATCTCTACCCAATAACTATCTCTAGTGGGTTGCACAATAATACCATGGGTAGTAATAAAATGAGTGGAAATAAACGAATGTGATGCTCCCGTATCGAATAATGTCCTAGCATGATGACCAGAAATAAAAGTGGTACCTGCCAGGTTGTCCTCTGGAGTGGGCTCGCCACGGGTCAGGGCAAAGACACGCCCCCCGGTAGTTTGTCGTGATGCAGTGGATGGGCGAGGCAAAGGTGGACGTCCCGAGGAGGCAGAGCTCGGCGCTGGGGCTTGTCATCGCAGAGGCGGTGCAGGTAGTGGTGCAGTCATCTGCGCGGGTGCAGATCCCCGCGGGCACAATGCCGCAACATGTCCCTGTTGGCCGCAGGTGAAGCATCGGCCGTGTCGCTGATCGCAATCCTTCGCCCGGTGGGTACCCCCGCAGAAGATGCATGGTCGGGGGCCCCAGTTGGGGTTAGGGAAGGCGCTCACAGCTGGAGCTCTCCTGGGCCATCTCTTCAGATGCGGTTGCTTGGCCCGTTTGTTCCGGTTCGGTTGCCCACCGCCGTTTCCCGGGTGCGCCCTCTTTCTGCCCTTGTCCCTGTCCTTGTCTGCCGCACTCCGCTCAGTGCGGAACATCTTGACCTCCGCCTCAATCGCTAGACACCGCTCCACGCAGTTGTCAAAGTCGGTGGAGAGGTGCGACGCGAGGTGCCGGCGGATCTCAGGCCTCAGACCCTGTGAAAATAGGCGTACCTTCCGGCGCTCCTCACGCACCGCCTGGGGCACCAGGTCGGCGATGCGCAGGAACTCCTGCTCGTACTCTCGGACGCCTTTTTCGCCCTGTCTGATTGTCTCCAGTTCGCGCTCGAGACCCTCTTTAGTGGTCTCCTTGAGGTGGTGATGGTCCATAGCGGCTTTGAATTCTTCCCAAGTTGGATCGGCTGGGCTTGGGAAGTAGCGCTCGCGGTGTCGCCTCCACCACCTGGAGGCGCGGCCCTCCAAACAGTGGACGGCGATGTGGACTTTATCTCTATCCTCGACGTAAGCATCTTGAAATAGCTTCTCCATGTGGTCGATCCATTCCTCGACCGCCCAATGGTCCTCATCCTTGCCGTCGAAAGTCTGCGGCTTGAACTTTTTGAATTCCAGCAGGACCGCCTTCGCTCGGGCCCTCTCTGCCCGATCGGCCTCAGTATCGGCCGCAGAATGAACAGCAGGAGTGACGGATCGAGAGGATGTCGACGTGGTAGAAGCAGAAGCATCTGGAGCTGCAGCAAACCCCGGTACCGCTATAGAGGCTGCGGCAGAGATCGGAGCTGGAACGTGCCCCGCTGGTGGTGATACGGGGTCTGCCACTGGCTCAGCGACGACCGATGCAACAGGAGGTGCAACCGGTGGTGTGACCTCAGGTACAGGTGGAGGGACAGGCGGGGTAGGAGTGGAAGGGCCAGCAGCCTGTTGCTGCATAACATGCTGAAACATCCCGGCTAGGGTCGCCATCTGGGCCTCAAGCCGGTCCATGCGGCCCTGATCAACGGGCTCGCTCGGAGTGCTAGGTGGTCGGCCCACTCCACGACCCGTACCCCGTCCCCGTCCACGACCTGGAGGACGAGCCATAGCTGCAATACAGAAACAGGTCAGAAACCGACTCAAATAATATCTTGAGTTTCTAACCCTTATACCAGACATACCCAACGCTCTCACGTGACAAGTCATCCTAGGGTTCATCCTAACCAGTTCCTAATCATCTTATCCTAGGTACCGTGTACCTATGCTCTGATACCATAAAATCTGTCACGCCCCGAGTTTTAAAAATCCGGTAAAATTTTTTTTTTTTTTTTTTAAAAATCAGAGTTTGCAAACTGGGCGCAACAGACCGCCACACGTATAGAAGACTCTCTGACCCGAGGACAGAGACTCTCCTATACATGCACGGCGAATAGTTATCAACAGAGATCAATAATTATGTCAGTATCTAATCTAATCTATTCAGTATGGATAAACATATTAAATTATTACATCATAGTTTTCAAAAGTCTAATCCAAAAACTGAAAGGAAATACTGGAATTAAACGTCTGTAATATCATCGACACATCATGCTCATGGGGACAGATCTATCGTAATCGGCTCACAGGATCGTCCCGACATCTCGCCACCCGACGAACCTACAACAATCACCCGAGGGTGTGAGATACACCGGAGTGCATCCCAGTGGGCACGACGAGCCGAGAATCAGCTAATCGTACCTACTGGGTACTAAAATCTGTGGATAGTAATAATCAAAGGTAAAGCTGAGTAAACAGATATGATCTACTAATAATCAGAATCACCATGGCAGGTAAATATCAAAAATGGAAATCAAGAAATACTGTAGAACAAGCATGCTGGAATCATATGTCAATCATAAGGTTCATGCATAAAAGCTACTAGAGATACAGGCATGTCTACAGATAATAGTGCTGGAAATAACTGAACAACAGTATAAATGAACCATGCGTCAATGGTGTAAACTCAAGTATCCAATCATGCGCCAATATTGGTCTCAGAGGACCTCAGGCAAAAGCCACCGATCCGCACCCGATCCGCTAACATACCCCTGTCTAGGGCTCACGGGTCTATCACCAGACCACTCTACCGGTAAAGAACCAGCTCCAACGGTGTAGTAACCATGATTTTAAAATCCAAAAATCTAAGCTTAAATAATTTCCAGAATTATTTAAATAGGCAATTAGTGGGTCAATAGTGGCCCAGAAATGTTGACTTTTGATCGGGGTCTGATCTGGAAAATCCGAGATCACCATTGCGATCGTCTCGTCGAAACATAGAAGTTTCATATTCATATGTTTTCGATCCGACGGTCGGATCTTCCAGAAATCAGAAATCAAAAAGCGGGCCCCGCGACTTAAAGTGAATAGTAACCCTCGATTTTTAATCCCTCGCACGCACTAACGGCCAAACTACTATCTGGGATTTTAACATAGGAGTATGAGTAATGGATCCTAGCTAATTTCGACGTTCTGAGCGCAATGGCACTGACGGATTTCGCGTTTGGCGACCCGGGTGCATCGAAGTGCGTGCCACGCACGATAATTCGACGAACTTTATGGAACGACTTTTAATCCGAGCGTCGAACAAACCAAACAAACACGCTACCTGACAGGTCTCGACGAGCCGGACGTCGTGGCGAAGTCTGTTTCGCAAAACGACGAGCGGTTTTTCTCAAAATGCGTGAAAAACACCAAAAATTGGATTAAATTGCAAGAAAACTTAAAATTTTATGTGTCAAATTGTTAGGGGCTTAAACCATGGGGTGTTGGGTGCATTTTGTACCTACTGTGAAGACCCCGGAGGTTAGGGTTAGGTCTGAACCGGGTTTAAGGTTTTTGGAAAAGAATCTTGTATTATGTGAGATGTCTCTTGGGCTACTCGTGTGGGAGTTACACGAGGTGACTCTTGAGATTTCATAACTCCCAGGAGTTATTTCTTTCATAACCCAGGTGTTGGGATGGCCGAGGGGTCACCCCTCCCATTGTTGCTACCCAAGAGATAGAGAGAGAAAGAAGAGGTTGGACCAAAACTCTTCCAAGGTGGAGTTGGAGTTCTCTGAGGACTTCCTTGGTGTCTGTGGAGCATCTTGGGAGGTTGCCGTGGCCGCGCGAAGGAGGAGGAAGAGAACCGGCTTCTTCCATCTTCTACAACTTCGGCCAAGGTAAGGTCTTTTAAACCCCGGTTTGTTTTAGCCCGAGACAACTAGCAGTAGGTTAGTTAGATTCTTGTGATGTTCCATGCACAGCCCGAGCCCCCCATGCACGACGGTTGGCCGGCGGTAGCAAGTTCTCGCCGGAAACCTAAGTTTGCTCCGCCGCGGTCGTTCTCTTCAACCAATGGACCAAAATGGGTAAAAATTGGTAGACATGGACTGTAGGGGATGAGGATCAACCCCACCAAATTTAGTGGAGTATGATCGAGCGGATCAATGGCAGATTTATGCCCTAGTTTTTGGGAAAATTTCACTTCGGCCGAGCTTCGTGCTCCGGCACCGGCGAGAATCCCCACCGCCGGGCACATGGCCAAGAAGCTTCATGGGACCATTTAGAGTCCATCCATGCACTTGCATGGCAACCATGCAGCACGGTTGAAGCGCGGCCAAGATGGGTTCGAAATGGGATCAAATCTCGGCCGCCGGCGTTCCGGCCAACTCCGGCCGGGGAGGGTTGGTCGGGAAGCTTTGTATGGACCAGAGGAACCTTCCATCCAAGTTAGAAGGCTTCATGTAGCCTCTTTTAAATTCCGCCATTAGAGGGGTTGAGCTCGAAATGGAGCTTTGCTCCCCGCCGCCGCCGCCGCACCCCGTCGACCGGGCATGGGCACAGGAAGCTTTAGTGAAGTATTTAGCACCTATTGGTGCTTTTGGTTTGGTCCCAGAGCTTCTGGTTGAAGCATCACGAATTTCAAAGCAAGGAGTCATCATCTTCTTCCTTGAGCCCGCGGCCAACTTGGCATCTGGCTTGCTCCAAGTTGCAGGAAATGTAGAGAAAACTCCAAGGAACATTTCCTTCCAAGTTGGAAAACCCCAGGTGCAGTGGTTGCAGAGAAAGAGCTCGGGAATGTTGTGTATGTGTGTGGGTATAAGTGCACACCAAGTGCTTGATGAAATGCCACAGTGAGGAAAATGATGGAATTTGGGTTTGCTGTAAATATGAATGATGCTCCAAAAAGTCCCCTGAGCTTGATGCTCACTCCAGATCAAATCAGATCTGTGTGGATTGATTTTTGGAGCATTACACACATTGTTAGAGAGCAAGGGTTTGGTTCTGGTTGAACCAGCAGTTCTGGGCTGCAACCAAGGTGAGCCCTGTTGTCCTGGCACTGTCCAGAGACATTTTCATATACAAAGTTTTAGTAATTGATGAATGGATAAAAGTTATAGTATAATTACCTTTAAGAGTAATGTTTGACCCAAACACTGTTCCGGGCTGTTTGCGAAGCCGCGACAGTGCATTCCTGGCTAATTTGGGGTCACTGGACGCGATGCTCGCGTTAGATTTAGGTTTCGTTGATCCGGAGAAACGAAAATGCAAAATGGCTATGTTAGAGGAGTGTTTTATGGCCCGAAGTTTTCCTCGGGTTGCGTGCTGCCACAAATGTGTGAGCACGGTGTTCAGCAAGATAAATGTCACCTGCTGGAGGTGACGGCTCGTAAAAATGATTTTCTTTTTAAGAGAACGAGCAAAAACAGTGCTCAAAATGCATTGAAAGTGCGGTTTTTGAAAACCTTAAGGGTCTAGGTAAGTTGTTGGTCGGGTTTGAGTTTTCCCTGAACAGTATTTTTGATTCAGGTTGGCACGGTTTGCCTCTGGTTTCGAGCGTTCAATCGATACAGTTTGGTCGCCTGCAAAACGACAGGTGGGTTTATCTTCGGTCCGGGCTTTATCATTTCGGCCCTCTGTGTACGGTATTGGTTGGACCCCTGTTTTTGGTTAACCTGGATATAATTGAGCCTATCTGCCTTTGATTGAGTTATATTACTGTTTGTTGCTTTGGCTGATTGGTCATTACCTAGTTTGCACATTTATACTTGATTATCAGTATCTATATCCTGATTCATGTTCTAGTTGTGGTTGATAATTATTCCTGCCTATGAGTTGAGATTCAGTTGATTCTGATATTGCATCCTCGATTGGATTAGTTGATAATTATTCCTGCCTATGAGTTGAGATTCAGTTGATTCTGACATTGCATCGTTGATCGGATTGTTTTGGCTTGTTGTTCACCCGTTATACTGCTAAATACGTGACTTTATTAAATAAATGTTTTTACCGAGCTTCGTAGGGTAGCCTGAGTCTGTTCTTGTTTGATAGGACAAGGGCATAGCTCTGCGAGATTTGGACCTAGAACTTGTTTTCAAAATGGTTTCTCAAAAACATCATGTGTTTAGTTGTATGATCGATTTGTAGTTGATTTCCATGTTAGTACTTGTTCGTGATTATTGCAATATCTGAGATATCAGTTCCCCTGATTGTTCCTGGATCATTATAGTTGCTGTTGTTCTTGCATGTGATTGAGATGATATTCTGATATGGTATTATTGCTGAATCCCAAAAGGGATAGTTCCCGGCTTATTGCCGATTACCCGGTCAGAGGACCGTGAGCTTGAGCATTCGCATGATTTATCGCCCGCACTGCTGTACTTCACGAACATTGCCGGGGTCGCGCCCCGTGGAAATGTTCTTTACCGGTAAAGTGGTCTGGTGTATGACCCGTGACTCCCAGGTTAGTGCCCAAGGGTGCCGGAGTGTTGACTCCCAGGTTAGTGCCCGAGGGTGCCGGAGTATGTCAGCCAGGTTGGTGCCAGGTTCGGCGAGGTTTTCCCTGAGGTCTTGATGACCAATATGGTGGCTTGAGATTGGGTTGGTTTTAGTATTTCATCTATTGATGCATGAGTTGCTGATTGATATGTTTACTTCATTATCCATTGATTCCTGGATTTGATTTCAATTATCCACCTATACATGTCGAGATTTGATATGATGCCTTTACTTTTAGTATCATGATTATTGAGTTGCTGATCCTACCAGTGCTTTCATATCTGCTGACACTCCATGACACTTTCATGAAGATATACTTGTTGATCTCCACGTTGCTTCCATTATAATAGAGTTGTTGATCTCTATGTTTATCCCATAATGATATTTCTTATCTGTCTTAACTCATAATGACTTTACTTCGAGTAAACACTGCTCCTTTATGATAATTGCTTTTCCTAACAGTGATCTTTTACTATCCTCTAGTATTGTATACCAGTAGGTACGATCTGCTATTTCTCGGCTCGTCGTGCCCACTGGGATACACTCCGGTGTGTCTCACACCCTCGGGTGACTGTTTTTCAGGTCGCGCGGGTGTTGGGATGTCGGGACGAATTGACGAGGTATCGATATAGAGATTGACCCTGGACAGCCGAATGCACATGTATTTGTATCAGTTAAAAGAAATGTGTAATTCATTTGTTGAGTTGTTGTAATAATTAAATTGTAATTTTTGATAGTTGTAGTACGTAGTTAGTACTCTGATGTTGTTGCCAAGCTAGCCGTGCATATATAGAGAAGGCTCAATCCCATGGGGGATTGGGACTCTTCTATATATGTGGCGGTCTGTCATTGCTCTGGCTGTTTTTGCAACTCTGATTTATAAAAAAAAAAAAAAAAAAAAATTATTATACACTGATTTTTTTTTGAACTCGGGGCGTGACAGATTAGATGGTATCAGAGCAATAGGGGTATGAAGTCTAGGTATGGCTAGGAACGAACCCTAGGAAGACTGGTGTCACGTGAGAGCGTTGGGTAGTGTTCTAAGTCCTAAGTCTGAAACAGAAGTTGTGGGTCGCTTGTACTAAAATTAATCCTTGGATACTGCAGTTATGGCTCGTCGTGGTAGGCGTGGATCTGGCATTGGTCGGGGGGCTTCCCAAACATCTGCGGAAAGCCGAGGCTCAGAAAGTCCCGACCGAATGCAACGGTTTGAAGACCAGCTTGCTGCTCTGGCAGCAATGATCCACCAGTTTACTCAGCAAGAAGCCAATGCTCGTCGTGCTGCACCAGTACCACCTGTTGCACCACCAGTCCCTGAGCCTGAAGGACAACCTGCTCCTCCTGCACCAGTACCACCAATTCCTGTTGCCCCTGAAGCTGTTCCTGCGCCTGGGGTTGTTCCTTGTGTGGCAGGGGGTGGCATTCCTGTTGATATTGCTGCTCCGCCTGTTCAACCGGCTGTTCCGGAAGATCCCAGAGCAGCGTATAGGGCGGAAAGGACAAGGACAAAAGGGGTATTGTTAGAGTTTAATAAATTTAAACCCCAGGAATTCACTGGAAGAGGGCAAGACCATTGGGCTCTCGAACAGTGGCTGAATCATATGGAAAAAATATTTCGGGACCTGGATACCGAAGAGGAAGACAAGGTGATGCTGGGAGTGCACTGTTTGGGGGTCAGTGCAAGTATGTGGTGGATGCATTACCAGCACATAAATTTTGCTGAAGGTGCGCCAAAACCCACTTGGGACCAGTTTAAGGCAGCGTTATATCAACGCTATCTCAAAGAAACTACAAGAGAAACCTTGGAGAGGGATTTGGAAACTATCCGTCAAGGTGTTCGCACTATACGGGAGTATGAAGAAGAATTCACAAGAATCTCTGACTTGGTGCCTCGCGCAGTACAAGATGAAAGGCGCAAGGTCAGGCTGTTTACCCAGGGTCTACGGTCTGAGATTCGACGTCAACTATCATCGCATCTGATCGCCAATTATGATGACTGCATCGAGCGATGCCTTTCTATTGAATCTGAAGTCGATATCTCGCGTGCTGAGCGAGAGGCCATGGAAAAGGGTAAAAGAAAGAAGCGACCATTTTCTGGGAATGGAGAAGGGTCATCTGGATCCAACTGGAGGCCCCCGAGGTACCCTCGAGGCCAGAATCAGGCGGCCAGTTCTCGAGGGAGTAATCAGCAGCATAAGTCGGGGCCTTGCATTTTCTGTGGAGGAAGTCATCGACCACACGTTTGTGATCGACGCCAAGGCCGATGCTACCGGTGCGGCCAGCCTGGACATATTGCTGTTAACTGCCCGCAAGGATCTGCCCCAGCCCCATCAGTTTTATCTGTTCCACCTCTTGCTGCTCGGCCTTCTGTGTCCACCCAGAGTGTGGCTGCTTCAAGTCGTCATCCACAATCGCGCCAAACTGAGGGATCACGCCAAGTGACTGGTGGTCGAGTATATGCTCTGACCCAACAAGGCGAACCATCTGGAGAAGGTCCATCTGGGTGTTAGGATGTTCGCTAGAAGAAAAAAAAAAAAAAAAAAAAGGAAAATTGTAATAAACAGTTATGATGGTTTGAGAACCTTAAGTATATTTTGATAAGTTTCAGGGACGAAACTTCTTAGAAGTTGTGGGTGATGTAGTAACCATGATTTTAAAATCCAAAAATCTAAGCTTAAATAATTTCCAGAATTATTTAAATAGGCAATTAGTGGGTCAATAGTGGCCCAGAAATGTTGACTTTTGATCGGGGTCTGATCTGGAAAATCCGAGATCACCATTGCGATCGTCTCGTCGAAACATAGAAGTTTCATATTCATATGTTTTCGATCCGACGGTCGGATCTTCCAGAAATCAGAAATCAAAAAGCGGGCCCCGCGACTTAAAGTGAATAGTAACCCTCGATTTTTAATCCCTCGCACGCACTAACGGCCAAACTACTATCTGGGATTTTAACATAGGAGTATGAGTAATGGATCCTAGCTAATTTCGACGTTCTGAGTGCAATGGCACTGACGGATTTCGCGTTTGGCGACCCGGGTGCATCGAAGTGCGTGCCACGCACGATAATTCGACGAACTTTATGGAACGACTTTTAATCCGAGCGTCGAACAAACCAAACAAACACGCTACCTGACAGGTCTCGACGAGCCGGACGTCGTGGCGAAGTCTGTTTCGCAAAACGACGAGCGGTTTTTCTCGAAATGCGTGAAAAACACCAAAAATTGGATTAAATTGCAAGAAAACTTAAAATTTTATGTGTCAAATTGTTAGGGGCTTAAACCATGGGGTGTTGGGTGCATTTTGTACCTACTGTGAAGACCCCGGAGGTTAGGGTTAGGTCTGAACCGGGTTTAAGGTTTTTGGAAAAGAATCTTGTATTATGTGAGATGTCTCTTGGGCTACTCGTGTGGGAGTTACACGAGGTGACTCTTGAGATTTCATAACTCCCAGGAGTTATTTCTTTCATAACCCAGGTGTTGGGATGGCCGAGGGGTCACCCCTCCCATTGTTGCTACCCAAGAGATAGAGAGAGAAAGAAGAGGTTGGACCAAAACTCTTCCAAGGTGGAGTTGGAGTTCTCTGAGGACTTCCTTGGTGTCTGTGGAGCATCTTGGGAGGTTGCCGTGGCCGCGCGAAGGAGGAGGAAGAGAACCGGCTTCTTCCATCTTCTACAACTTCGGCCAAGGTAAGGTCTTTTAAACCCCGGTTTGTTTTAGCCCGAGACAACTAGCAGTAGGTTAGTTAGATTCTTGTGATGTTCCATGCACAGCCCGAGCCCCCCATGCACGACGGTTGGCCGGCGGTAGCAAGTTCTCGCCGGAAACCTAAGTTTGCTCCGCCGCGGTCGTTCTCTTCAACCAATGGACCAAAATGGGTAAAAATTGGTAGACATGGACTGTAGGGGATGAGGATCAACCCCACCAAATTTAGTGGAGTATGATCGAGCGGATCAATGGCAGATTTATGCCCTAGTTTTTGGGAAAATTTCACTTCGGCCGAGCTTCGTGCTCCGGCGCCGGCGAGAATCCCCACCGCCGGGCACATGGCCAAGAAGCTTCATGGGACCATTTAGAGTCCATCCATGCACTTGCATGGCAACCATGCAGCACGGTTGAAGCGCGGCCAAGATGGGTTCGAAATGGGATCAAATCTCGGCCGCCGGCGTTCCGGCCAACTCCGGCCGGGGAGGGTTGGTCGGGAAGCTTTGTATGGACCAGAGGAACCTTCCATCCAAGTTAGAAGGCTTCATGTAGCCTCTTTTAAATTCCGCCATTAGAGGGGTTGAGCTCGAAATGGAGCTTTGCTCCCCGCCGCCGCCGCCGCACCCCGTCGACCGGGCATGGGCACAGGAAGCTTTAGTGAAGTATTTAGCACCTATTGGTGCTTTTGGTTTGGTCCCAGAGCTTCTGGTTGAAGCATCACGAATTTCAAAGCAAGGAGTCATCATCTTCTTCCTTGAGCCCGCGGCCAACTTGGCATCTGGCTTGCTCCAAGTTGCAGGAAATGTAGAGAAAACTCCAAGGAACATTTCCTTCCAAGTTGGAAAACCCCAGGTGCAGTGGTTGCAGAGAAAGAGCTCGGGAATGTTGTGTATGTGTGTGGGTATAAGTGCACACCAAGTGCTTGATGAAATGCCACAGTGAGGAAAATGATGGAATTTGGGTTTGCTGTAAATATGAATGATGCTCCAAAAAGTCCCCTGAGCTTGATGCTCACTCCAGATCAAATCAGATCTGTGTGGATTGATTTTTGGAGCATTACACACATTGTTAGAGAGCAAGGGTTTGGTTCTGGTTGAACCAGCAGTTCTGGGCTGCAACCAAGGTGAGCCCTGTTGTCCTGGCACTGTCCAGAGACATTTTCATATACAAAGTTTTAGTAATTGATGAATGGATAAAAAGTTATAGTATAATTACCTTTAAGAGTAATGTTTGACCCAAACACTGTTCCGGGCTGTTTGCGAAGCCGCGACAGTGCATTCCTGGCTAATTTTGGGTCACTGGACGCGATGCTCGCGTTAGATTTAGGTTTCGTTGATCCGGAGAAACGAAAATGCAAAATGGCTATGTTAGAGGAGTGTTTTATGGCCCGAAGTTTTCCTCGGGTTGCGTGCTGCCACAAATGTGTGAGCACGGTGTTCAGCAAGATAAATGTCACCTGCTGGAGGTGACGGCTCGTAAAAATGATTTTCTTTTTAAGAGAACGAGCAAAAACAGTGCTCAAAATGCATTGAAAGTGCGGTTTTTGAAAACCTTAAGGGTCTAGGTAAGTTGTTGGTCGGGTTTGAGTTTTCCCTGAACAGTATTTTTGATTCAGGTTGGCACGGTTTGCCTCTGGTTTCGAGCGTTCAATCGATACAGTTTGGTCGCCTGCAAAACGACAGGTGGGTTTATCTTCGGTCCGGGCTTTATCATTTCGGCCCTCTGTGTACGGTATTGGTTGGACCCCTGTTTTTGGTTAACCTGGATATAATTGAGCCTATCTGCCTTTGATTGAGTTATATTACTGTTTGTTGCTTTGGCTGATTGGTCATTACCTAGTTTGCACATTTATACTTGATTATCAGTATCTATATCCTGATTCATGTTCTAGTTGTGGTTGATAATTATTCCTGCCTATGAGTTGAGATTCAGTTGATTCTGATATTGCATCCTCGATTGGATTAGTTGATAATTATTCCTGCCTATGAGTTGAGATTCAGTTGATTCTGACATTGCATCGTTGATCGGATTGTTTTGGCTTGTTGTTCACCCGTTATACTGCTAAATACGTGACTTTATTAAATAAATGTTTTTACCGAGCTTCGTAGGGTAGCCTGAGTCTGTTCTTGTTTGATAGGACAAGGGCATAGCTCTGCGAGATTTGGACCTAGAACTTGTTTTCAAAATGGTTTCTCAAAAACATCATGTGTTTAGTTGTATGATCGATTTGTAGTTGATTTCCATGTTAGTACTTGTTCGTGATTATTGCAATATCTGAGATATCAGTTCCCCTGATTGTTCCTGGATCATTATAGTTGCTGTTGTTCTTGCATGTGATTGAGATGATATTCTGATATGGTATTATTGCTGAATCCCAAAAGGGATAGTTCCCGGCTTATTGCCGATTACCCGGTCAGAGGACCGTGAGCTTGAGCATTCGCATGATTTATCGCCCGCACTGCTGTACTTCACGAACATTGCCGGGGTCGCGCCCCGTGGAAATGTTCTTTACCGGTAAAGTGGTCTGGTGTATGACCCGTGACTCCCAGGTTAGTGCCCAAGGGTGCCGGAGTGTTGACTCCCAGGTTAGTGCCCGAGGGTGCCGGAGTATGTCAGCCAGGTTGGTGCCAGGTTCGGCGAGGTTTTCCCTGAGGTCTTGATGACCAATATGGTGGCTTGAGATTGGGTTGGTTTTAGTATTTCATCTATTGATGCATGAGTTGCTGATTGATATGTTTACTTCATTATCCATTGATTCCTGGATTTGATTTCAATTATCCACCTATACATGTCGAGATTTGATATGATGCCTTTACTTTTAGTATCATGATTATTGAGTTGCTGATCCTACCAGTGCTTTCATATCTGCTGACACTCCATGACACTTTCATGAAGATATACTTGTTGATCTCCACGTTGCTTCCATTATAATAGAGTTGTTGATCTCTATGTTTATCCCATAATGATATTTCTTATCTGTCTTAACTCATAATGACTTTACTTCGAGTAAACACTGCTCCTTTATGATAATTGCTTTTCCTAACAGTGATCTTTTACTATCCTCTAGTATTGTATACCAGTAGGTACGATCTGCTATTTCTCGGCTCGTCGTGCCCACTGGGATACACTCCGGTGTGTCTCACACCCTCGGGTGACTGTTTTTCAGGTCGCGCGGGTGTTGGGATGTCGGGACGAATTGACGAGGTATCGATATAGAGATTGACCCTGGACAGCCGAATGCACATGTATTTGTATCAGTTAAAAGAAATGTGTAATTCATTTGTTGAGTTGTTGTAATAATTAAATTGTAATTTTTGATAGTTGTAGTACGTAGTTAGTACTCTGATGTTGTTGCCAAGCTAGCCGTGCATATATAGAGAAGGCTCAATCCCATGGGGGATTGGGACTCTTCTATATATGTGGCGGTCTGTCATTGCTTTGGCTGTTTTTGCAACTCTGATTTATAAAAAAAAAAAAAAAAATTATTATACACTGATTTTTTTTTGAACTCGGGGCGTGACAAACGGGGAGCGACCCCGGCCAGGTTCGTGAAGTATAGCAGTGCATGGCAAGTCATCATGATCAATCTCACGGTCTACTGACCGAGTAGTCGGCTCATGCCGAAATCCCAACAGGGATCATCTGTCTATATCTATCCATCGGAATCAATCAATCATGCATATCGAGAAATATCTATCAATCAGGATCAATAAATCATGCATATCAAAAATATCTCAATGATAGGAATCATCAGAAGTCATCTAATCATGCAAATCCATATATCAACCACATGTATAAGTCTATTCGAATCGATGTCAATCAGGGGATCATGATATGTCAAGATAGGTCAATACATGTCAGGTTAAGTCATATAGGTCAAATCAGCAGGGCAAGTCAAGAACAAGTGTCCGACTGGACTAAAGCAACCAGAGGGTCGAATAGATCAACCCGGGCCGAAGTTAACCCACCTGGTTGAAGGCAGAGTCCCCGAACTCCCGATCAGCAACTGGGGGCTGGCGTCGAACAACTGGGCCCTGTATAAAGTGCTATAATCAGTAATAGATTCACACAACCCTTTCCCGACGGCGTTGCACTAACGAAACGTTTAAACGGGTCAAATCAGTCATTTCGTCGGTCAACAACTGATTCCTGGTCAACGAGACCCATCGGAATCCAATAAAATGGCCAGGTAGTGCGTAGGTGCTGTCTAAAGTCAGCTAGAGTGACCGTTTTGCATTTAAATCCAACAGGTATAAAAATTCGCATAAATATCTTTTCGTCAATACTGTTTTAGCTTGATCTTAAGATCCGGGAATCCAAATTCGATTCCGGAAATGCCAGCGAGTCACATTTGATGCGAGGAATCCCGTGCTCACTATCTTGGGTCAGCGCGAAACCCCAAGGCAAAGTTAGCCTTTTAACTCGCGATTTTGGACGCAGTGTTTTGCCCCGTTCTCGCAATCCGGGGGTCCAAAATTGACGCCGTAAATTTCAGCGTGTCCGTTACAACGAGACCCAGGCCGTGCTCACAAGAAATGGGCCGAGACCAAGCCCGAAACAAAGTTGGCCCTTAATCTTCTAAGGTCCACTTTCCACTTTGTTGGATCTTAACATATACTTGATCATATTGAGAGCTAACTGAAGCATCATGTTCAGCAAGCATCAAGAAGTGGAGGGCTCACCTTTGGTGCGCGGAAACTCGCCGGAGAGATGGCCGGAGCAACCTTGAACTCGGGCTAGGGCTCGGGTTAGGTTGCCTTGAAGCAACAGTGGCTCGGACCTGGAACCAAGGTGAGCATCAGTTAGAGGAGTATCCCAGAAGGTCTCGGGTCCATGTGGGGTCGAGTCCCGGCGGCCGGAGGGGCGGCGGCCGGAGCTAGAGCCCGCAATGGGTATCTCGGGTGCAAGGTTGAGAGATCAGTTATTGAAGTGCCCTAGGCCAAAACCAAGATGGTGGGGATCCCAAATGGGTTTATTGGATCTTACCTGGGTGGTCGCCGGGGTCCGGGATCGCCGGAGTTGGCCGGAGGGGAGCCCGAGTGCACAATCGGGTGCAACTCTGGAACATGCAAACCCCACGTTACAACTTACATGCAACCAGATGGGAAAGCTTCTAAGGACCAAAGAAGCTCACCTGAAAGGTTTCTGGGCGACCGGAGGCGGCGGCGCGGCGCGGCGGAGGAGCTCGGGAAGAGTCTCAACGGCCAACAATGGCGAATCTCCGGCGCGGCGGTCCAGGCCGGAGCAAGATGGATGGAAAGTTTCCACTTGGCGCCAGGAAGCTTCGGGTGCCAGTGGACGCCGGTGGGAGGCAGCGGCGGCGCCGGACGGCGACGCGCGGCCGAGAAGCAAGAAATCGGGTTTCTAGGGCACGTTGGATCTCCGCCGGTCTTCGTCCGATCACCCCCAACTTTTGTGGAGATGTTGCAGTCGTCAAGTGGAGCAGATCCAACGGTTCTGATCTCGACTTGATCGGTCGGATAAAGCGGAGACTGAGTTCGTCGGAAAATAACAAGTTTCCGGTGAACTAAAGCTTTGCCGGCAACGGGGACGGCGGCGAGGGCTCGGACTACAACCGAAAAATGGCCTTGATGTCAGGAGCACCATGATCGAGCTTAAAACCCCAAACAAAATAAAATTTCCAACATCTCACCTCGCCGGAGAACTCGAAGAAGAAAGATGCTAACCGCGGCGGCCCTCGGCGGAGCTGGGGTGCTAGCTCCCTCGGCTTGGACGCGGGTTCACAGAAGGTGCCTCAGGTGCGAGTCTGGTCCTCCCAGAGTCCCTCCAACCTTCCTCCTCCACAACACCCGAAAACCAAGTGTTTCTTCTCTCTCGTTTCCAGCGACGGGGGAGAGGCTTTTTGGCATGGGCTGAGCGGTTGCGAGGTGTGGGTAGTTAGGAAGAAAGTGGGTTGGAGGTTGCTGCAGTTACAAAACCGGAAGGATGGGAGTGGGCACGGTTACAATACCGAACCGTGAAGCATTGCACAATTGCAATACACCCCCTCCCAGCCCAGGTATTTCAACCCTGGTCCTCCATAACATGCTCATCTAACATTTAAGTCCCTCTGCACGCTTTTCGAGGCAACATGTATAGGGTTTTAAGTGTAAATATCCCTTTTTTCGCCGTATTTCACGCATTTCGAGACGATCCGTTCGTCGAAACGGAAAATGGACTGCGCCATGACGTCCGGCTCGACGAGACCTATCAGGGAGCGATTTTTGATTTTCGAAAAACTGCCCGGATTAAATCTCGGTCCATAAAATACAGTCCCGGAATACAGTTTTCGCGTTTTTCGAGACTTAGGGTCGTCAAACGGAAATTCCGTCAGTGCCATTGCGTCCAGAACGTCGGAGCCATTCAAATCGACTACCTGAAGTGTTATGTTTGAATTCCAGATAGTAAATTGGCTCAACGTTGACGCAGAGGGGTTCGAAAATTAGGGTTTACTATTCATCGTACCCTCGACTTAAGTCGCGGGTCCCGCCCGCTTCTTCGTCGATTTCTGGAAGATCCGACCGTCAGATCTGAACAAGTTTAATATGGTTTTCACTCAGTTCGTCATGACGGTCGTACTCGTGGTCTCGGATCTTCGAGATTATGCTCGGACTGAAAGGCGATATTTTTGGCCCACTAATTGTGCAAATTACACTGCAGAAAAGGGGCACTTTGACTACGGGTGCTTTTCATGATCCGAATTCAACTTGACTCAAATCAATTTCACTTCTTTATTTATTTTCAAAAATTCAAGTTCTTACATAACCCGAGTCGATAATCTGGTGCAATCCCACCCGACTCAACAATATAGCTATACTATCCCCCATCCCTGCTCTCTAACCCGAGCAACAAGGAACACTCGACAGTCGGGACCGCTGTCAACCCAACGGCTCCCTAAAACAGGCATCACTGACAGGATAACTCCACAACAGAAACAATAAAGGGTCCGGGAACCCCGGAAGACTAGAACCTACAACCCTAATCAAACAAGAACAGGCTCTAGGCATAGCCTCTCGTTGTTCTCGTCCCAAATGAAAAAGGCAGACCTTGGAACCCATACCACTCGAACCATCTCGGGTGGTTAAATTTATCGGAAAAAGGTGATATTTCTTATTGAAAGCCATTTGATCTGAAAGAAATCCATATTTAATAATTTTTAGTTCTTTTTAGGAAAACAATTGAAAACAAGCTTTATATCCAAGCCTCGTAGAGCTAATGCCTTTGTCCAATCAAACAAGAACAGACTCGGCGACTCCACGATGCTCGGAAGAAAACATTGGTTGACTAAAATCATATGTGTGTCCAAAAACAGTTCTGGGTTCAAGATCCTGCTATCACTGGTACAAAGCTGCCACTGACACAGTGGCGACAATAAAATAAGAAACCAAAACATCTCGGGACCGCCGTCTACCAAACGGCTCCCGCCACAGATGAACGATCAACTATATCTACCAGACTCCACTCTGCTCCCAAGCACGAGTGCAAGAATGCATCCCACACTAAAAGAAACCCGACCACTCGGCCCACTACCCGGGCGAGTAAAACACTATGTCCAGGAAAGAAAAAAAGTGTGGATGTCTAAAGCAGAATAAACCTAGCCCAAGTTGAAGTTTTCTATAGTCTGGCTGAACATGCTGCATATGACGGGGTGCTAGGTCAAATTCCAAGATAATAATAATAATTTTACAGAGTAGGTACAAGAGATCGCGTGATCATCATATAACTCTAGAATCAACAGCTATCACATTCTAGCATGCTACGCAGGAATATCACTATCATGCATGGTCCTACTATAGCAGATTTAATGCACATTCCATCATTCTTGGAGACAGGGCCACCCACCTGAAGGTGCACAACTGTCCAGGGTTGTACAGCAAAGAAAGCCCAAAAATAGATTTACCAGCACAACCACCAAGCAACCAGTACACTAGCAGTGTTTAACGCATCCTGGGTACAAAATACCACCCAAAGTTACATTAATTCCATAAAATTCCAAGTTCCACAAATCTGCTGTGAACAGCCCCTTTAAAGCGAAATTTTCACCTGTAAAAAAATCTCCAAAAATTCCAATAAAAATATGTCGGCGATCCTCGCGAAGAGTAGATGTCGATAGAGCCTTGAATTGTCGAATCCCGATGTCCGGATGAGGAGATAAAAATCCGCGAAGGCCTTGCTGTCCAAAAACTCCAACAGAAAAAAGGGGGTTCAGAAACTCCTCGGGATCTGTGTCAAAAACCCCAAACGAGACTAAGAGATGAATAAGGAAATCAACGGTGTACCTCTCGTGATTCCAATGCCGTAAAAATCGTCCAAAAATACGATCGGGGTAGCTCTGTGGGCCTCTCACACTGAAGAGTGACACTAACGGGCCTCCGACGGAAGAACGTCGCTCCGTACTCCGATGCCGAGATCGCCATCGCCGCGATTCCAAAAATTCCGAGTCTCCATAGGAAGAAGTGTCACCGGGAACTCTTCAACTTCTCTTAAGGGCTCCTGGGCAGGGGAGCTCGGGAAGTGGGAGAAAACCCGAGGTGAAGGCAGCTCGGGTTCAAGAATTAAGCCAACCAAATATAACAATTGGAAAAATGCCATCCATGTCCCGGAATTTTCTCGATGCGCCTGGAGCACGTACACCACCCACTCCTAAGGTGACACGTGGCGCCCCCAAAATGCATGGGAGCCGCGGGTCAGCGCACCCACGCGCGCCCACGCCCGCCTGTCGGGCACGCATCCCGAGGCAACCACTCCGCGCCCCTTGAACCGCGTGCAAACACCCATCCAATCACGAGTCGCCACGCGTCCACCCCCGGTCCACCGTGCACCCGCGCCACTGCGTGGACCGCGCGCACCAAGACCGGCCAATGCCAGCACGCCACGTGGCATGACCACGGTCCACCGTGCACCCCGCCAAGGTCCATGGACCGCGCCTGCTGCACCGGCCAACCGGAGCGCGCCACGTGGCCCGCGCCCGGTGCACGCCTACCGCGGTGGACCGCGCGCCTGTGCCGCCGCGCTCCGCCGCCGCCGGCGCCGCTCCGGCCGCCGGAACAGTAACCCTTGCCTCGAAAAACGTGTTTTCGCATCCGGGCTCCGAAAAATTCAAGTAAATAGTCCATCTTTACCGTTTTCGCGCGCTGAATCCAAATCCGAAGTCCGATTGGCCAAATTCCACTTCTAAAATTTCCCAAAAATTCCCGGAAAAGTAAACTTGATCCGTTTTTCATGCCGGGTCAAATCCTTGGTTCCAATAAGCGCGCAAAACCCTCGATCACCCTAATGGGCTTCCAGAAAAGCAAACAAGCTCCAATTTCACCCGAAATTCAATTTTTGGGCCCGACACGTGCACAAACACCTCCCGAAGACACTAATCCAACAATAACCCTTAAGCGGGGATTCGGGTCCTCACACAAGGTCTCAAAACCTAGATAAGCAAGGTTCGAATCAAGATTTGTAACTCCGGAAGATGTAATCTGATTCATTACCTCATTGCAGTTTAGAGGCGATTTGTATTAATAGATGCTTCATATCTTCCGATTGTGATTCACAACCCTTTTGCATCTCTTGCAATTTCTGTTCATAATTTTGTTGCATCTCTAGCAACTTAGAGTCATAGTTGCTTTGCATATCTTGTACTTGTGCTTGTAGTTTTCGCATTTCTTCCGAAGGATTTAATCCTCCATACTCTATATTCTTAATTTGAGCTTGTACTTCGAATAGTTGAGTTGGGGTGACACCAATTCCATTTTCCTTTACTCGGCCATACTGATCTTTTCCAATGATTTCGGTAAACGCTTCATTTTTAATTTTTCACTACAAAAAAAATGATGATTTAGTGGCATATATTATTATTGTCAAAATAGATAAAATTGATGATAAAACTATTAGCAACATTTAATATTTAGTGTTGCCTATGCGGGAGTTGGTGAATCTTTTACCAACATTTGAAAGAAATGTTATTGATATTAAATATACAGAGACACATAACAAGTGTTGCTGTATAAATAAATTTAACAATGTTTATTACATATTGCTATAAATTAACTATTTCCAACATTACTAAATGTTGTTGATGCTGGTACAGTTTAACATTCTCAACATTTGTAAATGTTGCTAATATTGATATACCAATTCCAACACTACTAAATGTTGCTAATATTGATATAAAATGATCACCCAATATTACTAAATGTTGTTGTTTACAATTTAATATCCAAAATCTGAATTCAAATGTCACTAAATACTATACTAATTTTTAAATATGAAATCATAGGCAATGCATTAAAAAAAAATGACCAATAATATTTTTGCTAATTGCCATTCAATACTATAAACTATTTATACATGCAAAATCACAAAATTAATTAAAATTAAAAAATATAAAAACACAATTCAACAAAAGATCTCACATGTTGCATATTTAACTTGTTTATACATCTAATATTCCAAAATACTCCAAGATAATACTTTTTAAACACAAATTCTTCAAAATATAAACAGTAACATAGAAAAATAATCATGACAAAATTATAAGAAATGTGCTTCATGTCTTCTTTAATTCCAAGAACTTCAAAATGTATGGCGTACAGATGAAGACAGCATCATGCACTACTTGCGCTTAACCTATAAAAAGAACAGATAGTAAATTAAACTTATATATAATATGCTATACATGATGAAAGAGAATTAAAATAAGTCATCCTTACATAAGTATATGGCCAAGCAATAGTTGCTACAATAGCATCTCCAATAGTTTGATAACTACTTTATGGTCTAAGCAGTAGTTCATTGCGTACTATTGGCAACTTGAATCTCCCAACACTGTGGTCCTAATTCGAACCCAACTACTTTTGTAGTTGGGTCCTTACTCAGAAGATAACCTTGTGCTATATGATTGTGAGACTTTTGCAAGCTTCTCAAGTAAACTTCAGTTCCAATCTAAATAATCAAATAAACAAATATAGTAATTTATAATTATATGTATTGTATAGAAAATAATTATACTGAAAGTATAAAAAGAATAGAGATAGAAGATAACCTCAATATTTGATACAGCTTGAACTCCTTTTGAGATAGTCTTAGCTCGATGCACCTAAGATATAATTGGAATTAACAATTTTAGGATTCTTTTGGCTTAAAAAAAATATAATAAAAAAACTAGCGATTTCACTTTGTTGAAAATAGAAATTAAACTAACTAATTGTAGCAATATCTATTAATAATCTTCCTATCATCTAAAATTAATTAGCAAAAAACTAGAACTAACAAATTAATTTTGGTTCAAAATTTCGAGCGTTAGCAAAATTACTCAAGAAAAGTCATTTGGGATAACAAAATACCTCTCACGCCCCGAGTTTCAAAACAGCGGTAGAATTTTTTTTTTTTAAATCAGAGTTCAAACTTTAAAACTTATGACGTGAGCAGACCGCCACATGCATAGGAAATCCTCTGTCCACACGGACAGAGTCTCCCCTATACATGCTCGGCTAGGCATGTACAATAATACAATCAGAGAGCAACAATCACTTAACTAAACATAAGTACAGACTTCTATACTAAATACATCCACAAATCCATCACAAACATAATAACTCCAAAATACACTATAAATATAAAAAGGCTAGAAAACTGTGGTCGATATCAGGGTTGACTCTATCGTGAGAGCTCACTGGATCGTCCCAAACTCTCAGCACCCGACTGACCTTAAAAATGGTCACCCAGGGGGTGTGAGATACACTATACATGTATCCCAGTGGGCACGACGGGCCGAGAAATAGCAAGTCGTATCTACCAGATACCATAATAAGCGGATAACGAAATAGGTATAACAAAGCTGAATAACTGAATGCTGAATAATAAGCATGCTGAGCAATAAACAGAAAGGAAAGCAGAGTACTCATGACTGTAATTGATCATGCTGAAATTGGCAAATCTGATATACTGAACTGATCATGCTATAAACAGAGCTGGTATACAACAATGTTGTAAACTAAAAGTACTGAAAAATAATAACTGGAAGTACCCAATCAATGCCACTATTGGTCTCACAGAACCTCAGGCAATGCCACTAATCTCACAGAACCTCAGGCTAAATGCCACCTGTACACCAATCTGCTGTCTGGGCTCACGGGTCGCCACTGTTGACCACTTTACCGGTAAAGTACACCACTGCGAGGGATCAGCCCGCTAGTGTACGTGAAAGAACAGTTGGCTCTGTAGCGATCATAATGCTGATGCTCAAGCTCATGGTCTAAAGACCAACACACGACATAAAGTCGGAAAATCCCTGTCGAGATGTTGAAGGCTGTAATAATCATGGATGCTGTATAAACGAATCTGAACAACAGTAGCTGAATATCTGAGCTGTAACTGAAACTGAATAGCAGGACTGTACTCCTATTCTATCATACAACATAGAACAGGAAATGCTAACATAACTAGGCGGATGACAAAGCAAACATGGCATATGTCAAGCTGTATATATAGATATACTAAATGCTGAACATGAAAATCATAGCGAGAACTAGACTGCAAGATCGATGCTACATAGCTATACACAATGAATGCTGGAATATAATCAAATAGGAAGCTTAACTGGAGGATCAAGGTTAACAACAAACACAGGGGTCCGACCTACCACGGTACCCCATAGGGCTGAAATGATAAAGCCCGGACCGAAGATAAACCCACCTCAGGGTAGACGATCACGGTGACCGTTGGATGGCTCACAAGCTGGCGACTGACTGCTGAGACCTGAATCATAATCATAGGTCAGAAAAAAGACTCACTCATACCCAACCAACTGACTCACTATGTGTAGAAAAGCTCAAACAAGGAACTTTGCTGAATCCTCGGGATTTGCCGAAAATTTCAGTAATCTGCCGATTGACCGACTAAGGTCCAATCTATGCCAAATGACCTCCAAATCTCACAAGACTTCACGTGCTGCCCAAGAATGTCTAACTTAAGACATTTGGGCCCTAACACCAGACTCTGGGTAATCCCGTGCACCGGCGGTGCCAAAACCACTACAATCGTTCCGGGAGACCGATTTCGACTCCGGAACCCACCGATGCGAAACCAAAATCACCGGGCTCACCGGAACAGCAGCGGGGACAGCCAGGAACAATTGGCAACCAACATTCACCACCCAATATCGTCGAAATGCGCGTTTAGAGCGAATCCATCGTTAAATCGACAATTTCGCCGATTTATGAGTCGTTAAGCAATCTCGCTCAACGAAAACCCTCAGAACCCTAACGAAAGATCCATATAACATACCTTTACTGTTTACAACTTCCCATCATGTTACAATTGCAATTAGACCCTTAGGTTTTACTAAAATTGCATTAAAAGCATGAAAATTAACACCTTTTTTCACTTGCATTTCATTTCTGAATGCTTTTAAACTGAACTAAGGCCACCAGTAGGTGGGCCTCGATGCACTGAATGCCGTGCTCACCATTTGGGAGCAACGCGGAACCCGAGGACAACTTCGGGTCAACATACACTATGCAATTAGGCTCAATTTGCTACTTCTCTTACTTACACTTGACCAAACCCAAATTTAGGGTGAGCACCATGCTCAGTAGGTCGAAAGGACTCAGAGGCTCACCTTGAGGGTGCAGCCAAACTGCTGGAACAGCTTAAAGGCCATCAAGTGCCCATTTAGGGCTTATCTTACTAGATCTACTAAACCACTCAATCACTTGCTGAAACAAGATGAGCATCAAGCTCCTGGGGTTATGAGGACACAGGGGCTTGCCCTAACAGAGCTGCAAAGGTGCTGGAATAGTGCAAAAGGCAACCTAGCCTAAGCTTGGGCTTGGCATGTGGGATCAAACAATCCACCTGGTCATCTGCCAAATAACTTGAGCAGCAAGCTCCTGGGACTGAGGAGAGTAGAGGGCTCACTATTGGGCAGCAGCTGGAGGCCCAGAACTAAAGATGGAGCAAGCTCAGCCATGGGCACTTGCACCACCATGGCCAAGAACACAGGAACTAGCATGGCCTCAACCCACTTTAGGGCACTACCAGGAATCGTGCCAGGTAGGGCGTGGGCGCGTGGAGGCGGCGGTTGGCCGGACCTGAGCTTCAAGGGGCCAACCATGGAGCTCTAATGGTGGATTCTTACACAGAAGCTCCCCACTTCATGCAAGGGTCCAGAATGCTTCTACTTGATGCAAGGAAGCTTGCGGGTGCGGTGGCCGGCGGTGAGGAGCGGCGGATGGCCGGCCTCCATTAATGGGCCAACCTTCGACCTTTAATGGCAAGTTTTTATCCGAGCCGCATGGGCCGCATGCAAAGGCACGAATGGGTCACTTTTGGCCTTGTGAAGTGATCCATGACTATCCCCGGCGTCCGGGAGCAGCGGCGGCGGCGACGGAGCAATCTCGGCCGAAGCAAAAATAGCCCAAAACTAGGGCATCAACCCGCGGCTTCGCCTCTGCACCAACTTCAGCCAAACTTCATGGAGATGATCAAGAGGGCAAGAGGAAGGATATGATCAATTTATATCAGATCCAAAGCCACCGGGTGAAGGATTTGCTCGAGGCGGAGCATTCATGCATTCCGGCGGGTGCAACTCCCCCGCCGGCGACCGGGTGCATCCCCGACGCTGGGATTCGGCAGGGATGATCTCTAGAAGGTAAGGAAGATGCCCCAAGTGTCTAGGTAGTAAAATAATTAACGAAGAACGTGGACTCACCTTGGCTGGAGTTGAGGAAGAAGAAGCTTCTCCGGCGGCGCGCGGCCAAGGCAGTGAACAGGACCACCTCTGATTGTCTTCTTGAGGTATAAGACGACTACAGCAAGGTCTGAGCACAAGTCCAAGGGCTTTGGTGCACTTCTTCCCCCACAAACCAGAGATCAAAAGGTCCCTTGCTTTTCCGGCGATGGGGGATGGCGGCCGGCGGTGCTGGCGCTCGGGAAAAACAGCAAGGGAGATGGGAGGTCGTGGGGGCTGGGCTGCGGTTACAAAATGCTACAGCTAGGGTTGCAAAGAGCAACCCTAGATTGCTATACTTATGTTTTTGCAACAAAATGCAAAATAGTCCTCCGATCACTTGGTTATTAGGTCTAGATCCCTTGCTGTAGAACAAAACCACAGAGAAGCCCCTCTTCCACAAGTTTGGAGCAATTTGACACATAAAATATTGGGCTTTTATGCAAAATACCACAAATTTTCTCATATTTCACTCTTTTTGAGACAACCGGATCGTCAAACTGAAAAACGGACACCACCACGACGTCCGGCTCAACAAAATCTATCAAGTAGCACATTTGGTTTCTTGAGTTGGCGGCCCGATAAATTCTCGTTCCATTTAATATAGTAATTTATAGTGTGTGGCACGCATCTCGATACTTTAGAGTCATCAAACGTAGATTTTGTCAGCGCCACTGCGCTCAGAACGATGAAGCGATTAAAATCGACTACCTGGATCGTCAGATTCGAATACTAGACAATGAATCGGCTGACGTTCACCAGCGGAGAATTCGAATCAGGGGTTACTATTCATTGGTACTATTCACTTAAGTCACGGACCCCACTAGCTTCTTCGCTGATTTCAAGACAATCCGACCGTCGGATCGAAAATCGGTTTATACTATTTTCAACCGATTCGACGAGACGGTCGCACTGGCGATCTCATATTTTCGAGATCAGACTCGGATCTGAAAGGCGAGAAATAATGTCTCGAAAATTGTGTAATTTGCACACCGGTACAAAGGCCACTTAGGTTTCCTTTCGCAATTCTCACACACATTCACAATTGAATTCTTCAAATTCAAATTTGAATTTTTTTGGTACTACAATACCTGAGTTGGTGGTGTTTTATAACTGGAATGAGAAGAGATTGCCTCATTATTAGGAGGTGATTCATCAAGACAAAGACCGGTTCCTTTCTAGATTAGAGAAAAAAAAAAAAAGAAGATATTATATTAGTTTTTCATATATATCATAAAAGATAAAATTACTTATAAATTATACTTACTAGCATGTTGCCTTGTGGAATGCATGCCTTTTACCTATTGATTCTACCCATGCCTTCGTTGACGTCATTTCTTTGTAGATATCTTCATATTTTTGTCTCAAATCGGCTAATTCTGCTTGTATTACACGTTTCTCCTTCTCGACTTTCTTTTTGGTCTCAGAAATCATTCGAATATAATCAGCACGAGTTGTCTTTGATTTTCGAAGTTCATCTGGAATAGGTCCCAACCCATGACAATGAAATAGATTACTTTTCTCTTCAGGTAGCAATGATAAAAGATCATTTCGGGATGGATTTCTTTGTGCAACTTCAGGATATAATGGAACCAACTCTCCAATATTTTCCTATAAAAAGTAAAAAACTTTAATTAACTAATTTAAACATTCTTCATAAATATGAAATTTGTTTAAATCTAAAGACATACGATTATTTTTTAGCAATACTGATTTAAAGGCTTGTCATTCTTCTTGGTGTGTGTTCTTATGTAGAGCTAATGTCTTTTCGGCTGAATATGATTATTTTTCTTTGTCATCTAAAAATATTTAGAAATTGAACTTTCATTAACAATTTATGAATGTATAAAGTTACTAATAAAAACACTATAATTTAGAGAATTAAGTTTACCTCAGCACAGACCCTTGCAAAGCTTTTTGTGCCTGTCGTATGTGTGGTATTTAGCAATGCACGACTAGCTTTATTTTTGGCACTACCTTCCTATTAACAATAAATATACATGTGCTCAAAGAAGCAATTAGAACAAATATGTTTGAAAAACTATTTAAAATTAATGTAAAGGTTGTGTAGAACTATTTATAGCAACAGAAAAAATTAACTATATGTAAAATAGTAAAGATCAATTTTTTGATGTGTAATAAATAAAGTTATTCATTGATTCCAAACTACAAAATCAAATTAAAAAGTAACATTCATACCTGTCCTGCTTGAGTATCCCAATACTTAACAAAAAATTCCCATTCTTTCGGATGGACTCGAGAATCACAAGCTGCTATCTTTTTCTCGTAAGTTTTGTGCGTGTCATAGTGAAGTTTTTCCAGTCTGCTTTTAAACTCTCTTTATTTTTTTCCTATGGACATAGTAACCCAATCCCCTTCTTCTTCTGAAATTTGAAACTTTTTCTATATGAAAAGTAAAGAAATATCAATAAAATTCCATTAGAAATATATGATCTACAAAAAAAAAGTGTAATAACCGAGATTTTTATTGTTAAATAAATAACAAGAAAAGGGAAATTCAAGTAAATTTTGAATTTAAAAGAGCACAAATAACCTAATTGGTTATTTGCCGGTGTGCAATTTGCACAATTTACGAAGCAAAAAGGCTATTTTTCAATCCGGACATGATCTTGAAAATCCGAGATCACCGTTACGATCATCTCGTCGAACTGAGCGAGATTCATATTCAGCAAATTTTGATTTGACGGTCGGATCTTCCAGAAATCAGCGAAGAAGCGGGCGAATATCGCGACCGATGTAACAAAGGCCCTGTACACAGTACTTTAAGTGAGTTACTGTAGATGAACAGTAACCACCAAACTCGGGACTCTATCGAATGCAACGCTGACCAATTCACTGTTCGGATTCCGAACATAGCGATCCAGGTAGTCGTTTTGATCGGTTTCGTCGATCTGAATGCAATGGCGCTGACGGAATTTCCGTTTGACGACATTGGAGTCTCGAAAAGCATAGTAAACTGTATTTTTGTACAGTAATCATGGACCGAGATTTTATGTGGGCATCGCGTCGAAAAACGAAAATCGCTACCTTATAGATTTCGATGTGCCGGACGTCGTGGCGAAATCTATTTTTCGTTTCGACGAGCGAAATGCCTCGAAAAGCGTGAAATACGACGAAAAATATTGTATTTTTCAGAAAACCCATTACTTTGTCCCTCAAAAATCATGCAACTCATTGGTGAGGGACTAATGTGTGGGAGGAACTTGCTGTGAGGGACTTGGAGCAGATTAAGCATTGTAGAGGGTTGTATTAGCATTTTGTTACAAATGTAGTATATATACTTGCGTTGAGGTGTGACTTATGGAAACCCGAAACGTAGCCACCCTCTGCCTCCTCCCCTTCGTAACCGACGCCTCCACCCCACCATCACCTCTGTAACCGACGCCATCTCCACCTTTTTTTCCCAAACGTCGTCCCTGTTGCCGGGGTGGCCCAAGAAGTCTAGAAAGGTGATCTTTTTCTCGGGTTCTTGGTGTGGGAGGTGTTTGGAAGGATCCAAGTTGGTCCAAACTTCTTCTGGAACCTCCTCTGTGTGGCCGCGACCGAGTCAAGGTGAAGCCGCTGTGCGCCGCCGCTGTGCGCCGCCGCGGTTGTCTTCCTCGTCCTCGAGATTTTTCGGCGAGGTAAGAACATGGAACATCTTGGTTTTAATTGGCACATGAACCCTGTAAATGTGTTCTTGACATCGATGCGACCCATATTGTGAAGCCCGAGCCGCCGCCGTCGACCCCATCGCCGGCGGGAGCGACCTCTTGCCGGATTTCTTGTTTTCAGTCGATCTTGGTCTCGGGAGGTTTTCGACCGTTGAAACTCAGATCAAGACCGTTGATCCTCTTCATTTCGACGACTGCAAGGAGTCCCCCAAGTCTCGGGCCGATCGGGTGAGGATCCAAGCCGCGCGAGGAAGCCCTAGAATCGGGCTTTGTGCTTCCTCGGCCGAGTTTCGCCGTCCGGCGCCGCCGCTCGCCCGCGCCGCCGGACATCGCCTTGGAAAGCACCGTAGCACCAAGAGGAGTGATTTGGTCCAAGTTGCAAGGCCTCCTGTGCTCCGGTGGGAAATCCGCCATTAGAGCTCTACTTGTTGGCCGAGCTTCGTCGCCGGCGATTGCCGCCGCTCCCAGCCGCCGGCCAATGACTCAGGTAAGTGAGTTAAGTTGTTTAGAGGCTTCATATGTCGTTGCATGGGAGTTTGGACGTGTAGGAACTAACCTCTGTGGTTGCACCAGATTGTAACCCGAGCTCCACCGCCGGCCGTCGCCGCCGCCTCCGGCCGCCGGCGTTGGGTCTGACCACGACCGAGCCACCTCTGTGAGTGTACTCTTGCTGCTGCTTGCCTCTGCTCCAAGCCTGAACCCAACTTGATCAAGCTTCGGCCTAACCCGAGCTCTAGCAAGATTGTAGCCTCAACCACCTTGCTCCGACGATCTTTCTGGCCGGTCTGCGTCGCACCTGAGGTGAGCACAACAATTCTCTGTCCACCCTATGCATGGTGCTCAAGTTTAATTGCAGATAGATCAAGTGTTATTTAAGTTGTGGCACTATAGCATTTTGGACCTAAAGAGTTTATGGGCCAACTTTGCCCTCGGGCCTCGTGTAAGCCCAAACCAGTGAGCACCGGCTTTGTCGCGTCGAAACCTACACGTTGAAACTTACGACGCTGTCTAGAGCTTCCTGGTTTGGAAGAACGAGTCAAAACAATGGTTATAAAGGTGTATTTATAGCACTATTTCGATAGAGAAAATTATGATTGGTCCCTGTCTGCCCGAACATCAAAATTATGATGTTTAGGGACAGCAGGTGTAGTTGGACGATATTTGGATATTGTTAGACCGTTGGCGGGTCATGATTGTAGGTTCAGTAGATTTCCGGAAATTCCGGTAAAAGCCTGATTTGGTTAATTTCCCTCGTTCGAGCGTTACATTATTATAGTGTTGTCGGGATGGGTATGAGTGAGTCTGTTTCTAATTTCAGTTTCTGTTCAGGTCCCAGCAGTTCAGCACCAGCCTCCCAGTGACTAGCGGGAGTTCGGGATCGGCCTACATTCAGGTGGGTTATCTTCGGTCCGGGCTTTATCTTTTCGGCCCTCTGGTTGCTTTAGTCTAGTCGGACACCTGTTCTTGACTTAGCCCTGATTATGCATACCTGTCTTATTTTCATAGATGTTCGTTATCTGCTATTCGCCTATATGCTTGCTCCCCTGTTCATACATCACAGTATAGTTGTTATTATAGTCTGATCATGCCAGTTGTTTATGTTTCACTGCATTCATTTCCAGTTATACATGCTTTGATATTCCAGATATGCATGATAGACTTGTGATTGAGATATTCGGACATCTGCTTCCCTGTTGGGATTCCTCGGCTTGTTGCCGACTACCCGGTCGTTGGACCGCGAGCTTGAGCATAGCACTATGATCGCCACGCACCGCTGTACTTCACGAACATCAGCGGAGTCATGACCCGTGTGGATGTTCTTTACCGATAAAGTGGTCTAGAGGAAAGACCCGTGAGCCCCCAGACAGCACCTGTTGGTGCGAGGTTATGTCAGCCAGATAGGTGCCAAATAGTGGCATGAGCGTGAGGTCCTCGTGACCAATAGTGGCATTGATTGGGTACTTGATATTCTTGTGATTGATGCATAGATTTTATACTTCCATGTTCTAGCATGGTTATTTTAGTACCTACTTCTGCTCTGTTATATTTGATTATCACCATGATTGATTCTGATATTTCTGTACCCGTATATGCACAGCGTTATGATCATGATACATTCATCTAGTATGACTGGCACAGATTAGTGGTACCTTTCTTTTATAGCACCGATATTTGTGAATTATCATATTTGCCCTCAACAGTATCTCTTGTAGATTGAGATTTACAGGACTATCAGATTTGGCAGTTATGGCTTGACTTGTCAGTTACAGCTTGATTAGCATCATCTATCAGTACCATTGCTTTATTTTACTGATTGGGTATCTGGTTTCATTACCGAAGCATAGTTCATTATATCGTATTTCAGTATGCTATAGTCCTGTATTTTGGTACTCATTATGTTCAGTATCATGATTATGCTTCCTGCCAGTTTTTGTTTCATATATCAGCTGTTACCTATTGATCTATTACTATCCGCAGATTATTGTATCCAGTAGGTACGATTAGCTATTTCTCGGCTCGTCGTGCCCACTGGGATACACTGTCGATGTATCTCACACCCCCTGGGTGACCATTTTTCAGGTCCGTCGGGTGGTGAGATGTCGGGACGGTCCGGTAAGCCGATCACGATAGAGCTGTCCCCCTGATGATCTACTAGAGTTGTTGTGATCCTGATCTGATCTGTAGACAGTATTTTGGATTATTATGATATCTTAGCACTGATGTCTATTTCACAGTTTGTCGTTCAGTACTCTAGTTTTGATTTACTTTCTCTGAGGATTGGTATGATTTAGTATATCTTTAAACTGATTGGATATTATCATGTACTCTAGTTTAGTTGTACTTGATCTCTGAATGTATATTGTTGTACTTGCCGAGCCGTGCATGTATAGGAGAAACTCTGGCCGTGTGGTTAGAGGATTTTCCTATATGTGTGGCGGTCTGTTACGCCCGGTTTTGCGAACTCTGATTTAAAAAAAAAAAAAAAAAATTAGACCGATTTTTTTAAACTCGGGGCGTGACAAAAAGAAAGCAAATTTTCAACACCTGTATAATCATCCATATGATATCTTTAGTTGTATTTGGAACAACTCTCCAATCTTTATAGCTTCGAGAAATTATTTGTCCATTTCTTGCCATTAGTCCTAAAAAGTTACTTAGTATGGCTCCTGCTTTTTCCAGTAGGTTGTCCAAACTCATTAAGTTTTATAGGTTTTGGAGAAGTCCTTTCAAATAATTTGAGCAACTTGGTACGACCTCGACTCTTTTTCGATGTATGAGAAGAATCTGTCCAACAAATCAAAAAATGGCATTCACTTTCTATCAATAATAAAATATAAATTCTTATTGCTATAAGCAAAAAAAAATTATAATCTAACCGAATTTACCTTATTTAAAAATTGTATATAATGTATTTGTCAACAAAAACTGAATGAGCTGCTCAAATTAATTTGTGCTATCTAATACTAATTTAGTTTTAAAGTCCTATATTTGTCCATATACTATTTGGATGTAAAGTCCCGTCACATTCTTCTATTAATATAAGAAATCAATTTTTGTTTATTGCTACTTATACACAATTTTAGATGCATCTCATACAAAAATAGAGTTAACCAAAAAAGACTATAACTCAATTCAATTGAAAGTAGTATGATGAATTTGAGAGTTCCGTAAATAAATAAAAGAAACCAATGTTGAACTAAAATTTAAAAGTATTGGTGGAGTGGCTTACCATTGTATATATCATCTTCTTCTGAGTCTTCAAAATTGTTTGGATTTTGCAAGGGATCACAATGTTCAGAATGGTCAGGATAAGAAGGGCATCTTTTAGGTAGAAAATTTTTAGCTTTCATGTTTTCAAGCAAATTCTGAATCATTTGAGGTTGTTGGAAGCTTTGAAGTAGCTTGATAATTTTATGTTGTAGTGAGCATTCATTTGCTGATTGTAACTTTACTTGTTCAGGTTGTGACCTTGCAAAATCAAAACTTTTCTCTATCAAAGTCTCTTTGATTTGGTTAGGCAATGATTGCTCATCTTGGTGCAAATTACCAACTAGTTGAGATAGGTAGCGATGAAGTTCAAATTCAAGTGATGGTTGGATTTGATTTTGAGGATTAAAAGAAATAGAATGGTTTGGCCATGAATGATGTATTGGGTGATCTCGATCTAACAGCATCTCATCGTACTCTCTTTGGTCAAAACATGATTCTGTTGAAACCCTCTCTTTACCCTTTTTGTTTCTCATAATTGACACCTGCATATAAGAAATCACGATTAACTATATTAGTATGTAAATATAAAGGTTTATGATTTGCACATAAAGACAACATATACTAATAAATTGTAAAACAATGTAAGGTAATAAAATAGATTATTAAATGAAATATAAAGATATACCTACAATTCATAGAGTTAATTTAATCATTATCTTCCTCAAATTGTGTATCTTCATAAGTGTTTGTTTGAAAATCAAAAGTGTTTATTATGGGTGTGTCAATTGTAAGATCAAGAACATCATTTCTACTCCAACTTAATTCTTCTTCTATCTCATTCATGATATTTTCAGGGATGTCATTATCCACTTGAAACTCTATGCCATCTGTAAGAACTTCTGCTTGCATATCAAAAAAATCTCTTGGTTTTGTATGAACAACAATACGCCATTTCTTTTCAATAGGATCTTGTACATAGAAAACTTGCTTCGCTTGAGTTGCTAATATGAATGGCTCGTCAGATAATTGGTTCCCATTGAACAATAGTCGATTGAAGTTTACTAGCGTGAATCCGTAATCATCTTTCTTCACTTCTTTACTTTGCGAGTGTACATTTGCCCAATCACACTTAAACAACAACACTTTAAAATGTTCATAGTAGTTCAATTCTATAATGTATGTGAGGATACCATAATATGTGACATCTCCTGTAATTGGCTTCTTATCTTTAGCACTAGCATAACTTGATGCACTAGCAGTGACAACAACTCCACTATTTTGGGTTTTTCTATTTATTTCTCGGTCTTTAGTATGGAATCTAAAACCATTAATTATGTAGCCCTTAAACCTCTTTGCAGCATTTTGAGGACCACGGGCCAATGAGATGATTTCTTCTGAAACTACATCACTCCTTTCTTCAAGTAATATGTAAATCTAGTTCACAAAAAATACACTCAAAAGGCTAGTAAGTGTGCTATTAGTGTCTAAGAAAAAAAATTAAATATGCTTAATTGATGTTAGGATTGTTAACCTACATGTTCTTTGAACCATTCATGAAATGAATTACTATGGGCACGCTCAACCTCCATTTGTCGCATTCGATGCTTTCTACCTTTAATTGTTTCCATGTGTTTTCTACAAGTAAATACAATAATATTTAAATTAAGACCTAATACTTCATGCCTTTAGTAAAGAAAAAAGATGAATTAATTTGAGTTGTAACTCATTTTACTGAAGGTATGGAGAAACAATGTTGCAATTAAATAGAACATAGCGATGTGCTTGCAGCCATGAAGTTTCGTCGAGATCAGACATTTCACCATGTCCTATGGGTCGACCTATTTGAGACAAAGGAAATAACGGATGTTTTTGCAGTTCAAATTCACCTTCGTAGTTTCTTTGTGGTCGATTGAATCTCGTCTCAACACCTTGAAAATATTGTGAACAAAAGGCTAAACTTTCTTCAGCTAAGTACCCTTCTGCAATTGAACCCTCAGGGTGACTTCAGTTACGTACATAGGACTTCAAGGTAAATAAGAACACATAAGTTTGATAAGTATAAGATACTATAATAAGATAGTAATATATATACACACACGCACACATTATATAAGCTATTCAAAATTATAATTACCTCTCAATTGGATACATTCATCGGTATTGCATTGGTCCAGCTATCCTAGCCTCATATGCAAGATGTATTCGCAAATGAACCATAATATCAAAAAAGGACGGTGGAAATATCCTTTCTAATTTACAAAGTGTTAAGACTATACGAGAGTCTAAAATTTGAAGTTCTTTCCCTCTAAGAGATTTGCAACATAGATCTCTAAAGAAACCACTTAATTCCATGAGTGCACAACTTACATTTTTTGGTAAACACTCCGAAGAGCTAAAGGAAGTAGTTGTTGCATCAATATGTGATTGTCATGACTTTTCAATCCTATAATCTTACGGTCTTTTAAATGCACACATTTTGAAATATTTGCAGCATATCCGTCAGGAACTTTAATAGACTTTTGTAACTTCAAAAAAATATTTTTTTCTCCTAGAGAAAGTGAAAAGCGAAGGAACTATAGTTTTGCTTCCATTTTGCCTCAAATGTAGTGACTCTCTAATACCCATAAGCTGCAAATCAAGACGAGACTTTATATTATCCTTTGTTTTACCATCTGCATTTAATAATGTCCAAAGTACATTATCATCTACATTCTTCTCAACATGCATCACATCTAAATTATGACGTATAAGAAGCTTTTCCCAATATGGTAATGAAAAGAATATACTTTTTTTCTTCCAATTGTGTGGCATAACATCTTGCCCTTATTTCTTCTTACCTTTACGACCATTGTTTGATTTGCCAAATTTATTTTTGACATTTTTTAGCTGATCCACGATCTTAGAACCATATAATGGAATTGGTGCATCTCTAACCTCCTGATTTCCGTCAAAAGATATTCTATCACATCGAAATTTGTGGTTTCGTTCTAAAAATCGCCGATGACCCATATAGCAAAACTTTCGACCATGCTTCAAATAGCGTGCATCTGTGTTTACATTACAATAAGGACATGCTAAACGACCTTTAGTGCTCCATCCCAATAAGTTAGCATATCCAGGAAAATCACTAATAGTCCATAATAATGCAGCATGCATTTGAAAATTTTGCTTCTTTGAAGTATCATAAGTTTGCAACCCATTTAGCCAAAGATCATTTAACTCATCAATTAATGATTGTAAATATACATCAATATCATTTCCAGGTGCATTTGAACCGAAAATAAGAAACGACAACATTAAATATGATTGCTTCATGCACATCCAAGGTGGTAGATTATATGGTATCAAAACAACAGGCCATGTACTATGTGTTGTGCTCATTGTTTGGAAAGGATTGAAACCATCGCTTGCCAAGCCAAGTCTAACATTTCTAGGTTCAGAAGAAAACTCTGTGTGTTCAAAGTCAAATGTTTTCCATGCGGGAGAATCAGCAGGATGCCTCATAACTCCATCATTTGTTCGAGACTCTTGATGCCATCTCATTAGTGAAGCTGTTTTTGATGACATGAACAATCTTTGTAGCCTTGGTTTCAAAGGAAAATGGCGTAAAATTTTGGCCGAATTTTTTTTTTTACTCTTTTCTTAGTAATAACAGGTGCATTACTTTCTGCATCATTTTCAGTTGATTTCCACCGTGAAATACCACAAGTAGCACATGAATCTGCATTAGAGGTCTCCTTATAATATAGCTGACAGTTATTTGGGCAAGCATCAATTTTATTATACCCCAACCCTAAATCGTTAATATTTTTTTTGCCTTTATAAAATGAATTTGGGAGTGTTTCATCCTCAGGAAGTGCCTCTTTGAGTAAAGTAAGTAACATTGTGAATGAACTATTGCTCCATCCATGAAGACACTTTATGTGAAACAACCGAATAATGAAAGTATAACGACCCGGCCCACTAGCAATAATAACTCGTTGGACCCAAACCACATCCCAAAATGCTTAAGCCCAGTTATTATTACTAGTGTCCATGTCTCCTATAAACCCAATGACAATTTCATCCACATCTGATATGGGACTATTGGGGGCGTCACAGACTCCCCCCGTTTAGGCCTGACGTCCTCGTCAGCCCAAACACACACATATAGCAGCCCATGATCACCAGGCGATGTGAGACTCGTCTCGCTAGCCCTGTCATCTAGACCCAGGCTCAGCCGAGACTCGTAACACACTTCCGGCTGGTTATTATCTCTGATACCAAATATAACGACCCGACCCACTAGCAATAATAACTCGTTGGGTCAAAATAGTGGTTAATTGGGTGTATTTATGCAAATTTAGAGAACCATAGGGACTCGATTGCAAATATGACTTCATGTCTGTCTTGGACAATGTGTACACGACCTCTAAGCTTTTTGATTAGAGGTCCATTGGTTTTTGTTGAGCAGGAAATGGGTAACGAACCATAAATCGGCGAAATCGTCGGCTTAACGGCTTTCGGCGCGAGTTTCGCGTATTTCGAGATAATGAGTCTGTTAGTAGATGTGTTACTTGTCCCTGGTTATTCCCGACGCTGTCCTGGCTGGTCCAGTGGCTTTCGTTTCAAGTTGGTGGCTTCCGGTGCCAAATCGGCCTTTCCGAAAGTGTTGAAGTAATTATGGCTCCGATCGAGATCGATTTTAGCAAAGTGGCTTAATTAGTGAGTTTTAATATATATAACAGGCAATTTTGAAAAGTTTAGGGGAGTTCCCTGTTTAAACTATCTGTATAGTGTGAGTTTGTGGTTTGGAGAAAGGGTGAGTCCGTCCCTGATCAGTATTCATGATTCAGGTCCTTGCAGTCTGACTCCGGCCCACGAGCCTTCTGTTGGAGTCGTTGGTCCGCCTACACACAGGTGGGTTTATTTTCGGTCCGAGTTTTATCTTTTCGGCCCTCTGGGTGCTTTAGTTAGTCGGACACCTATTTTTGATATTGGCCCTGATCTTGCATTTATGCTATACCATCATAGACTGCTTATATCCTGCTTTACTTGGACATGTCTTGTTTATTTGTCATCAGATTTATATATCTCCGTACAGTAGTCTTACTTGGTCTTATCATGCCTGTTGATTGATACACTACTTTTGTGTCGAGTTATTATTGTACTTATATTCCAGATATGCATGATTGACCATGATTGATATACAGACATCTGCATCCCTGTGGGGATTTCCGGCATGTTGCCGATTACCCGGTCTGTGGACCGTGAGCTTGAGCA
This sequence comes from Tillandsia leiboldiana, assembly GCA_029204045.2. NCBI lineage: Eukaryota > Viridiplantae > Streptophyta > Magnoliopsida > Poales > Bromeliaceae > Tillandsia > Tillandsia leiboldiana. The sequence continues at coordinate 19,056,889 of CM055075.1, read as the reverse complement.
TTAGCATTATGATGGTTATGCATCTGCTGTTCACTCGCGTACGCTGTGGGATTGATCCCCCACATTGCGTTCTTTACCGGTAAAGGGTCTGGTTGACCCATGAGCAATCCCCTCTTGCTGTATCACTGGGTACGGGGAGCCCCTCGGCTGTACCGATATGAGGAAACTCTCGGCTATACCTTTAGGTACGAGGATCCTCTCGGCTATATCAATGGTACGGGGTTGCTGTTCAGCTCGGCTAGGTGGAATTCAGTATGGTTGTAGTTGGTTCTGCTTTGATATCTTCGCTTGAGCTCCCCGTGACCAATAGTGGCATCGATTGGATACTTGCTTTTCATTATTGATACATAGTTTATATTTTCGTGTTCTAGCATGCTTTACTGATTCATTCTGTACCCATATCTGCTCAGTTATATCTTTGACTTATTTTTAGTCTTTTATTGATTATTCAGCATTACCTATGGATCTAATTACTATCCGCAGATTATTGTATCCAGTAGGTACGATTAGCTATTTCTCGGCTCGTCGTGCCCACTGGGATACACTATCGATGTATCTCACACCCCCTGAGTGACTATTTTTCAGGTCGTTCGCGTGCTGGGATGTCGGGACACATTGATGAGGCTGTTGCGATAGTGTCGACCCTTATGTCACCAGTATACTTTATCTTCCACATTATGTTTTAAAATATTGTAAAATGATTAATAATGTATGCGTAGTTTAGACTACTCTGGTATTAGCTGTAAGTGCTTAGCCGTGCATGTATAGGAAAGGCTCTGTCCAAATGGACAGGAAATTTACTATACATGTGGCGATCTATTCACGCCTGAAATGATTTAAACTCTGATTTCAAAAAAAAAAAAAAAAATTAGCCTGCTTTTCAAAACTTGGGGCGTGACAGAAAGCGAGTTTCGAGAATCTCTTACAACCATGGTATAACTCTTGTTCTGAATCTTCAAGTAATTTATAAAAATTTTTGCCTATTCATTAGAATTTTCATGGCAGTCATATTCTTTTGGTGTTATTTCTTCATCAATTTCGTGAATAGTACCAAAAGCTTCATTCAACATGCCATGTATGTCTTCATGTGGATCAGTTTTGTCATAATGATTTGTAGGGAAAAATGAAGTAATATTTTCTCCATAATAAATCAAGCACATATAATTCTTTGAAAAACCATCACAAATTAAATGTTCAAGACTCTATCTTTCCAAAAGCGATTGTTGCAATTATTACAAGGGCAAAGGATTAACCCCTCTCTAGATGCTTTGAGAAAAGCAAAATTAATCAATTGTCCCTAGTCCAAGTGGCAAAGGGCTTGGTGGTTGATACTTGTGACCTGAGTTCGAAGCCTAGTTGCTTCACATTTTCAGCTAAGTTTATTTCAAAAATAAACGAAGCGGATAGCATGCTACTTTCTCTCTCAAAAAAAAAAAAAAAAAAAAAAGCAAAATCAAGAAACTCTCTGTAACTCCATGAAGATATTTTTCACTTGCCCTATATTTTTCAAATGAAAGTGAATTGATAAGTTCAGATTATGCATTTACCACTACTAGAATGAATACATAGTGATTCATTGATCCAAGTCTTATCCATGGATTAATGCCTAATACTGTAAGAAGGATAATAAAGAAAACTAAGTATTAGTCATAATAAATCTAGTCAGAGTATCATTTAGATGGGTGAATAAGAAAAGTATAATCAGAATGCACGAGTAATGGGGATCGATTCTTAAAGCTAAGGAATATAAGGTTGCCTATTTTCTCCTCAAAGGATCGAAATTTGAGTCTAGCTAGGTATCGATAACTATAAAGCCTTATGCATTAAGAATTGTTCATGTGATTCTTATGCTTCAGCATATCTAAATGGCACCGAGCGTTCATTTTGGTTTGGGAACCTTTATGGTCTCTAAGCTGGTTGATGAAGTGCAAGATCTCTTCGTGCGGCTTGTGGTTTCAGAGCTAAAGAAAAATTCATGCAAGGGCGCCGCATTTCCCCCGCCGATTCCCCCACGGCGAGGTCAACACCACCGAGTCCCTCAACGCCACCTCTCCGACCAACTCCTCCGCCGCCGCAGCCGCTGCCGACGATCACCGAAGCTTAGGTATCGCGGGGGGGGGAGGGGGGGGGGGGGAGAGAGAGAGAGAGAGAGGAGAGGGGGTGGGGTGGGGTTGGGGCTTATTAACGGAGTACGCATGTGCTTATTTACGCCAACTAAGACGCGGTTTTCCATATAACGGTTACATATCACTTTTTAAGTTGGTCTGAAGGTACTTGTCAGCGTATCGAATCGTAATTAAATGAGTCCTCGAGGGTTCCTCGCACTTCTTCTTAAAAAAGAAAAAGGAAAGTAAAAATGCATAGAGACCCTCAACTTTTATTTTAAATTATTCTTTAGAGTTAAATATTTTTTATTAAGAATATATTTAATTTTAATAACTTATTAGATTATAAAATTTGATAAAATATTTAATTTAAGTTGAGGGTCGATTTCAAATGTACTATAGTTGAGGGTCGATTTTAATGCATTGAAACGGCTCGTAATGCATTTCGCTCATTAGATTTTAAGAAAAATTAATTTTTTTAAAAATATTTTTATGGTTAAATTTGAAAGAATGCTAATTAGTATTAATGGCGATGTTTTTTAAGCGTCATTATAATTTGATTAATTACGATGCTATTGAAGCCTCGTTATAATTTGATTAATTAATTATTTATTGGTGACGTTTTAATTAATTATTTATCGACGAATTTTTTTAAGCGTAGTCAATTAATTATTTATTGACGATTCTTTTTAAGTGTCGTAAATTAATTATTTATTGATTATTGACTATGCTTAATCATTATGACGACTCTTTTTAAACATCGTCAATTAATTATTTATTGACGATTTTTTTAAAGTATCATCAATTAATTATTTATTAATGATGTTTAATCATTGTGTCGGTAAATAACAAGTATTAAAGACGTTAGAATAAAGCGTCGTCTAAAAAGCGTCGGTATTAGCATATTTTGTTGTAGTGGTCGTGTAGATTCCGTGCGGATACGTGGCGTGAACTTCTATCCACTATCCACTATATCCTTTAAAGACTGCGTTTGGTTCGGATATAAACGAAAACTAGTTATTTCTTTGATAGGTATAAGTTCAGGTACAAACAGAAATTAAAATAATTTTGTATTTTGTTGAGTATAAGAGTTGTATCGGAAATAAGAAAATTTGTGTTCGATAAGTTAAAGAGGAGTAAAAAATATAGAGGGGATTAAAATTTTAATTTAAGATAAAAATTTTACTGATATGATTTTAAATATTTAATAAAAAATTTATTAAAATTTATATTTTACTTTTATATATATATATATATATATATATATATATATATATATATATATATATATATATATATATATATATATATATATATATATATATATATATATATATATATATATATATATATATATATATATATATATATATATATATATATATAAATTATTAAAAAAAATTTGGTTTTTGAAAATTTATAAATTTTTAAAAATTCAAAATTTTGTATATAAAAATAGGTATACATTTAAAATTTTTAAAAATTTAGTATAAATTTATTAAAAATTAAAGTTAAAAATTTGTATAAATTTTAAATTTAATAAATTTTCAAATTTATTAAAAATTAAAGTTAAAAATTGTAAAAGCTATAAAATTTTAAAATTCTCTAAAGTTAAAAATTTATAAATATTAAAAATTTTAATTTTAATTGTCTCAAAAAATTACAAAAGGTGGAGCAAAAATTTTAATTTTAAAATTTATATAATTTTAAAAAAATTTGTATAAATTAATAAATTATAAAAAAAAAATTAAAAACTAAATTTTTAGATTTATTAAAAAAAAAGTTTTTTTTAAAAAATTAAATTTTAAATTTTATAAATTTAAATATCTTATAATTAAAAATTTTAAAATTATAAAAATAAAAAAAATTAAATTTTAAAATTTATAAATTTAAATATTTTATCATTTCAAATTTTTTAATTAGAAAAAAAAAAAAAATAAAATAAAGTGAAACTATTGTTCTACATGTTGGAGGGAACAGCAGTTCCCCATAGCGGATTATTCCGAAATAACCCGCTATGGGGGAACAGCTGTTCCCTCCAATATTTTTGTTCGTTTGGGTGTAAGGGGGGATAAGGGCCCCTTATGCCAGGTACCAACGGTACCTTAGAGCCGAATCGTCGTCGTCCCTTTCCAAACCCGTCGTAGCGATCCCTTCGTTATCGCCATGGCCGTTGTCGGCAGTTTGAGCGCCGAGCAACTCCGCTCCTTCGAATCCGACGGTAATAATAAGTGAAACCCTGATTAACTCACCTGCCCACCACCCGCCCAAAGCTAGGGTTCGTAAACCCCTAATTGATGCTTTACCTTGCTAGGGTTTCTGGTGCTTGAATCGTTCTCGAGCGAGGTGGAGGTGAAAGAGATGAGGGATCGCATGGCGGAGCTCCTGGACGGCTTCGACGGCGCCTCTTTCAGCGTCTTCTCCACCAAAGATCATGTAACCACTTCCCACTTCATCTTTTATTTTTGAATTGATCAATCGCGTTCGAGATGTTAGGGTTCTTACACCCTGTGTTGAATCCTCCAATCACTGATTTCAGTGAACTCGCAAATCAAAGCTCATTAAAGTCTCCGCTTGGAAACATTAGTGGTGTGATTTGAGTTGATATGCGATAGTTTGGAATGATTTCTGTACTTCTGTACTAGGAATCATTGGTGAGTGTATAATTTTAGTTGATTTGCTATGATTTTGTATGATTCTAGTAAATATAAGCAAATCCAATGATTTGAGGTCGGATTTGCCATGAATTGTGTTTCTCGTGCATAATGAAAACGGTCTGTCCAAAAAGAAAAATCATCCAAAAATGCCTTCTCAATTTCTTTATAAGCCATATGACTAAGAACAGACATGAAAGTTAAATGTTGGAATTCAACCAAATTCCATTCGTTCTACACAAAAGAATTCAGTACCAAAATCAATTTACTTGAATCCAGGAAATTGCAAATTAATTTAATTCTATCATGATTTGCTACCAAACAGTGTTTAAGTGTAAGCATATCAGTTGGTTTAAGGTTGACATCTTTCCCCTGTAAGAAAAATAAATAAAAAAGCCCTTTCTAATTCTTTATGTTATGTGCATGTGATTTGGGACAAAAAAAAAAACAATCAAATTCAATTCAAGGTAATTCATCCCAAACAAAAGAATTCAGGCTCAAAGTTCAATCACTTGAATTCGCATAGTTGCAAATTAATTCATTTCTATCTTGATTTTATAAACTCAAATATATATTTTTCTTTTTTTTCACTTTTCATTTCTTACTGATAATTGCAGAAACAGTTGAAGGACGATTACTTCTTGGATAGTGCTGAAAATATCTCATTCTTCTTCGAAGGTGGGCAATTTTAACAATTTAGCTTCCATTATCCTAACATTACAGGTGTTTCTACTTTCTTGTATTTTAGTCATTTGAAATTTGGGGATTTGTGACATTGCTCTCCATTTCCTTAGATTAGGTTTTTTTTTTTTTTTTTTTTTTTTTTTTTTTTTCTAAATTGATATGTCCCTTTTGGGGAGAAAGCAGCTTATGAAATTGATTTGTCCCTCTCTCTCCCACCTTCTCTCTCTCTCTCTCTCTCTCTCTCTCTCTCTCTCTCTCTCTCTCTCTCTCTCTATTGGAAGTTCAATCTCCTCAAAGCGATCGTTTATCTCTATCGATGCGGTAGAGCCATATCATTTGATATCAAAGCCTAGTGGTCTTGTCTCAAGCACAAAATGAATTTCTTGAAGATCGACAAAGAATTTGTAAGAAAAGAGAAAATGAATGCACAATTCTCCAATGTCCACACTCGACTCAACAAATTAGAGCCGAAGTGAGGATCACTAGCGAATCAGTCAAGGAACTCAAAAATTTGATTATCGCTATGGACACAAAGATGGATGTGCGACCACACACTTTGTCTAAAGATACATCTGTCTTGAGTTTTGATAAAAGTTGACCCTTGCTTATAGAGAATACTATGATGGTGTAGGCTCACATCACACTGTTGGAATTTCCTCGATTCAATGGATAGGATCTGATTTGATAGGTGTAGCGAGTATAGTAGTATTCACATTTAACCAAATATTAGATGTCCAAAAGGTTTTACTCATCTTACCACGTGAAGAAGGAAGCATTGCAATGGTTTCAATGGCTCGAAAAAAGCCCCTCTGTATACGTCTTGGCCCAACTATATATATGAAGATTATATGGGTGAGTCATCTAAATTACAGCAAGGCCCTACCTAGGGCTAATGCGAGATGCTTGCCAACTCAACTATAGGGTTAAATGAAGAATCTTTCATAAGTTGTTTTGTTAGCTGCTTGCGAGAAGATTTGAAGTATGATGTATGTGTCTTTCGTCCTATTTCTATGTCAGTCGTTGTTGGCCTTGCTCGTCTAGAGGAGTAGAAATTGATAGCTCAGCATCGCATTATGAACCTTCTCTCTTGTTTGCTTTCACGACATCAACCTCTAAGAAGATACATCAACAGAAACAAAAGCGAGAGGAGTTCAGGACCTTTGCCACAACTGTGATGACAAGTATGGTTCCAAATACCGATGTAAGGCAAAACAACTATTCTTGATTGCAACGAATCTAATGAGAATATAGAAAATAATCTAAATGGAACAGGTAAAGGGGCTTTGGAAGAATTTTTTCCAGAAATTTCTATCCACGCCATTACTGGATCTTTATCATTTGAAACAATGCAAGCGAATGGATTGATCAAGCAACAACCAATCACTATTCTTACGGATTCATGGTGCACCCATAATTTTATTGATACTTTGTTAGTGAAAAAGATGCAGCTTTGAATAAGTGAAGAAAATATCTTTTGACGTGACAGTGGCTAATGGGGCCTAAATATTAATGAGTGGCAAATGTTCCAACCTATCTATTACTATAGAAAGTTATCATTTAATTAAGACGGATCTCTATCTCCTTCATTTGGGGGCTACTAATTAATGGCAGTAGCACACATCTGAGGGGTTGAAAGTATTGCTTTTGCAAATGTCACGCTCCGGAGTCGAAACTACTCGGGCTCGCCAACAGATCCGCCACTCATACGGAAAACCCCGCATAGTCGAAGCGTCTAACCTGCAAAAGATAGTATCTAACAACTATACAGATATCAGAGCTGAAAATAAAAGCTGCTAAATAAAAATCCAAACCACTGTATAGCTGAAATAAAGTACATAATCCATCTCCCAAATAGAAATAATACAAAATCCGATCCACAGAATCATAGTACAATAAAAAGATCATCCGATACAACAACTATGAATCCAAAAAAGGAGGTAAACTAAAACAATAATATATCAGTGTACAGTATAAACCCGCAATCCGGGTTGGTATATCTATCTCACCAAAATAAACGACATCGGTAGGGATCTATCTCGTGATTCCTTCTCCTCGATCCGTCAAGCCAGCTGGAGCAGGAACGGACGGAAAGTCTCTGTAAATCTGTCACCAACAGAGGGTGTGAGAACTACTTCAATCAGTAGTTCTCAGTGGCTGCGTTTGGTTCGGGGATAAAAAAAATTTAGTTATACCGGGGATAGGTATAAGTTATGGTATTAGCAGGAACTAGTGTAAATTTCTGTTTGGTTGAGTTTAAGAGTTATACCGGGTATAAAGAAAATTGTGTTTGGTAAGTTAAAGAGGAATAAGAAGAATAAAGATGACTAAAATTTTAATTTATGATTAAAATTTTACTGATATGATTTTAAATATTTAATTTAAAATATTTATTAAAAAAATTATTAAAATTTATATTTTACTTATATATAAAAAAAATTATTAAAAAAATTTATTATATAATTTATTAAAATTATATGATAAATTTATTAAAAATTAAAGTTAAAAATTTTAAAAGCTATAAAATTTAAAATTTAAAATTTAAAAATTTAAAAATATTAAAAATTTTAATTTTAATTGTCTTAAATAATTAGTTAATTATCTAAATACTTAAATAATTAATTAATAAAATAATTAAATTAATTAAATTATTGGATTAATTAAAGAGTTAAAACAATAATTAAAATTATATTAATTTAATTAAGCTTATTCTCAAATGGGAACAAGACTTGTTCTAGAAAAAGGCTGGAATAGTAATTCTAGTCTTATACCAGCTTATTCCAGAAAGACGAGAACAACTGTTCCCACCTCTACTTAATTGCGTTAAAAAGGCTGGAATAGTAATTCTAGTCTTATACCAGCTTATTCCAGAAAGACGAGAACAACTGTTCCCACCTCTACTTAATTGCGTTTGGGTATAACTAGGGGGAATAAGCCCTTATCCCCTCCTAGTTCTCGTTACCAAACGCTACCAGTGGGTACCGTCTCCAAGCCCAACGGTCTGCCCACTAAGTCTACTAGAGGCATAAGATAACAGAAATACTGTAATAAAGAATGGATAAGTAGGAAAGAAATCTACAGCTATCATGCCTCTATCTACGATGCTCAATGGGTGAAACAAATGATGATATGCAACCACTCGAACTCGAGGTGCCTAATCGACCCAATCGTAATGACTGCCACATAGGGTCCAGTCAAGCCTACGCTCACCTATTACCACACATCCACATCAGGACGGAATTTACGTAGGGTGTCCCAACGGACTATCTCAACCCCTACTACTCCAACGTAGGGTATCCCAACGGACCATCTCAACTATCGCGCGAAACTGCCTCAGCAGTTCCAACATCGCATCCGGAGCGACAACTCAAGGGGAGCGACCCCACTGAAGGAAAAACAACGCGGCATCAGGTATCACAACAGTAGCACATGCAGGCTATAATCCAAATCCACAATCAACTAGATCGGAAGACTCACGACACTAAACCGACTGGCCGGAGGTACTCCACAGCCAACAACGACGAAGGGTCCGAAAATTTCAGGAGACTGGCGCCTACAACCCCAATCAAACAAGAGCAGGTTACAGACACAGCCTCCCGTAGCTCTCGACCCAAATATGGAAACAACCCTTAGAACCCAGATCACTTGAACCCTCATCGGGTGAAGAGGTTTATATGAAAAGATGATGTTTGTTTCTGAAAACCATTTTCACTCAAACCTTCTCAAGGTGAGGACAAAAAGTAGCTCATTTTTAGAAAACCATCTTGATTTGAGGAAACTCATTTTTAATTTTTAGTTTTTGAGAAAATCAGTTAAAACAAGTTTTATTTTTCAAACCCTGAAAGGCTAGTGCCTTCACCTTAATCAAACAAGAACAGGTTCCGGCGACCCTTCGAAATTCGGAAGCAAAACATTGGTTTACTGAAATCATGTGTCCAAATTGTCCTGGGTTCAAGGTTCTGCTATCACTACCTCAACGCCACCACGAACTCAGTGGCAACAACACTGGTCGGAGAATACTCGACGACTCGAGACCACCGTCTACTCAAACGGCTCCCGACACTAGCACAGAACTAGCCACAGCTACCAGACTCCACTCGGCCTCCAGGCATGAGCGCAATATGCGTCCTACACTATCCCGACTACTCCGTCCATTACCCGGGCGAGGAGAAACTCTAAATCAAGGGAAACATGCAAGAGTGTGTAAGAATGCTAGAAATACAATAACTAACCCAAGTGAGAGTTTTCTAATAGTCTGGTTAAATACATACAATCATATGACGGGGTGCTAGTCAAGGTTCCATAATTTCACATTTATCATGATCAACAAGTCAATCACTAACTCTATCTTGCATACATCTCAACCAATAAATGAAGCACAACTCTATCATGCATGTCCTCTACAAGATAGAATTAGAAAACAGTCCGCCGATTTTGGAGGAAATCCAACCCACCTGAAACTCGTTGATCCAGGGTCCGATATGGCTGAAATTCGGCGTGCTTAATTCTCAGCCTCTTAAGAATCCAATGCAACAAGAATCACCCAAAATCTCCCGTCGGATTGGGCACAATCGCGAAATCAATACATGTTGCGCAGAGATTTCCCAGAATTTCAGCAAACAACCAATTGGTAAAATGAAAGCAAAATCTGCATTAATCACCTCAAGATGAAGCTCCAAACTGAGATTCTAAGTTGTCCTCTGTCCCATGAACATCTCCAAAGTCTCAAAAATCCATCTTTAATTTTCCTTAATCATCAAACTAACCAACATCACAATGCTGTTCAGAATTTGCATAAAAAATTAGCATGCACTTCCATGAAGTGTGGAGACTAAACCCAAAAGAGGAATTGCTCACCTTGATCTTAAAAAGATGTTCAAACTTTAAAATTCCGAAAATAATCAAGAAATCCCCAAGAAATCTGCATCCCAAGGTTCAATCATCAAACCAAAACCCAAAACAAAAAGCTTCAGCAAACTCTGTCATAGGGTCATGAAGATCGAAATTGTTACCTGGGCAAACGAACTCCAAATCTAGCAAGAAGGGTCTCAATGCGTTCCTTTTCAAGAGTAGATGCAAATCAAGCCTTTGAACTCCAAAATCCATGCACAAATCACCGAGAAAATTCATAAATACTATGTCCGTCCAAAAATCTGCTCTGTGCACAAAGGCTCCACAGAGATGACATAAAAATCCCATGAAAACTCAAGATTTGGGAGGAGTGATCAATAACAAAGTTGTAGGCCTACCTCTTGTAATGATCCCTTCCAAATTTCATCCTTAGATTCCAAGTAGTTTGTCCTGTAGAGGCCTCGCTCTGAACTGCGACGAAGGTGGCAGCAGGTTCAACAATGGTGGAGTCCTCCAAAGTTGAGGAAGAAGATGGTGAAGAAGCCTCCAAAGTCCCTCCAACAGAGCTCAACAATGGTGGGCGAAGGTGGTGTTCCTCTCTGCAAGAGCTCTCCAAAAGACCAAGTTCCAAAAGTTCTACATTCCTCAATTTATAGTCCAAGAAAAACCAAAGCTCTCAGCTTTTTCCCCAGGTTTCAGATCCAGGGAGGTGATTCGGGCGCCCGAATCCTCTCACGGTCGCCTCCACGTGAGCGCCCGAATCAACAGGAGTCGTCCATCGCCGCCACGCGTCGCCTATCCACGCCCGCGCCCTTAGTCAACCCGGCCAAACAATCGCCTGCCCCCACACGTCCCACTCCTCTGACAACGCAATCCGCTCTAGCCAATGGCGCGCCGACACGTGGTCGCCTCATCCAATCCGCGCTCGACAGCGCAATCCGCACCGGCCACTCGCGTGTTGCCACGTGTCGCCACCTTATCCGGTCCACGCCCGCGCCGCTGCACCCAACCGTGCGCTGACACGTGTCCCGCGCTTGCTGCCCGAGCTGCTCGAGCTACAGTAGCCCCAATCCGAGCGCCCGAAACACTGTTTTGGGCGCCCGAAACACTGTTTAGGGCGCCCGAAACAGTGGAAAAAAGATCGAAAACCACTGTTTCGCTTCGTTTTTCGCGCTGAGTCTATTTCTTGTGTTCGTTTCGCGCGCAAACACCTCCATCACACAATAATGGGCATCTAGAAGCCACCGACCATGCTGCTAACATCCACGGAGATCCGGGTCATCACTAAGAAATAGCTGCTTGAGCAATAAGATTGAATCCGGTGGGTAGAAGCTTCAAGAGCATGGTGTGGATTCTCTACCTTGAGGACAAAGTGGTTTTTGAGAGCGGTTGAATGATATATTCCTAAGATTTGGCTTTTTTTATTATAGAAAGTTATAGTGTCATTATAGAATAGTTTCTGCATTTCCACTAAATTAGAAATAGGGTTTAGGGCATCTAAAGATGTATTTTTAGGGTTTGAGAAATAATGAACTAGTCATCTTTTGTTCTATCTTCTTCCCCCCCCCCCTCTCTCTCTCTCTCTCTCTCTCTCTCTCTCTCTAGGAGGTTTGCTTCTCTTGAAGCGATAGTTTATCCCTATCGATGTGGTAGACTATATAAAAAATTTTACTCTTTGATTATTTTATTGTAAGTACTTATTGAATTTTATCCTAGTGCTTTCTGCAAAAGGAGATTCAGCCCCGCTAAGTTATAAAGTTAACCTATGAAGAACAGATACTTCAAATTTCATGCCGTACCTATATTGGACACGTATTGGATACCGATACACGCCTAATACGTGTCCGATACGGGAATGAAGTATCCGACATTCTTAAAAATTTTTAAAAATATCGGATACGGGAGGGATACGGTCAGATTTTTTTTTGTTTAACATGATTTAAATTTAAATTTTTTTGAAAAGTATGCATCCAAATCCATTGGAAATAAGAAAAAGAGCGAGAAAAATGCAAATCTCTCTTCAATTTGATATTTCTTCTATCTTTTTGCACTTGAATGGTTGAAGGCGCTTCCTCTTGTTCTATATCCACACAATATTAAGCTATGTTTAAGTCCTTTACCGCTTTTCTTTATTTTTTTTTCATCTAATTTATCAACCTAGATCTAATCAACAAAGGCCATAGAGGATAATTTTTTTCTTCTTCTATTAAACTATTAGCATATTTCTTTTATTATTGTTTTATATAATAGAACGTAATATTTAAACAAACATATATGTTGAATGACTAATTATTTAGTTTGTGCGACTAAATATGTATTGTTATCATTTGATCAAGTTGGATGATAGTTGGTTGATACCTTTTAAATTATTATTTCATAAGATTGATTATCTTTTTTTATAAACAGATGTAAAACAATTATATAAGTTAATGTTGATCAAAATATACTCCTCAATATAATCTAGATATCCTAAGGTGTCGTTTGGAACGGGTACAAAGGGGGGATATCCCCCTTTGTACCCAAACGGGGTAGGGATATCCCCGGGATGGGATATCCCTCCACCCCCGGTTTGGGGGAGGGATATCCCATCCCCCCCACACCCCCCTGGTTTAAGCAACCCCTTCCCAAGGCTCTGTCAGAGCCTTGGGAGGGGGTATTTGTTTTTTTTTTTTTTTCTTTTTTTTTTTTCCCTTTCTTTTATATTTCTTTTGATTTTTTTTTTTTTAATTATAATATTTAAATTTTAAAAAATATTTAAATTATAAATTTATAATTTTATAAATTTTAATTTTTTATATTTTATATTTTAATAAATCATTAGTAGAAATTTTTATTTTTATTTTTCAAAAAAATAATATTAATTTTAAAATTGTAAAATTTATATAATTTTTTTATAATTTATATAAATTTAAAAATTAAAATTTTTACTCCCACTTAATTTAAAAATTACTTTTTTTTTCCCACTAAAAATTTTTATAATACAATCTTTAATTATCAAATTAAATATATACATAAAAGCAAGGGTAAAATCGTCATTTAACATAAAAGTCAACTCTCTATTCCTCCTTATTCTTCAACCCCAATCCAAACACTATTTTCCTTATACCAGGTTTAAGCCTCATTCCCAATCAAACACAATTTTATTTTATACCTAGCTTATCCCTTACTTTATACTTATACCTGGTGTAACTCATTCTGGCTTATCCCCAATCCAAACGCTACCTAATTGTTCTCAATATATCATTACGTATAATCAACATATATTTAAATATATTTAAAATAATATTTTATTTAAGTATATCTCGTGTATCGTGTTCTAGAAGTTTTTGGAATTGCCGTATCCCCGTATCTGTATCCCCGTATCCGTATCTGTGCAACATAGAAGTTAACATGGTGCTATAGGAAAACAAGATGCACAATGAACCCATGCGTGTTGTGGTTGTTTGATAGAGGTACTTTTGAAAACTAATCCACTAATATTAGTAACTTGTTTGGCCTAAATAATCTAACAAAATGTTGAGTCCAAGTTGTCAAAACTATTTTGTACTTACTATATACTGAAATATAGTCGTTACACTGTCTGGCTTGGGACTAAAAGTTGAAAAGGCAGAGACAATGTGATAAATAAGACAGGTTATTTTTTGTCACTGCTTTATTAATTTGAACCTTGGAAAAACTTTGATGTCATGTTTGGTTTGTGGATATTCAAATTTATCAACTCTGCTTACTAGATTTTTGAAGTATATAGATAAGGTCATCATCATCAAGTCATCAGCAATATGGATCCGTTATTTCACCTTCCCTTGCTTATTCGAACATCAATTTTATGCATGGTATCTATTGCAATTAGGGAAAAATAATATGTATTTTCATGATATGTGTCCTTATTAAGATTCTTGTCTCGGATTTGGATATGCAACTACTGATTTTTAGATAATTAGATTAAATTTTACCATGACGATACAATGCAATGGACTAGTATTGTAGCTATAGGAAGTATAGCTTGGGGATCTGCTATTATTGAAGATTTATTGGCAAAATTTGAAGCTCATATAAAGCTAAAGCATCTATACATATGATTTAACTTGTAAGCATCTTATGGGCTATTTTTCTTGGCCTGTAGACGGTTCTTGTTCAAGTAAGAAAATATATTTTCAGGATGAAGTTCAATCTAGTGCAACTTTAGAATATGTTTTTATTTAGCTTGCTTTCTTACATTTCTTTTTGGCTTCTGATGGTTTCCCTTTAATGGAAAGTTCTCAAATAATACTTTTATGTAGGTTTGATAGAGAGGCTATGATACAAAGTTTTGTCATAATGGGAGAAACTAAACTATATTGTGCACTGAGCTTTGGCAGAAGAAGCCTGCTTAATCAGAACTCGGGTTTCTTAAATCAAGAGTAGATTGTTAGACCAGTCAACTATAATATGAATTGCACAATTGAACCTTCTATAGGGTGGCAAAGGTATAGAGTTAGTTCATGTTAACTTCCTCTCCCTTCTTTTGGATAGTTCTTGTTGTTAAGGTAAGATCCTTCAACTCTAGATCGTGGTCTTGTAAGCTATATCTTGGGAGCATGTCTTGCATTTACTACATACTTCTGCATTCCATCACAATTACAGCACAATTTGTATGTTCCTGCTTATGTTTGTGTTTTATAGACGGTATCTATTGCATTTAGAATCACTATGTTAATGCTTTATCCTTGTCACTAGCGATGAGAAAAACATTTACTATGTACTTCTACATTCCATCACAATTATAGCACAATTTGTATGTTCCTGCTTATGTTTGTGTTTAACAGACGGTATCTGTTCATTTATAATCGCTCTGTGAATGCTTTATCCTTGTCGCTAGCGATGAGCAAAAGAAGTAGGCTTTGCTGCTTGTACTCAATATTTGAAAGTCTTAACAAGACCTTCAGTGGAAAGAACAGTATAAAATTTTATCACTGCATTGTGTTGTTTCTCAAATTTTGCTTGATAATTATGTGGAGTTGTCTGTGGCAAAATTTTAGGGGCCAAATCCCATTGTTAGAACTTGAGCAATTTTCTTTTAAGTTTGGTAGCCTATGTGAATTTGTACCACTTATTTGGATACCGACCCAAATATGCCTAACAAACTTGATCAGTAGTCAAGTGAAGTTGTCTAGTTTGGTCTTGGGTTGAGAAATTCTACTCTGATCTTAATCTTCTTGTATTTGGGTTGATACTAAATCAATGTAAATCTGACCCTAAATAAACTTGATCAGAGCAAACTCAAATGATTTAGTCGAAATCAAGCCATCTACAAATTCCAATTGTTTTGATCTTTTAATGCTTGAGTTTTTTGGTTTTTTATTTTGTTTTTGGGTTTGGCGGGGGTGGGGATGCTTTCTAATTATTTTATGCTGAGATATTTTGTTTTATCTTATTGAGAAGTTTTTATTTGAATGATAATCCGTACACTTGAGGGATAGTTGGACTCTTTTTTTTTTTTTCAATTTAACCTTTATAAAATTTATAATTTTTCAAATGACCCTGTGAAAATTTTATTTGGCCAAATAACCCTATTTTGTCCAACTCAATGCCAAGGTGGAAGAACAATTGGAAGACGGCAAATTGTTTACCGTCTTTAAGGAAATTTAGAAGATGGTGAATCATTTACAATCTTTTTCTTAGCAAAAAAATAGTGAATGATTTACCTTTTTTATTTTCCATATATAATTCTAACAACCACATAAAAATTTCAACAATTTATAGACAATCCTAACAACCTAAAAAATCCTAAGAGCCTACCCATACAATTCTAACAATCAAACAAACATTTTAATAATTCACATACAATTCTAACAGCCTCACAAAAATTCTCACAATCTATACAAAATAAAAGGATAAAAATATAAAAACAGTGAATAATTCTTTGCTTTCTAAAGGCAGTGAACGATTCACCGTGCTCCTTATTTTTGTCCGACATGTCACTGAGTTAGCAAAAAGATGATTAGTTGGTCAAATAAAATTTTGGAAGGGGTCATTTGGCAAATTAGAAGTTTTTATAGGGTTGTTGTCTATGTATCACGGACACTTCTATAAGTCTCGCGTGTTCGTGTCGGACACGTGTCTGACGTAGACACTTCTTGGACACGCGTTCAATGCCGATACATAGCGAATATAATTAAAAAAGTATATATATATATATATATATATATATATATATATATATATATATATATATATATATATATATGCATATATAAATGTGAGATGATAAATATTTTAGATTTTTGATTAGTACATACAAATTTTTTTTTGACAATATAAATAAATTTTGTGGTAGGTAATTTTTTTTCTTAAAATATATGAACTGTCAATAAAAAATTTTATAAACTTTCAATCGTATGAGAAATATAATAATATTTTATCAAAATTTATATTTTATATATAATAAATATATATTATTATATTAATAATATTATATTTTATTATCTGTGTTCATACCGTATTCGTGTCCTAACTTTTTGGAAGTTGTCGTCTCGCTGTGTTCGTGTCCCGTATTCCGTGTTAGTATCCATGACGCTTAGGTTGTTGTAAAAAAAAGTCCGGGATAATTCTTAGGCCTTGTGATAGTGGTTAGGGCTTAGGTTATTTATAAATTATTTCATTGGGGTGCTGCATTAAGTAGAATGATTTGGCTTTTTTTGCATTTAACTCCCTAAAAAATTTTATTTTTTAAAATAGCCCTATAAAAATTAAATTTGCAAAAATGGCCCTATGCTTGCCACGTCTGCGCCACGTGGGCGGGCTGGATGGTGAGGTGGATCTTAAGTTGAACACGGTGAATGGTTCACCGTGTTCAAACACGGGGAACCAATCGTCGTGTTCAACTCAAGAAATAAAGTGTCGTGACACAGGAGCGTGCCGTTGTCCGCCTGGCACGGTACGGCATGGGCACGCTTGCGTGCCGACACGTGGCACGCTTGCGTGCCGATGGATACGCATGACCTCCCAGTGGCACGCTCTGGTATACTTTTTTTTATAGTTTTTTTGTTTCCAATAAGCTTTTATAATGTTATTTTGAAAGATTTAATCAAATAATTATGAATATTCACTATATATAACTTACTATACAAATCAATTAATATAGTGATAAGTTTTTTTAAATGTAAAAAAAAATTATACCTCATAGAAAATAGAAATTAAAATATAATAATAAAATTTACAAGTAAAATTTATTTAAGAAAGTTAGAAAAAGAACAACATGATGAAAAAAAAACAATATGAGTAATAAATTATATGACAAATAAATTAAACAAATTTAAGTATCAATTGATTTAATTTAACTTTTAATTTTATTAGTATTTTTAATTTTTTAAATTTAAAATAAAATTATTTTTATCGTAAATCTTATATAAAATACTAGATCTATCCAAAACAATTAAAAATTTAATTATATAATAATTAAATCAAGTATATCTATTTTCAACTTTTTATAAACTACAGATAAAAATTATCTATTTTTATATATATATATATATTTAAAAAAAATTACAAATTAAAAAATATTTAAATAAAAAAAACTCTGGATACAAAGGCCAATCCCCCTAAAAAAAAAAATTTAAAAAAAAAAATCGAATGAAGGACATAAGGACTTATAAAAAAAATCTACCAAAAGAAAAAAAAAATAGATAAAAAACACAAAAACCCACCAAATAAATAAATAAATAAATAAATAATTTTTATTTTTTTTAAAAAAAACAATCAAAACTGAAAGAGAGAAAGAGAGAGAAAGAGGGGGGGGGGGGGGCGGCAAGAAAAAAAGAAAAAAAAAAGTGGCACAAAAAAAACAAAAAAAAAAAAGAGCGACACGTGCGGCCAGTGCCGCTCCGATACCCACGCGGGTATCGCGCTGTCTCGCGCGATACCCGCGAGGCTATTGCGGCACGGGGGGTGCTGTGGCCCCCCCCCCTCTACCGTGCCCCCATTTGAGGGGCACGGTTCAACTCTATTAAATACGGGGAACCATTCCCCGTGTTTAGATTGTTAGGTTGTTAAAATTTTATTGGTAGGTTGTTAGAATTTTTAGAATTGGATAATATTTGATTGTTAGAATTTTATTAATAGGTTGTTGGGATTTTTTAGATTGTTAGAATTGTATGTAATTTGTTTAAATTTTTATGTGATTGTTAGAATTATATATGAATAAAAAAAGATAATAAATAATTCACCGGTCTCTTCTAAATTTAGTAGGGATAAAAAAAAATGATAATGACGGTCAATTATTTATCATTTTTAATAAAAAAAATTTAGAAAAGACAGTGAATTATTTATCATCTTTTTTTAATTATATATAATTCTAACAATCACATAAAATTTTTAACAAATCACATACAATTCTAACAATCTAAAAAATCTCAATAATCTGCCAATAAAATTTTAACAATCAAATATTATCCAATTCTAACAATCTAAAAAATTCTAACAACCTACCAATAAAATTTTGGCAACCTAACAATCTAAACACGGGGAATGGTTCCCTGTGTTTAATAAAGTTGAACACAGCGATTGGTTCCCCGTGTTTGAACATGGTGAACCATTCACCGTGTTCAATTTAAGATCCACCTCACCGCCCAGCCCGCCCGCGTGGCGCACACGTGGCAGGTACAGGATCATTTTTGCAAATTTAATTTTTGTAGGGCTATTTTCAAAAATAATTTTTTTTTGGGGGCTAAATGCAAAAATAGCCCAGAATGATTTGGTTTAATGCATTGAATTTTACCGTTTTCTGTCTCTGTTAAACTGTCGCTTTATCGCACTAGGCCTTGGGTGGTCTCTCTCTCAGTCTCAGTCTCTCTCCATGTATGTTTTCGGTTGATCAGGCCAGCAATCTTGTTCCAATCATGTTGTTGTCGCACCACTTCCCCTTGCACACCCTTCCACTTTGCCTTGTCATCCTGCGTTCTCATCCCCTTTGTGCTGCCTCCACAAACTAATGATACTGCTGCACCACCAATGATCCCTTGAAAATGGAAAATAGATGCTGTCCCACTTCTAATTGAGCCTATCTTAATTCAGATTCTAGGACCCAAATGGATCCTTCTGGGTTAATGGTGATTTTATACCACCCCCTAGCATCAAGCAGGAAGGATTGGAACAACTTCTACCTCTTTAATTCTCCTGTCTGTAATCTTTTTATTTTACTTTTTTTTTCCAGGTGCCTCTTAAACCTATTTCAGCAACACCAACATAAAATAAAGGGTTGATAAAAGTGTCGAATCCCACCTTTAATGAAAGCCTACTTTTACTCCTTTTTACCTGTAAAATTGATTAACCTTTACTTATTTCTGTAGCAGCTAGAATAACATTACATTTTTGCAAATAAGCCCTGAAAGTTCTACTATCTAAAATGCCCCCATTGTCAAGGATTTCTTTAAAGGCCCTCTACTTTCAGATTTCTGTTTGAAAATTTGCTTTTCCAAAACTCCCTGGCATTTTAGAGTTCATCATCAAGCTCTTTGATATATTTATATATGATGTATGAAGGTATCTTATTTTGCAGACAATATTAACTTCAACTTTTCTTTTTCGATCAGATGAAAATAACTTTGATGGTTCAATTCTTATATTAGAGGACTATTGACCTACTTGTGCAAATATATCCTGCAGTAACTTTTTATCATGTAGAACTTGAGAAATTCAACCCAATCTCATCTAACCCTCCGAATGTTTAGCTAGACCCAATAACACAATTAGATGTCCAGGTGTGCTATGGTTAGGGTTGGGTTTGCCTTCAACCAGACCTACCTGTTCTAGTTTCACACTTTATACTGATTTATAACATCACTCTCCATGTCAAACGACATTTAGAGTCAACTTAGTTGATACTGATAAAACTGTTAGTACTAAGTGAAATTTAGTAGAAAATTTAGGTATTTAGGTACTCAAGAGTGTTGCACCTTTTGACTACTTTGACTAGGACTGAATCTTTTGATGTATGCGAAGATAATAAGTGCATTAAAACCTGGAAGTGGATCATTATGTAAAAAGCATTGCACCCTTGCACTTACATATGTGCCTCAAGATGTGCAAAGGATAGGTTACTATTGGTAATCTGTTGGTTCTCAATGTTTCATTGCTACTAGTTCAATCTTGAATATTTGAACTGTGGGTGAAGCTCCCAATGATCAATGTTATTCAGATGCTGCCTTTGATATTTACTACAAATGCTACCATTCACAGTACCAACAACAGTAGGTTATCCTTAGGGTTTTATTGTGTGATCATCTCGAGACATAGTGACTCATTATGAGCCTCAAATCTCTTTTATTTGTACTGTTTTTAATATTCTAATCCCTAAAAAACCTTTTATGTACGTTGCAGAAAAAGCATTTGGAGAAGATGGATGCTTGAAACAGCCCAAGGAACTCTCAATTAATAAAGTTGGCCACGGTATGTGTACATTCTATATTTATTTAAACTGAGATTTTCTTGATAAGAAAAAAGTCTACTGGTCTGAAACCCTTACATGTTTAAGAGGCATATTTTATTCACTATAGTTAAAGAATAGAGGATACAATTTTGTTCATTTTGAATTATTTAGTTAAGGTGCGCACTGTAGTCGTGCTCACGAAAGAGATGTTACCTTGTGTATTTTTACTTTGATTTTAGATTTTGTAATCCATGTGAAATTCATAATTTCATATGGTGGTAAACTAGAGTATTGAGTTTTGGAATCTATTGGTCTGAAATGATGGTTTAGTGGAGGGTAAAATTTAATTAAGATAATTTTGTTGGACGGTAGCCTCAGCCTCTACTTGTAGTTTCCTTTCTTGTTTTAATGTTGTTATAAATTTATAATCTTAACGGACTTTTACTGCATTCTGTAATGGGTTCCTAAACTTTGAAAATTTGGATTTTACTATTCATTTGGTTGATAGAAAAAACTTATTAAAGTTCTTGTAGAATGTATCTCCTGAAAACATATATGATGTTCATCAAGTGACAGAATATTGTGCTAGGTAAATATTCTGTTAAAAATTTGCAAGTGGCATTATATTCTCACTTACATATATTGCGATTTATTCATTGATTGTTTAGCATCACCAACTCACAAGGCATGTTGATGAGATGACTTAAAGTGGTTAGGCTTACAGTGCTTTAAAGTTTGCTGACTTGATTCAGACCTAGATAAATTTAATTCAGCTATACACAAATGTAATCCAAAATGGCTGTAAACCAACTTCAGGTTGTCGATTTTCTTCAATGTCAAGATAGTGATTATCATTAGGATTGTTACTTTATGGAAATAGCATGTCCTTGCTCCTATGTGGTTCAATTTTTGACCTGTTAGATACCCTGCAAGTATTGAATCTTTGGCTTCTAGGTTTTGTGACAATGTAGATCTTAATCAGGATGTAGATTTTCCCTTAGACTGGTATATTGACTGCTGTTGTAGTTGCATGGTTGAATTTTAACTTTATGAATATGCTTAAATTTAATTGTCACTTTCCATCTGTCTATCAGCTGTTCTGTGGTCAGTAGTTTAGGTAGGTTAGATTTGTTTATTCTTTTTTCTTTACATACAAATTCAATTTGTCTAATTTTTTTTTTTTTTTTGAGCATAAGTCTCAAGTGATTTAATCTTCTTTACTTTATCTTTATGCAGCTTTAAGTGAATTAGATCCAGTGTTCAGAAAGTTCTCCGTCTCAGGGGAAGTTTGTAGCATGCTTTTCTCCTTAGGTTACAAGAGACCTGTGGTTATTCAATCGATGTACATATTTAAGGTAACTTGTTCTTTCATGTAGATTTTGATCCAATTAGATAAGGAACTTACATTTCCATTCTGTTTCCTTTGTTAATGTTTGGTAATGTGATCCATAGCTTTTATTGTTGTCAAAATTATGATTACATTTTAGGGCCCGTTTGGTTCATAGTAATCCTCCATAATTTCTATTGAAGATAATCAAATCATTATTATTTAAATTAGGTTGTGTAGTTGTAAAAGATGTTAGTGAAGTAGTGGAATCATTGTAGATTCCTAGATAGTATGAATACTAGATTATCATGAATTAGAAAGTATGTTCATTTTTATGCTTGATGGGAATCATCAGTTGTCCATTAAGAAGAATATACTAGTTCTTAATAATCTTCCAACTCAAGTAACTTGATAAGTTAGTAACAAACTTGCCATTCCAAATATAAAATATACAACATTTCCGGAATATTACAAATCTTGAACCAAACGTTCCTTTGGTAGTATATTCAATGTTCGAGTAATAAATATTAGTAATATATATATATACATATATATATATATAGAGCTAGGCTGGAATACAATTAATAGCACCAGGTTGGTGCTATTAAGTTTTTAACTCTTGAATTAAAGGATGTGTGGTTGAGATGATAGTGGGCCCCTTGGGTTTAATGGGTGGTTGGAAAAATAATAAGATCTAACAGGTGAAAATGATCAAAGGTGTTGATCTAAGGGTAGAAAACTTGATAGCACCAAATGCCGATAGCATAGTAGCCGGACTCTCTCTCTCTCTCTCTTTCTCTCTCTCTCTCTCTCTCTCTCTCTCTCTCTATATATATATATATATATATATATATATATATATATATATATATATATATATATATATATATTCTTTTTTTCGCTTGCCTGCCGAGGCCCAGCTACCTCCGTTTGTAGCCCGGTTCATTTTCCTTATGAATGAAGCGGTAGCATGCTATCTTATTCTAAAAAAAAAAAGTAATAAATATTAGCTTATGATTACTTTTAGTAGTATATTCAATGTTCGAGTAATAAATATTATTTTGCTAAACTGGTTTAGTGTACTTTAATTGGCTTTGAAAACTGCTCTATTACTACCAAACAGTCTGGTTTATCTGTACCCTTCTCCTTGAGCAATGGAACTTGGGTTCAAGTCACTTCTCCAACGTGAATAATGTGTGTGCGCTTGGGAACCTACAGCTTGTTCGCAAAAATTAAATGAGGGTATAATGTATGCTCACAAGAATTAAGAGACCATATAACGTGTAACCATTTGGACTAATATTTTGTAGTCGATTTGCCAAGCCTTATGCACCTGACTTTACTTTTCTGGGAGTCAAATTTAGGAGTACCTTTATATGTATAGAATGTATGTGTAATTGGACTAGACTCATCGGAGCGTGTAGCCGATTTCTGTGTCTAGCATATGCGCATATGAGACAAGCCAAGGGCATGCTTCTGCACTAATCTTTTACGAAACTTATTCGACATGCCGTATTTGCTTAGGACAAGCAACAAATTTCCATTGATTTTGTTTTCTAGGCGTAATGGTCTGTTAGAACTGTTGGAAGACTTACAATTGTAATTGGAAGCTGTCTGTAGTTTAACAGGAAAACTGCAAATCAGAGATGGAAAGCATATTGCTTGTTGAAGTGAAGGTGGTATGTTTATAAATAGAATTGCCTGATTCTGACTCTTGAATTTGGTTAATGGTACCGTTGGAGGAGAGAGTGTAATATTACTGTGTTAGCTACTATGCATTCATCTTTTTGTGTCAAATCCAAGGGATGCATCGGAACTTAAGTTTGACTTAGAAGAATTAACCTAAATGAGGATCATTCAGTGATTGTGATTCAGCCGAAAATTTGTAAGGATTCATCCATTCAATCACTTTTTTCGTTTTTAATATGCTTGGAAGAGGCTGTTCTACACATCTTTTTAAATTTTGTTGGGGTTTTTCTTGGAATTTGTTGGATTGCTTAGAATTTGATTAGTTAATTGTTTGCTTTTGTCTAGTCGAATGTTGATATCAGTTTTGGAGGTACTATTTCATTTATGATTTCTCAATGCAAATGTGTGAATTTATAACCCAGTCGTGAGGACACTCATAGACACGTAAATAATTTTTTGGATGGTCGAGCACCATTTAAAATGCCTTATTGATATATAGAGTATGCATCTTCTGGATGTCAATTGCATAATTTAGTGTAAGTATTATAGTCTGTACAAGAGAGGCCGACATGTTCCTCCACGTTTCAAAAATAATTTACAATTTCCTGCTGAAAAGGCTGTTAAGCTTGTTGTTCCGGACTTTGATAGGAGAATGGGAAGCCAGATTGTTGGTTTACTAGTATAGAATTTGGCATTTCAAATAACTATTTACAATTATTGCTATTATTTTTTTAAATTAAACTGGAAACGTTTAGCAGTATCTAATTTTATCACTTGCATGCAAGGATTTAAGTATTCATCGGCACGGGCCATATCCAATGTGCCGTATCGTACCAACAAAATACCGGCACGATACAGGTCCCATGCGGATGGCACAGGTCAAAGCTCATTTTTTTTACAAAAAAATTACTAAGTAATTTTCTCAATAAAGTTCAAAATATTTGATAAAGATACATAACAAGCAATTAAAAAATTTTGTTGCTAAAGAAAATAAATATTTCATACCATTATGTGTCGAGACACATGTATTTTTTTGTGGCCGGCACAGCCCGGCACGCACCGTGCCATGCCGTGCCGGCAAATTTTTGGCGCGACCCCATGCAGCGCGGCACTTAAATCCTTGCTTGCATATATCACATAATCCTCTTTTGTTGATGCTTAAGCCATATGGTTTACAAGTTCACATTCCAATGTTTGTGCTGCATAAATTCTGAGAGATTTATCTCTTTTAATGTAGCAACCAGGCATTGGTGGGGAGGTAGTACCACACCAGGACAATTCGTTTTTATACACTGAGCCTCCATCATGCACAGGGTTGTGGCTAGCACTGGAAGATGCAACATTAACTAATGGTTGCCTGTGGGCAATACCAGGATCTCACAAGAGTAACTTTACCTCCAGTTAGCTTCCTTTCCTAGAATTAATTCTCTGATTGGCATATATTTAACTGATACTAGAATTCCTTTTGCTTTATTATATTCCTTTGTTATTATTAGATGGACTCAAGAGGCGGCTTATTAGAGGTGAAAATGGGGTCTACTTTGACCATCCTTCACCATCCCATGATCAGAAGGAATTTGTGCCACTAGAAGTGAAATCAGGTTCTTTGGTGGTTATACATGGCAACCTTGTGCATCAAAGGTCATTGTCTACTATGTTGTGTTTTACACATCAGTACTTGGTAATATCTTCTCTTTGCTTAACTTTTGCACCTTGACAGTTTCGAAAACCAATCTCCGAAATCTAGGCATGCCTTGAGCTTGCATGTGGTAGATACTGATGGATTTAAGTGGGCCAGCGGCAATTGGTTAGTTTCCAAAAACATCTTGGAGAGAATTCTTTTAGTTTTTTCTTATCACGGCATTGTTCCTCGTTTTTCTTTTTTGTTGAACTTGAAACTTGTAATATAGAGTCATGGATCTTATTTTATAGCTATAACTAATTATTATTTTGTTCCTTGAATTATACTTGTTATATCAGGATCAGAAGGAAAATAGCACCTGAGCCCCTCTATGTATCTTGATTCCGGCAAATATGCTGGCCAAGATTCTCTGTTTTTTCTCCACGTTTGTCTTTGATGCCAAAATTAATTAACATCAGCAAGAAACTGAACCCGGTAAGGGCAATAAGGACAACTCTATTTGAGATTTGGTGCCAAAATAAGGAACACCCGCAAGAAATGTAATCTGGTAATCTGGTGACGGCGGCGGTATGTGCAGCTCTATTTAAGATTGTTAGCTGATGTTTCCCTGTGGAACAACTTTGGATTGGTTTTTTTTGTTTTTATGGGTATTTTTATGGATTTGATATTTATTCTGTGGTGTATGTTATTTTGGTTGTGTTGATACGAGTTTGTATGTAAAGTTTTTGGACTTGTATATGATTCAATTCTTTTATGTTTTGCTCTAGGTACATTAGGCCATTATTGAAGATCCAATTTGCTGAAGTAGCTGATCCGTGGTATTTATGTAAGTCCAAATTAGCTCGGTATTGTAAACTTATTATGAGAGGAGAATCAAATAAGTAAATGGAAGCCAGTTTTACCGTTCAGAGGCGAAACCTAAAGTAAAAATTGTAAGTCAAAAATTATAATTTAAAAACAAATTGTTTTTTATTTTTTTTAAAAAAATACATTTTTTAAGAAAAAAAAAAGTACAAAAAAAAGTAAAAAAAAAAATAAAGATAAAAAACTGGACTGGCACGAAGCTAGGCCCGGGCCGGCCCATGCAGGGCAGCACAGGAGCCCGGACTGGGCCTCATCCTTTGAAAAATCGGCCCGGCCCGGGCCGACCCAAATTTGTAACCGGATCGGGCCAGGCCGAACCATGGCCCGAATCGGCCTGGTTAATGTGGGCTGTTGAATACATCCCTAGCAACTGCCATCTCCTCCCGTTGATTAGATCCTCTTCACCTTTGCCCGCACAATTAATGGTTCAGGCACTAGGGTTTTGGGGATGGTTTTGGAGAGATTCGAGAGCAGAAAAACAGGGTTTTGGAGACTACGAAGTGGGAGCGAGGCACGAGCGAAAGGGATACACGTGCGCAGGGAAGAGAGGAGGGCGGGGAGAGAGAAAACGCACCGGACTTCAGGTCGAACCTGTACAATTAAAAGCGGACTCCACATTTGGGGGCGCTTGAGCTCGGCGTCAGCTGCTGCAGTGTCCCGGTGTTGATATTGGCTGAAGTACATCTCCAAGAAAATACTTGTCAAATTAAAAGAACATAAAGCTCAATGAATTGATACAAGTGTTGAAACTAGGAACCTCAATCTCCCATCTTTGATCCAGGTTACAAGAGTACTAAATAAAATATAATCATAATAACTAAAATAAAAGGCATAATAAAATAGAAAATTGTGAACTATATAGCACTGGTAGCGGTAAAAGAGACGGGCATCAGCTTTTAACAAACCAAAAAAGTTATCCATGAACATAAACTCTAGAATCCAAGGCTTCCTGGTAGACCGTCCAAGCAAAAGAATAGGATTCCGTTGGTTAGTTTCTGCCGCTGCTATCCTACCGCATTATTAGATCATATTTGAGTATTCAAATGCTGGTGACTTAGATTGAGGAAGCATGCTTGGTCTTGTTATTTCTCACCAAATTTTGAACAAACAGCTCACCGGCTCTGTAGGATGACCGAACCTTCAGCAAACCGAAAACAAGGAAAATAAGCTCCTAGATATCCAAGCAAACTTCCACAAACGTAAAAACTTTATTCGCTAACAGGTTACAGCAATACATTGATAGTTTAAGAGTGTGCCTTAAACTACCTGGAACTGAAATTAAACCACCTTTCCTTGATTGAAATATGTAGTGAAGAGTAAGTCAGCGAACACACAAATGTTATATAGAAGCAATGCATGCAAAACAGAAAGACAGGAAAAAGAGTAGGAAAATATTGACACGAAAACAAATAAACTATAAATAAATAAACGATGCAGATTTTTGTGTGGTTTAACTTTCTATTTCGCCACCTCAAAATGTCATAACAATTTAACAGACTATTGGTGCACAAACGGTTTTGATAAAAAAGTGTTGAGACTCCTAAGATACAGGGTATATACCATTTTGAAATTCTCTAGACTCCTTTTGTACATTCCAGCTTGTGGAAAAGCAGTCTGAGCCATTACATTTACTCGCATTACTCATTACATCTAATCGAATCATTGTGAAGTAAAACAAAATCTAAAATCTAAGTGACTGAAATAACTCGAATCAAAGCAATCAAGAGTTGAAGGGGTGCCAATCCAAAAAGACAGTCGGAAGGATCTATTTCAGAGGGAGTCTTTAAATATTTGGTAATAACATTCAAAACTGAACTGAACTATGAATCATTTTGAATTGGCAGGCTACCCAATCTTTCAAAATTTTGATTTTACTATCTAACATTTTAATTTGTTTGACTTGAGTCGGTCAACGGCTATTTGACTTTATTTGAATGTGTTTGTTGGTGCACAAATAATTGCACCATAAAATAGACGGTCTGGCCCACAAAAGAGCCAAAGAAATAAAGACATGTGGTGCACCGAGATAAAAAAACCTAAAGACGAAAGAGCGTCGGGCGGGAACGGTTAAAGACGTGGGGCGTAATTCTATTAGTCATGATTACAAAGGCGTAACCTACACGATCATAGCTACAACACTCCCCAATACACGAACCGACCAATAAACAGAGGCTGACAGGTCTCGAAGTCTGTTATAAAGGTCTTACACCTTTGAAACAAAACCACACGTCTTACAATTTACAACCTTTTAGAGTAGCTTTACTTTTTGAATTTACAGCTTTCTTTACAGCTTTTATAGGAGTAGATTAACTTGTAACCCAAGTTTCCCAGTTCTTAATATAATTTGATTCGACACATTCAGCCGAATCTTTTATAAAGCCGAGTCTACGTAGTTTCGGTTTTCTTTGGATCGTTTGATCAAAATCTGGTTGAGCCGATCCCTCATCAACCGAATGGCTTGATCCTAAAAAAATGTGGCACATCCGAAGGTCAATCCAAAGACCAAGCCACCTCCTGCAGACGAGCTAGACCTTGATCGTGGGACTATCTAGCTCACCTCTGATCCGGTTTCTATCCAGACATATTTTGGCACGCCCAATGGGACTATTAGGTATAGATTCTTCTTTTCATAATAGAATGACTGATGGCCAATCACTACAATTGCAAAGCAAAAATATTTCCAAAACATTTAGGAATGAGCCAGCCGATGCCACCGCAGGTACAAGTGGTAGACAATCACCTTCAGGTGTTGATAGCAGTGGATATTCGGCTCCACAAGAGTCGACACTAGCTCATAAACTTGCGCAAATGATGTGAATGTTAAATAACCCTGAACAAAATACTCAACAAAGTACTACCCGCTTAGATGCGGTATTGGTTGCGATCACGGCCTCGAATGAGAATATTTGCTCGTATTAGGCAAATATTGGACGGAGGACCTCAGGGACCCCAGGCTTAAATAAGCCTGGGGGACAAAACATATATCAGGCAAATCCCCCGGCTCTTAATCCTGCAGCTCAGGTAGCGATGCCGCAATATGCTGCGACTACAGTAAATATGCTGCAGCAACAGGAAATATCTTTTCAACCGGCCTTTCAGCCGACGAATGTGAATACTCGGGTTCTGTAACACCCCAGTAGCCCCACATCGGATGGGAAAAGAGTTCTGATTGGATATATGAGACCAAACACGCTAGTAATAATAACTGGGCTTAAACATTTTGGGTTGTGGTTTGGGCCCAACGAGTTATTATTGCTAGCGGGTCGGGACGTTACAAATGGTATCAGAGACGACTACCAGCCAGAAGTGTGAGAGCTAAGAGCTATGCGGAGCAAAGTACTACACCATGGATTTGGTGGGAGCCACCTCTTGAATCCACAGGAGCCACCTTTAGAATCTCACATCGCCTGATAATTCTGATCTGTTCTGTATTTGTGATC
Source organism: Tillandsia leiboldiana (assembly GCA_029204045.2). NCBI lineage: Eukaryota > Viridiplantae > Streptophyta > Magnoliopsida > Poales > Bromeliaceae > Tillandsia > Tillandsia leiboldiana. The sequence goes on along the minus strand of CM055075.1, from coordinate 19,027,231 downwards.
TGGTTTGGACCCGACGAGGATGTCAGGGTCTAAACGGAGGGAGTTTGTAACACCTCAATAGTCTCACATCGGATGGGAAAAGAGTTCTGATTGGATATATGAGACCATACACGCTAATAATAATAACTGGACTTAAGCATTTTGGGCTGTGGTTTGGGCCCAACGAGTTATTATTGCTAGCGGGTCGGATCGTTACAGGTTCAACAAGGACTTTAGCTAGGTGTAGCTTGGGGGCTACCTCCTCCTCCTCCACCAGCTTTCCAGCCGCAAAATGCAGGCATGAGGCCTGGGGGGCAGGGGCCCAACGGAGGACAACAACAAAATCTAACACTGAATGTGCCTCTTCAAGCCGAAGTAGTCGAGAACCAAGCTCAGGCACCTGGTCCAGCAACAGCTAATAATAAGCTTTATGCTCAAATAGAGGCAATAAGAAACATTTTCGGTGTTGGTGCAAGGCCGGTGTTACGATATATTTAGTATTATCTTTATTGTTTCTATACTATATATTACTTACCATCTATAGCGTAGGATTATATAGCATGTAATCCTAGTTATATTATTACTATGGTTGTTATACTATATATTACTTACTATTTATAGCGTAGGATTATATAGCATGTAATCCTAGTTATATCATTACTATGGTTGTCATTGTTACCATAGAAATACCTTCTCATGTACTATATAATTGATGTTAATACAAACCATAGTATATGCTCTTTTGCCCATCTATCATGGTATCAGAGCGGGAACCCTAATATTGGGAATATCGATTCTTAGCCACCATCTACCACGAGTCTCACATTCTTCCATAGTTTTTTTTTTCTTTGGATTTCTCTCTCCGTCACAACTACTGCTACAGTGCCGCTGCTACAGTACCGGCGCTACAGTACCAGCGCTACAGTAATTTCGGCCTCTCTTCATTATTCTGGTATCGTTCAGATGCGTACTTGCTCCCTGGTGTAGTTTAATTCTTCTCTGGTGCAATCAAGGTCAACTTTGATTCATTCAGCTTTTCCCATCGGGTTCTAATCTGACTTGTCTTTATTCTGGATTTGTGACTACTTGGTATTATTTTCTACTCGTCGGATTTGCCTCGGTTACTCTCTCGTGGTGATATTTTCTTTTTGTGGTAACATGTCTTCTTTCTCAAATTTACCAGTGGTTAATATCAAAATTCTCATACCACTTGAACTAACAGATTCCACATATCTTGTGTGGAAACAAATATTTCTTAATATTTTAGAGAGTTTTGGTGTTACTCCACATGTGGACGGAACTGGTATTATACCGCCTCAGACTATTGACACTTCTGAAAAGAAAACAATTATGAACCCGGAATATCTAAATTGAAAAAAAGAAGACACCACTATACTCTCGTGGATTAATGCCACCCTTTCGCTTAGCATATTACAGATGGTTGTTTCTAGCTCTCCTAAAACTGCGTATGATGCTTGGAAAATTATTGAAACATATTTTCTTGATAAAACTGCTTCCACCGCTTTCTTTCTAAAGTCTGAATTACGAAGCATCAAGAAAGATTCAATGAATATGACCGATTATATGCAAAAGATTAAATCTATTGGCGATGCCCTGCAAGCGATTGGTGAAACTGAGTCAGACCATAACTTGGTCATGACTGTTCTTCTCGGGTTACCAGAAGAATATAGAGGTTTCGTCAGTGCCCTTAATACACACCGAAACAAGCCTACTTTTGATCAACTTCGTCCACTTCTGATGCAAGAAGAAATAGAAGTACAACGTCGTACTAGTTCAACAACATCACCTGCCATTCCCACTATCGACAGCGAAGCTCTCTATGCAAATCGTGGACGCGGAAATCGTGGAGGTCGTGGAGGCAGATATCGCGGTGGTCGAGGACATCGCGGTAGACACAACTCATATCATGGTCGTGGATCTCCTGGAATCTATCCACATTCTTCACCCAATAATCTTCCTCAACCTTATACTCCAAATCAACAATCTTATTTTTCGAAGTCTGGCACACAGTGTCAGATCTGTGGAAAGTACAATCATTCTGCTCTTCAATGCAGACAACGCTTCAATCACTCATTCGTGGCCGATGATGTCCCTCAAACTTTTGCTACTATGAATCTCTATGAACCTGCTGAGGAAGTATGGTATCCAGACACTGGAGCTTCCAATCACATGACCGCGAATTCTGGTATTCTTTCCTTTTCCAAACCTTATACTGGGCATGAGAAAATTCTAGTTGGTAATGAAAATTTACTTGATATTACTCAGACAGGTGAAACTCAATTGAATATATCTTCAAAATCCTTTGCTCTTAAAAATGTTCTTGTTATTCCTTCCATCAAGAGAAATTTACTTTTGGTGCGTCAATTCTGTCGTGACAATAATTCCGTTCTTGAATTTGACTCTTCTGGTTTTTCTGTGAAGTACAAAGTAACAAGGACGGAGCTTCTGCACTGCCCTAGCTCGGGAACATCACTCTATCCAATTCCTTCTAAAGTTGAAAGTGTAGGGAATAAGCAACAGATTGGTCTTGTTGCATCTAGATTTAGTAGCGATGTTTGGCATAGACGATTAGGTCATCCCAGTCTTCCTGTTCTTTCGGCATTTATTAAAAATAATAACATTGTTTCTGATGGTAATTCTGCTTTGACATTATCTGTTTGCAATGCTTGTAACATGGGAAAACATGTTAAACTCTCATTTTCTAATTCGGAATCTAAATCTGCTTTTCCCTTTCATATTGTGCATGCTGATGTGTGGCAATCACCTGTTCCATCTGTTTCTGGTTATAAATATTATGTTATATTTATTGATGATTATTCTCGGTTTTCTTGGCTTTACCTTTTGAAATTTAAACACGAAGTTTTTGACAAATTTCTCGAATTTAAAGCAATGGTGGAAAACAGATTTCATAGCTCAATCAAGATTTTCCAATCTGATAATGGTACGGAGTTTGTAAATGATAAGTTTTCCAACCTTTGTTCACAAAATGAAATTTTTCACCGTTTTTCTTGTCCTTATACTCCTCAACAAAACGGCCTCGCCGAAAGAAAGCATAGACATTTAACGAACGTTGTTAGAAGTTTACTATTTCAAGCTTGTATGCCTCCTCGTTTTTGGGCTGATGCCATTCAAACTGTTGTATTTCTTGTGAATCGAATTCCCTCTTACTGTTTTAAAAGGACAATCGCCATATGAAATTCTGCATGGTTGCTCTTCCCCTGACTTGCAACTTGTCAAAGTTTTTGGATGTTTGTGTTACCCTGATGTGCAGGATATTGCAGCTCACAAGCTCTCTCCTCGGTCACTTCCTTGCGTCTTCTTAGGACTCTCTGATAAACATAAAGGTTTTCGATGTCTCCATCCCAGCACTGGCAAGATTTTTATTTCTCGACATGTTACCTTTGTGGAAACTGTTTTTCCGTTTTCTTGTCTTTCTAAATTCTCTTCTTCTCCTTCCTCTACTTTTTCCAACCTTGATATGTTTCAAAAATTTATTTCAAATCCTCCTTTGCTGGGTGAGAATCCTTCTACCATTGATGCAATCTCTGGCTTCTCCTTCACACGCCCCTCTGCTGAGAGTGGTTCCGGTACACGTCCACCTGTTTCACCGTCTGAGAATTTATCAACGTTTCCTTCTACCTTGAATTCTGATGACTCACAGGTTAGGAATGAGAACGATGCCACTGTCGTTGGTCCATCAGAACTCCGTGTCTATACCAGACGACACATTACACGATCTGCTGCTACTACACCTACTATTGTTGAACCACCACCGTCCACCTCTGATCGTCCGCCCTCCCCTCAGCCTACTATAGTGCCGTCTGAGCCTTCTTCACCTCCCCGCATACATCCTATGCGCACTCGATCTATGACTAAGGGTTTAACTGAGTCTACCTCCTTACTGGCCTCTACGGATTCTGCTCTACCTACTGAGCGTAACTCATTTCATGAGGCCTTTCAGGATGCAGGTTGGCGCGCTGTCATGGCTGAGGAGTTTGATGCCCTCCTGACAAATGCTACTTGGGATCTTGTACCTCCTTCGCATGTTAATCTTATTGGTTGTAAATGGGTATACAAAGTAAAGCAGAAGGCGGATCGGTCTCTTGAGCGTCTCAAAGCTCGGCTTGTGGCTCAAGGTTATAAACAGCAACAAGGCATTGATTTTGATGAGACCTTTTCTCCCGTTGTCAAGTCGACCACTATTCGCACTGTTCTTTCGGTGGCCCTCTCCTCAGGGTGGTCTCTTCGACAACTTGATGTGAAGAATACTTTTCTTCATGGCACACTCTCTGAAGAAGTTTATATGAGACAACCGCCTGGTTTTGTGCATCTCTCTTTTCCGTATCATATTTGTCGTCTACGCAAAGCCATCTATGGTCTTAAGCAAGCACCTCGGGCTTGGTTTCAACGGTTTACGTCCTTTCAATCTGAAATTGGTTTTGTTGGGAGCACTGCTGATCCTTCAATGTTCATCTGTCACTCCACTTCTGGCACTCTTATTCTTCTATTATATGTTGATGATATTATTGTCACTGGCAGTTCCTCCTCTCTTCTAAGGGCTCTTATTACCACCTACAGCAGGAATTTGCAATGAAGGATCTCGGGCCGCTACATTATTTCTTGGGCATTGAGGTAAATAGGTCATCTTCTGGTTTTCATCTGACTCAGCACAAATATGCGCATCAGCTGCTTCAGCGCCATGGTTTTCTTGATAGTAAGCCCGTTTCTAGTCCTCTCTCTCCAACCTCTCGTCTATCTTCTCATGAAGGGCAACTTCTTGAGGATCCCTATAACTATCGTCAGCTTGTTGGTGCTCTCCAGTATCTTACTTTCACCCGACCAGATATATCATATGCTGTCAACTCTGTTGCCCAGTATCTACATGCTCCTCGTGAACCACACATGCAAGCGGTTAAGCGCATTCTGCGATATATTCGGGGCACGCTGACTTATGGACTGCCTATATCTCGCTGTGTCAATCCCTCTCTTGTCGCATTTGCAGATGTTGATTGGGCCGGTTGTCCAGATACACGCCGGTCTACTTCTGGATATTGAATATTTTTAGGGCCCAATCTTATCTCCTGGTCCGCCAAAAAGCAGCCCACCATTTCTCGCTCTAGTTCTGAAGCAGAATACCGTGCTGTCGCCTACGCGCTTGCGGAGACGATATGGATCCGTCGTCTACTTCGTGATCTTCGTGTTTTCCTCTGGCGACCTATTAGCATCTACTGTGATAATCTAAGCACTACTTATCTAGCGGCAAATCCTGTTCTTCATGCTCGCACAAAGCATATTGAACTTGATCATCAATTCTTGCGCGAAAAAGTTCAGACTGGTGATTTAGAGTTGGTTCATATCTCTTCTGATAAACAACTTGTTGATATTTTCATCAAGCCCTTGCCACCCTCTCGGTTTTCGATATTACGGCTCAATCTTCGCATCCGTCCACCTGATGCTTAGCTTGCGGGGGGATGTTACGATATATTTAGTATTATCTTTATTGTTTCTATACTATATATTACTTACCATCTATAGCGTAGGATTATATAGCATGTAATCCTAGTTATATTATTACCATGGCTGTTATACTATATATTACTTACCATCTATAGCGTAGGATTATATAGCATGTAATCCTAGTTATATTATTACTATGGTTGTCATTGTTACCATAGAAATACCTTCTCATGTACTATATAATTGATGTTAATACAAACCATAGTATATGCTCTTTTGCCCATCTATCAGCCGGCAATGCGGCTAGTATTCAGATCTCCATATCACGCAAATATGGACATAGAGCACCCATACCGAGCAAATTGGAATATGCCTAAGTTCGATAAGTTCTCGGGTGATGAATCCGAGAACACAATTGAACATGTAGCGAGGTTTACGGCCCAGTGCAGAGAAGCAGCCACTAACCCGTTTTTAAAGTTGAGACTGTGAAATACGTCGTTAACGAAGACGGCGTTCACATGGTACACAAGTTTGCCCCCTAATTCTGTCCGAGATTGGTACAATTTAGAGCGCAAATTTCATGAACAATTTTATAGATCTGAGCCTGAACTATCAGTGGCTGATCTAGTGTAGTACCGACAGAGGTCGGATGAAACGGTTGATGAATACCTGAACCATTTTAAGGTAACGCGAAACCGGTGTTTCGTTAGAATGCCAGAGCTGGAATTTGCTAAGATGGCATTTAATGGTCTAAATTTTCAAATAAAAGCCCATTTTGAAGACAAATTCTTTCCAAATCTATTCGATTTGGAAGCTCGGGTTGCTCAATATGAGTAGTTCCGAAAGAGAAATCAAGATGATCGACCTACATAGAGCCGAAACAAAGATTGGAACAAAGACAAAAAGAAAGAGAAAAACATCTCCTTAGTTGAAGAAAGTTTGGCACAAGACGAGCCGATTCAATCTAGTAAGACAGACGAATCGGCTGATGAAGCCGATGTCTATACGGCTGAAATGGTGAAAAATCGACATCCATACAAATGTGCATTGTTCAAGCCGGTTAAGGCCAACGAGACTAAAGCTCGGGTCACGGTCGTTAATTATTCATTTGACATATCCAAGACCAATCAAATCTTCGATCGGTTGGATAAAGATGGTCGAATTAAATTCCAGGAGGGGCAAACCTTGCCCTCTTATAAGGAGTTGAAATGAAGGAAGAACTGTAAATGACACAACTCTAGGAGCCATAGGAGTTCTGAGTGTATGCCTTTAAGAGGCAGATTAAAAAAGAATTAGATAAAGATTGGCCAACTTTCGCCTACCAATAAAAGAAAAAAGAAACGGAAGTTGACAAAAATCCTTTCCCCTCCCAAGTCAACATGGTGAATATAACAAAGGGAAAGTAGTCGGTTCGACAGGACCACCACCAAAAAGACGTAGCCGAAGTCAAGCGTAAGCTTCGGCTATATATTCGATGCAAAACGAAGTGTCGCACAAAGATTGGGAAGCCATCGTGTGCGAAAAGACAGTCAACGAGTGGAAGGAGTTCATGGCCTTCCGAGAGGAATGGGACTCAAAACATGAATAAAAAAAAAGTGCTCTGAGAAGAGGTCCAACAATAATAAGGACCCAGATCAGGACCTACCCGTCATTAAAAGGTTTTGAAGGAATACTATCGCCCAGTGATAGGAGCCGAGAGGAGTATATGAGGTAACCTTTTGGCATCAAGCAGCGATACCTAGGAAATCGGCACATCTGGAACAGGCCAAGACCTGAGCCCGAGTTGATCGAGATGACTAAGACCGAGAATGAAACCCTCGGTCGTCATTTAGTCAACGAGCTCGGCATTCAACCTTGGTTGAGACCATGGGAAAGACACGAGATCTTGAAGGAACACCTCAGGATGGTGAAGACACAGACAAATGTGCCGGTTGAACAATGGTTCACCGCGAGGGGACTGGCCAAATGGTATGGGCCGATCATGACGAATATCCAGAAGCGCCGCCAGCAACGATTCCAATCCGAGATGCGGCAACAATGAAAAGAGGCGAAAGGAATATAGCCGAATACGTGGAAGCGGCCCGAGCAAAAGCTCCCCTCTCGGCCCATGAAGAACAATGCTGAGGCGAGTAGCTCTACCACATTGCCTTGGTTAAAATCAGAAGTAGTTCGGTCGGTTGTCGTAAAACCGACAAAATTAAACCTCCAAAAAGAGCTTGAGAATAGAATCTTCTTCTGTGGAGGCTATCGCCAAGCAAGAGCGATGACCACCTAGAGAGAAAGTGATGGAGCTGGAGACCGAGTCTTCGGCTGACAAAGAAACAGAGGGGTCTGAAGAAAAGAAGCCCCGAACCGAGAAGAACTCAGCTGAAGAAAGTTCGACTAAAGTTGATATGGTTTACGCTCTGGCCACTTACTTTCAGACAGAGGTTGTTGAAGAAGCTGAATAGCAGCCTCAATATGAAGAGAAGCTATGTAGCCTAACTCCAGCTTGAAGACAAAGTTACGGATGATCAAGCTGTGTTCAACAAACCGTCGGCCCTGCAGACGAGGTTCGTCAGGCCTTTATACATCACGGCCTTGATTGAAGGACAGCCAGTAGGCCGACTCATGGTTGACAGAGAGGCCATGGTAAATGTAATGCCCACTTTTTTCTTTAAGTAGTTGGGCAAGGACGAAGATGACCTCAAGCCAACCGATACTACAATGATCGATTTCACGAGAAATAGTCAACAAGCGAGAGGAGTGCTGACTACCGAATTTACAGTAGGTTCAAAGACCCTTCAAACAACATTTTTTTTAGTGGGCACCAATAGCAACTACAACATGTTACTCGGGCGCAATTGGATATACGCCAACGAGTGCGTACCCTCAACCCTCCACGGAAAGCTTCTCCAATGGGTTGAGGAAAAGGTGGAAGTAATCGCGGCCGAAGGAAGGCCGCAAATAGTGAACATCAATATGGAAAGCATCGCCATGTGGACTAGGCTGAAGCTGATCCGGACCAAATCTCTTTCGTCCTGGTAGCCGAAGACGGAGTGCAACTAATACTCCGTTATGAAGCAAAGGTCTTGGCGGCAGATGAAAAGCCACCACCATGGCTCAATAGAATGCAAAGAGCTAAGGGTCGAGGTCCTAAAGGACCTTTGGGACGAAGAGCCAGCCAAGAGGGTCGGCGTACTGGAAAGTTTGGCTTTTAAGGCCGATGAAACGAATTCGGCTCAGGCAACTGACGAGAACAAAATAAGTAAAATTAAGAGTTCGACTAATGATAAGGCCGAAGATGAAATTGAAGAATTTGAAGACTCGCCAATCAAGACCGGTGAAAAGAAGTTAGAAGTTCAATATCCTTCAATGGAAATGAATCTAGGATCGGAAGACGACAAGCAACCGACCTTTATCAGCGCCAAGCTTTCAACTGAGTATCGATGAGAACTTGTAAATATTCTAAAGCAATATAGAGATTGTTTCGCTTGGAATTACAACGAGATGTCAGGACTAAGCCGAGAGATAGTAGAACATATACTCTCGATTAAAAAGGAGTTTAAACCTTTTAAACAACCGGCTCGTAGGCTTGAGCCGAGTATTGTACAACATATTAAAAATAAAATTAAAAATCTGTTAAGAGCCGAATTTATTAGAGCAGCTCGTTATGTTGATTGGTTATCTAATATAATTCCTGTGCAAAAAAAAGAATGGCAAACTCAGCGTTTGCATTGATTTTAGGGACTAAAACACGGCTACGCTTAAGGATGAATATCCTATGCCAATAGCCAATATGTTGGTAGATGCCGCAGTAGGACATGAAATTTTCTCTTTCATAGACGGACACTCTAGTTATAACCAAATTTTCTAGCCGAAGAGGACATTCCAAAAACGGCTTTCAGATGCCCAGGTTCAATCGGAACCTTCAAAAAGGTAGTTATGTCTTTTGGCTCAAAAAATGCCGGAGCTACTTACCAAAGAGCAATGAATTTTATTTTCCATGATTTAATTCGCGAAAAGGTTGAAGTGTACATTGATGACATAGTCGTCAAATCAAAATCTATAGTCGGTCATTGGGCCGACCTAGAACAAGCCTTCGAAAGGATGAGAAAATATAAATTAAAAATGAATCCTTTGAAATGCGCGTTCGGCGTTTTGACTAGTAATTTCCTTGAGTTTTTGGTCCATCAAAAAAGAATCGAAATTGATGGAAACAAAGCGAAGGCAATTATTGAATTTCCTCCGCCCAAAACCAAGGAGTTACAAAGTATGTTGGGGAAGACAAATTATATGAGACGGTTCGTATCCAACTTGGCCGGTAGAATAGGAGTATTCGCTCCATTACTTCGGCTAAAAAATCAAAAGGAGTTTATATGGACCGAAGAACATCAAAAGGCGTTTGATGATATCAAGCAATATCTCATAAAGCCTCCGGTTCTAATTCCACCTCAGCAAGGACAGCCGTTGAAACTTTATGCTTTGACCGCCGAGGAAAATTTAGGATGCATGTTAGTTCAAGAAAATGAACTAAAAGAAGAACAAGTAATTTATTATCTGCGTAGGCGATTATTAGATGCTGAAAGAAGATATTCGGCAAAAGAAAAACTTTGCTTAGCATTATATTACGCCAGCACAAAACTCAAGTATTACATGTTGCTTGTTGAAGTATTGGTTGTTTGCAAGACCGATTTAATCAAACACATGTTGTCAAAACCGATGCTGAAAGGAAGAATAGGACGATGGATACTTGCATTGTTCGAATTTTCTTTAAATTATGTACCGACAAATGCCATCAAAGGTTAGGCGATAGCCGATTTCTTAGCTGATCATCCATGTGTTGAGGTAGAAGAACCGATTATAGAATATATTGGTCTTCAACCATGGACAATACACTTTGATGGATCTAGAACTGTAGAATCGGCGGAGTTGGATTAGTTGTACAATCACCAAAATGCAAAAAGTACATTTCGATTTCGAATTGGATTTTGGTTGTTCAAACAACCAGGCCAAGTACGAAGCTTTAATTATCAGCCTTGAAATATTAAAAAATTTAGGCGCACAAAGCGTAAGAGCAATCGGAGATTCCCAGATTGTCATATAATAAGTAATGGGAGAATATCGATGCGAAGTCCTATTCTTTAGAATTACCTAAATAAGACGATAGAATTACTTGGTGAATTTAAAGATGTGAGCGTAAGAGCAATCGGAGATTCCCAGATTGTCATATAACAAGTAATGGGAGAATATCGATGCGAAGTCCTATTCTTTAGAATTACCTAAATAAGACGATAGAATTACTTGGTGAATTTAAAGATGTGGAACTTACACATCCGTCAAGAGATGAGAATAAAAGAGCAAATGAATTGGCCCAATCGGCTTCAGGATATACAGAGCCGATAGAATCAAGCAAAATAGAAATTCAAAGAAGAATTCTACCATCGGTTCATGTGTGAGAGTCGATGATGATTGCACCCGTCACAACAAATAGTGATTGGAGACAACCTATTATAGAACACTTAAATAATCCCAACAACCGAGTAAGCCATAGAGAACGAAAAAGGGCACTTGGTTATTGTCTTCTTGATGGGCAATTATACAAACGAACGGCTGACGAAGTGCTATTGAAATGCCTCAAAACTGAAGAATCCATGCTAGTCATGGGCGAAGTTCATGAAGAACTTTGTGGAGCACATTTAGACGAAAGAAAATTAAGATGGACGATTTGGCATCTAAAATATTATTGATTGAATATGCATGAAGATTGCATGAACTTCGCAAGAAGTTGTCAGGAAAGTCAATTTCATGCGCTGGTTCATAGGGTACCTGCAGCCAAAATGCACTCCATCCTCGAACCATGGCCATTTAGGGGATGAGCTATGGATTTAATAGGAGAAATTCAGCCGAATTCATCGGCTGGTCATAAATTCTTGATAGTGGCAGTAGATTACTTTACCAAGTGGGTAGAAGTAAAACCTACAAGGCAAGTCACTCAAAAAGACATAATCAACTTCGTTGAAGATTTCCATTATACATCGTTTTGGAATTTCGGAAACCATCACAACCGATCAGGAACGATATTTACGGAAGAACAATTTGCGAGATTTTTGGAGTCAAGACAAATAAAACTTTTAAATTCATCTCCATATTATGCGCAGGGCCAATGGACAGGCCGAGACAGTGAACAAAGTTTATAAGGGCCAATGGACAGGCCGAGACAGTGAACAAAGTTATTATAAACTTGATGAAACGGCATATTGGAAGACATTCGAGAAAATGGGATGATAAGCTCTCAAAAATGTTATAGGCATGCCGAACATCAATCGAGACTTCGACCGGAGTAACCCTATTTCAGCTAGTATACGGGCATGAAGCTGTATTACCTGTCAAAATTATGGTCCCATTCTTAAGAGTGGAGAATCAAGAAAATTTATCTGCTGAGGAATACAGACTCTTGATGGATGAAGAATGAGAAAAAGTGAATGAAATTCGGTTGAAAGTGCTTGATCATACGAAAGCGTATCAAAGCCGAGTTATGAAATCTTACAATAAGAGAGTAAAACCTAAGCCTTTCGGAGTTGGAGACTTGGTGTTAAACTTAGTATTACCAATCGAAAAAAAGAGTCGATTATATAAAAAATAGCCTCCAAATTGGGAAGGATTATTTCAAGTTTTATGAGTTACAAGGGGAAATGAATATTATGTGCAAACATTAGAAGGATCTAAAAAAGACAAGCCGATCAATGAAAAATATTTTAAAAAATATTATTCTTCCTTATGGAAAAATGAATGAAGGAAGAATACAAAGAATTCATTTACAAGAAGAATTAAAAAAAAAATACAAGAGAATAATCAAATTAATCCGAATGTTTAAGAAAGTAAGTCATTAAGGCTTCGCCATTCAGTCTCTAACAAAATTTTAACTTTTTCGACTGCTCTTCTTTGTCGTTTCATGGAGGAATGGGTCTTCTGAAGATTAGAAAGTTCATCATAAACCTCTTGTTCTTCTGTTGTTTTGGCTTCATAGTCCTCCTGAGCAATCTTGTGTTGTTCAAGAGCAACGGCCAAAGCTTGATCAACTTCGGCTAACTCTTGCCTCAAACGATTACTTTTTTGCCGAAGAACTTCTATTTGGTTATTAGTGGCATCCTTATACTTATAAGAATTATTAGAAGATTATTTTCGACAAGAAGAGTACGTTGCCGAGAGATAAAGGATTTGAGATGAACCGTAAGAGCTGCAACAAAACGCTGCTCTGAAGGAGAAGAAGACAACTGCCCAATTGGAGTCCCGAGATCATCAAGAAAACTCTCCAATCTTTGAAGTTTGCTTGAATCTTGAGCCAAAGTAGACAAACCTTCGACAATAATCTGAAGGCACTCCTCTATCTTTATCTTGACATCGACTAATGACTTGACACAAGCAGATAAAATCGTGTGTTAAGATGAAGAAGCACAAGGACAGGAGGGGATACACGAAGAACCCAATTCTTCAACAAATACTAAAAGTATTATTCAACTCTTCAAAATCTCTAAAAAAAATTGATTACATTACCCAACAGCACGCCTATATATAGAGGCGATACTCGAATCCTACTATAAATCAAATTTCTAAAATTTAGCAATTTTCCTAATACAAATATACCTAATTCAATATATCTCTAAATCTAGTCAAATTTGAAATAACCAAATAATCAGACTCAAAATAAAAAAAATATAAAACTTTCCAAAAATATCCTAAATACCAAATGAAAATTAAAAATAACTGAGCGGCAACAAGTGATGCAGAATGAACCAAGATCCGAGCGGCAACAAAGAGGACCGGGTGACACCAAAGAACCGAGCGACTACAAAGAGCCGAGAGCCAACACCAGAGAACCGAGAGCCGAACACGACTACAAAGAACCTAGTATTAGGCGTCCTAGAAAGAACCGAGCGTTAGCAACAAGAGCCAAGCAACACAGTCGAATACATCACGTCGCTGAACTCAATCGAGTTTTCGATTCAGTTTGGTTGAGTTGCGTTTTTCCCGAAACTCTAATGCTAAACTAGCCGTATCATTCTCTCCGGGCCGAAAAGAACTCGTCCTCAAGTTCAACTCTTCGTCCTCAAGTTAATATCCTTCAAAAAAGTAAAATTTCAAAATTTAAAAAGAGAAAAAAAAAATTTGACTGCATCATTAACTTTCACTGCAAAGATTTCGCCCTCGAGACCAACTCGACTATCTTTATGACGTGGATCGAATTCAGAAAGTAACATGATTTGATGATGTAATCTGTTACGGCATGTGTTGACGAATTTCGTAAAGTCTTTGGAGTCCTGAAGAATAAAGATTAGAAGGTTCGCATTAACTATGGGTGAGGGTGGTAATGTTAATCAACCCCCGCTTTTCGATGGAACAAATTATGCTTTTTGAAAGGTTCACATGAGAGCTTTTCTTATTTCCATCGATGAGTGGGTTTGGTAATCGATAGAATTTGGATAGAGACATCCTACTGAAATTGTCGATAATGTTCACAACCCTAAACCTCAGACTAAATGGATCAAGGAAGAAATTGATCTATCTTCTTATAACGGCAAAGGAATTAATGCATTATTTAATGCCTTGTCACAAACACGAGTTTTCTCGCCTCATGGTTTGTGAGAGGGCGAAAGAGATTTGGTATACTCTCCAAGTTACGCGTGAAGGAACGAGCTTGGCAAAAGTTCAAAAACTCCAAATGCTAACTAGCAAATTTGACTCAATTCATATGGACAAACATGAGACCTTTATCGAGTATTATACTCGATTGCAAGATATTGTTAATACATGCGCTAACTTGGGCGAGAAAATTTCGAAATCCAAAGTTGAAAGAAAAATCTTAAGAAACTCTTCCGGAGAGATTTCGTCCAAAGGTTGCGGCCATAGAAACAGTAAACATCCGGATGAGCTTAGAGTAGAATTAGTTGGTGCGATTCAAACTTACGAAATGACTTTTCCTACTAATTTATCTTCCGAGAAGTCTTTTTCTAAAGGTACAGGGATGGCACTAAAGACCTCAAAAGAAGAAGAATCAAACTCGTCCGCCTCGAATTCGGATAAAGACCCTTCAATAGAGGAGTTCGAGAAAAAATTGGCGCTTCTGACGAAGAAGTTCCGTTGGAATTTTAGAAGGAATAATCCGAACAAAATATCATCATCCTCGAAGCAAAACAAGAACAAGGGCAAAGGAACTTCAAATTCAAAGTCGAGGAAACAAGAAAGTTTGTCTAAAGAAAAGAAAAGGTCGAAAAGACAAATCCAATGCTTTAAGTATAGGGGTTTTGGGCATATAGCATCGGATTGTTCTAATAAAAAGCTTTCAAAGAAGAAAGCTATGCAATACATCACTTGGGATGATTCATCTTCGAATGAGTCAACCTCAAGTGAATAGGACAAAAATGCAAAAGCTTTGCTTACATCATCCATTTCTCCTTACATGTGTTTAGCTTCTACATTTACCAACTCTTTTTGTTTCCTCTTTGCATGATAAATCCGCATCGGAGGTTGAGTCAAGTGATAAAGAGTCGAAAGGAAAAGACCTCGCTATTGCTTATCAACATCTATTGATTGAATCTAAGAAGATGACAAAGCACAACAAGAAGTTGAGGAGAAGGTTGCTTGAGCATGAAGAACAATCCTGCAATGCAACTTCTCTAGCAAAAACTCTTGAAGACGAAAGGAACAATTTGATGGAGGTGAACAAATCACTTCAAGAAAAGTGTAAGCTTTTTGAGAATGAAAATGAGAAACATGTCGATAAAGTAAATCATTTCTCGAAGCTATACACCGAGGCACGTCAGCTCAACATGGAAATGACCAACACCATCCTTCAACTCAAAGATGATATCAAAAAATTTTCTTCTGAAAGGAGCAAGTTGGATCGGATACTAAACCTTGGTCAAACAAACAAACTCAGCCTCGGGTATGAATGGACATATGTGGAGGAAATTCCAAAGGAAACAAAACAACTTTGTGAAATGGCTCCATCTACTTCTACAAAAGCATGTTCTTCACATGCCGACAAATTGATGAACAAGGTGTGCCATCGGTGTGGAAAGAAAGGGCACAATAAAAGGACATGCAAACAAAGAATGAAACAAAGTCCAACAACGTCAAGACGACCAAGCTCCAACGTCTTCTCTCAATCAAAGTCGGAAAAGAAGCAACAAAACACAAGCGATCAAAGAAAAGCACCACCCAAAACAAAACCTACATGGAAGCCTAAAAAGGATGATCCGAAGATCAAGTCAAATCCACCAAAGGCCTCAAATCAATCTCAAATCCAATTAAGGCTGACACAACCCAAACCACATAAGGTTTGGGTAGCATAGGTGATCTCTATCCTTGATTTAGGATTAATTTAATGCATCATGTTTAGATAGATTTTCTGTTAGGTTAGGTGCATTCTTTGTTTTCTTTTACTTTATTGCATTGCATATTTCATCTCTACCGCACGAAGGTCCGGGTACATCTATAATCCAACAATTCCTATTCCTGGCTAAATTGAAAAATGCTTTATTGGAGAAAAGGCTACATCTGAGGGGGAGCGTTTGAGCAATTATTTGAACCCCTCAAGACTCAGTGACCAATCTGTGTGACATTAACCAGTGCCATAAATTTTTCCTAAAAACTCTGTTATCTAGATAGTTCTATGGGCCATTGTAATGCATATTTTAGTTTTTGATTGCATATTTTATTTTTTATTTTTGCATTACGATTTCACTAGTTTTTTAATTTGTAATCTGCAGTGTGTTATATTAAAGTAGTATTTTAAACACATGGTTTAACTTTTATTGCATCTTATCTCATCTTAATAATTTGATTATAATTCTTATATCTTAATAGTTCAGCTGTTGAAATAATCATCTATATTAATTTTAATCTCTTCAATTGATTAATCTCAAAACCTCTTACATTGAACTCTCGATAATGATACTATCCTATTTGATGGTTGATATTTGTATGAACTAGAGATCCCATCATTGATTGAGTACTTAATAATCTATTAAATTGATAGTTGCCAATTAAGGTGAAGTTTTTACTTTTTTCGAATTTATAAAGCTTAAAAGATGTGGAAAGAGTAACATCCCGAAGGGAGTGTGAAAACTACCACCACATGGAAGAAAGAGTTACCACCTCGGTCGTCCGAGTAGTGTATGCAGCTACCATATATTTTTAAAGTATAAAATATTTCTACTTATTTTAAACCTAATATTTATGGGATCATATACATTTTTCTGTGAAATTTTATAAAATCTCTTGTTTGTTATAAGGTGGGATAAAAGAAAAATACTCAAAGAGTCACTCCCTATGCTTTTGAAGCACAACTCAATTAACAATATTATTGAGGATTTCAAACATTTTCGGATATTTTATTTTCATCTTTCTGAAAACTTGATAATTTGGTGATGTCATTATTCCTTAGATCATATTTGACATGTTGATATTTTATCAATTTAAGTTTTTTAAATTTTTTTATAGATTTTTATTTCGCAAATTAGGACAATTTTGATAAATTTATTATAATCATAATTCTTTGGATGTGATTTGAACCATTTTGTTTAAAGTTAAAGTGTTTAAATACTTACATATTTATCTTCTAACTGGTTTTAATATCCTTGAGAATTTTTTCAAATTTAATTTTTAAAATTTTTGAAATGAAATTTTTCAGCGACCAGACCCTGACAGAGAGACCAGCCCCCGAACACAGGGTTTTTCCTGCGCATTGAAGGACCGATCCGTCCCTGGAAGGTCCGGACCCTCCGCTCAGACCTGTATATATCGGTTCGTCTATTCTTACAAATCACTACAAAAGCTTTCTTTGCTTTGCTCTTTCTCTCTACTCTCTAAGCTTCTTCTAGCATTTGGACTTGATTTCATCGATTTACAAGTATTTAGATCAATTTGCTTCTTGCATTCCCAAAACACTAGTTTTTAGGTTTTCATGTGTTTTTCAAGAATTTTGTGTGATTTTGTTGTTCGAATCTTGCAAAAACTGCTATAATCTTATAATTCGAAGTCTTCTTTACTGATTTGCATGTTGTTTTGTCGAATCAAAACTTTCTTTTTGCTCAGATTTGCATGATTTCAGTTTTAGGGCATTTTTCCCCATTTTCGAAAAAAACATGGTATTCATCTATTTTCTATCAAAATTTCTTCAACTTTTCTTTAAATCTATGTTATTCACGGCCCTAGGAATGTCTAGATGTAATTTTTAAAATTTTTTAAAATTTTGAGATATTTTCTTGGAAAATTGCTGTAACAGGGGTGTTGCAAAATAATTTCTTCATGGCTTCTTGTCTTTGTCTACTTGATGGCGCGTGCGTAAGAAGACACAGACCACCAAATGCGCTCATACCGATGATGATGTGAGTATGTCACATCCCAGCACTCTAAAACTGAGTCGGAAGAGTGGGATCAAACTGCCGAAGCTGCTCGAGCTTCCAAAAAGGGAAAGGAGCCTGCCATACTAGCGGGCAGGCAAGAATAATCCACCACGAAGCAAGAAGAAGACTGGAGGAATCGAAATTCGTGAACCAACTTCTGGCGTACAAAAGGTGACGATGATGATTATGTTCACATAGACACCAAGCGAATGAAAGCTTTTGATCATCTTTTATGCATTGGTGAAAGGCATGTCCCAGTTAGCAGTCTCCTTAAGCAGTCTCTAGAGTTTGCACTACTGTATGAACAAGGTGGCTTAGAACAAATTTGCGAGTTTCCCGAACAAACTAGATATTGTCCACGCCTGGTTCGGACATTTTATTTGTGCTGGGAACCTAAAAGACGATATGGATGAACCTTTGGAGTTTACAACGATGGTGCGCAATGTACACATGACGATCACACCGCACACTATTGCTGCTGCATTGGGCGTTGAGGCGAATGTCGTGGATATGCCCTATATTCAAGGCAAGGAATTAAGTGCCGCCCGTGCCGCGGCATGGGCGGCACGTACCGTGCCCCTCAAAGAGGGGCACGGTACGGGGGCGAGGGGGGGGGGGGGGGTCTCGCACCCCCCCCGTCTCGAGCGATACCCAAGGGTATCGCTCGAGACAGAGCGATACCCTGTTGGGTATCGCGTGCCGTGCCGAGCGGCACGGCAGTTTTCTTTTTTTTTTTTTTCTTTTTTTTCTTTTTTTTTTTTTTTTTTTTTTTTAATCACATGCGTAGAGTTTTTTTTTTGTTATTTTTTAAAAAAATCACATATTGTACGGTACATATTTTTTTATTTTTTTTGTTTTATCTTTAAGAGATTTAGATTATTTTACTAACTAATTTAGGTTGTTAGTAAATGTGAATATCTTTAAGAGATTTAGATTATTATTATTTACTAACTAATATAAAAAGTAAAGAGATAAAGATAAAATGAGAATGTGGTTATAAATCAAATTTTTAAAAGATTTAAGTTGTTATTATTTACTAACTAATAGCAATCTAAATCTTTTAAAGATTTAGGTTTTATGATTAAAATTATTTTTTATCTCTTTTCCTTCTTATATTAATTAATGAATAATAACAATCTAAATATTTTAAAAATCTAATCGGTACCCACATTCTCATTTTATCTTATCTTTCTACAATAACAACATAAATCTTTTAAAAATCTGACTCGTACCCACATTCCCATTTTATTTACATATCTCTCTGTAATTTTGTTTGAAATTAACTTAATCATGAAAATTAATTTACGTATCTCTCTGTAATTTTGTTTGAAAAGAACTTAATCATGAAAATTATAGCTAAAGGCGGTCCACCGTCTTTAGAAGGCGGTGACCCTTCTGTACGTGGCGCTGATATGGCAAGCTGATATGGCAAAAATAGGGTTAGTTTTACAAATAAAATTTTGATAAGATTATTTCGCAAATTATAAAATTTTAGAGGGTTATTTTGAAAAAAAACTCCATTGTACTTTATATATATAAAAAAAATATCAATATGTTAATTGGTGAGTATAGTAGCTCTTCCAGTATAGTGCTATCATCTGTTGATAGGCAACTCCTTAGATAATCCTTAGCATTAGGCTGATCCTTCTTAATCAATAACTTGAGAATGTTCGGACTACACTTATAAATACTATTTTCATCGAACTTCATAGTCAGATCCTCAATTTTGATTTGTAAATCAGTATGGCACTGACACCCCTTATATTTTTTATATATAGCCAATATTCATAATTTTTTGACTAAACATTTCAAAACAATATTATAAGAGCTTATTGGGAACAAAAAAAATAAAAAAAAAACGTGCCAGAGCGTGCCACTGGGAGGTCATGCGTATCCATCGGCATGCAAGCGTGCCACGTGTCGGCACGCAAGCGTGCCGGTACCGTACCGTGCCAGGCGGCGAGCGGCACGCCCCCGTGCCACGGCACTTTTAACCTTGATTCAAGGTCCACTGAAATATTTGAGTGGTTGGCGCATGGTGGTCAATAGAGTATATCTACCTGCAACTCAATCAGCTGGGAATTCTGTGTTCTCGAAGGAACTCCGTCTTGAGTATCGATTTTTGAACTTTATCGTCAGCTACAACATTGTACCGACCATGCAGACCAAGATCGTTCGCTGGGAGCATATGCTTTATATGTATTTGGTTGGGCATCCCGCCGAGGCACAAGGGTTGAATCTCAACATTCCATGTCTCATTAGGTCCAAGATGACAAAGGACATGAAGTCGACGAATCAGAATGAAAGACTTCCTTTTTCACTGATAATCATGCGCATTCTGCAGGCTCACAAGATCAATACTCATTCAACGAGTAGTTATGAGCACAGTTTGGGTATGATAAATAAGACGACCATCGTAAAGTCTAGGCCTCCAAAGCGCCAGTTGAAAAAGCTCCAAGTGTTCCGAGTGGTTCACATCCCGTTATTGACACTTCTAAGGAAGATGCTTTAGTTACTTCTATCTGTAGAGAGCAGCAGCGCTAGTCGACGAAGCAGAAGGCACATTTTCACCGAGTTCCAACGAATTTCTTCTGAGCAAATGCGTCTCGGTATAGAGCAAGAAAAGATATCGAAGAAGCTTGGAAGGTTGTCACGAATCATGAAGGCTATTTTCAACAAGACTGGGTGTTGCAGCGTAGATCTTCCTCCACAAGATGCGGACTCGGACTAGATCGTCACTTGAGCTTCTTGCATCTTTTTTATCATGCATTTTAGTTTTTCTTGCATGATAGTTGATCTTCCCTCTTTAGATTTCTTTTGGCATTATGTGACAAAGAGGAGACGGTTATGGAGAGATGAGAGTCAAGTCATATTTTTGATATATATTGGTGTATCATTCTAACTCTAACTCTCTGCAGCTTTAATGTTTGATTTTAGTTTTACTCTCTATTCGTGTTATTGGATTATTAATTCTTGAGGGTACTAGCGATTTCTTTTATCAAAAATTTGTTCTTTTGCAGAGAGTATAAGACTTCAAGACTTCTAGTTACGTCTAAGTCATAGAGTTTGTTTTAGGAGTTGATTTTGAATTTTTTTTATTTTCTTGGATCGATCATGCGTGGAATTTGTCGTTTGGTAATTGCGACAAATTTCCTTTATTTTTTTTTACATAGTGAATTTTGTATCTTTTTGTTTTGTCACGAAATCGCCAAAATGGGATATTATTACGACATGTGTTGGCGAATTTCGTAAAGTCTTTGAAGTCTTGAAAATGAAGATGAAGATTAGAAGTCGAAGAGAAAAAGATTTGAAGGTTAGAAGACTCGAAGATGAAGAAAATGAAGTTCACAATCCCAAGATACATTTAATTAATGTTAGTGGTGCTTTAATCTTCATTCAATTATCAGAAGCTATTAGAATAGGTTTTGAATGGATAAAATTTTGAAACTGCAAACTTTATATGTTCAAGGACCGGACCTTGTGTCAAGGTCCGGTCCCCGAAGGGTATCTAATCTTCTCTGACGCTTATGGTCCGGACCCTATGTCAAGGTTCGATTCCCGAACCTAATATTTGTATTCTGCGTAGAGGAGGTCCGGTCCCTGAACATGCTTCTAGCTCATATGCAGGGAAGGTCCGGACCGTGAGGAGTCCGGTCCTTGTGGTCCAAACCTTGTCCAGAAGGTCTGGTTTATGACCCCGATCCTACTTTCCATATATGCAGTTTTTCAATTTTATTTTGATTCTAATTGCTTCTAAACCTATAAATAAATACCTGAGATACTTCTGAACATATCAAGAAAAGAGAAACATGTTTAAATCTTTTGAATTCTTATTTTGATCTCTTGATCGTCTTACATGATCAAGTTTTCTTCATCGATTTGATTCTTAAGATCTTAACTCAATTTTTCTTTTAAGAATCAAATCGATGAATGTTTAAAAGGTGTTTCTCCATAATATATGTTTTTCTAAGCATTTGAATCACCACCAACAACTTTCTACGAGTTCCGGAAGGATCGTTGGCACGAAGATTCGCGTGTGAACCGAGGAGTCGGTAGAGGCTTTGTGGATTCAAAGTTGGGCGTGGAGCGAGGATTCGTGACGTGTCGTGGACCAGCAAAGGAGTTCTACTACGAGCGTACGGTAAAGGTTGAGTCGAGGATTCTTTATATCACCTTATACTTTGATTTCTCTTAGTGGATTTTTCGTGTGATCGGTCCCGTGAGTTTTTTACTCCGAAAGGAGTTTTCCCACATAAAAATCTTGGTGTGTTGATTTTAATTTTCCGTATTTATTTTATTTTCGCTAAGATTATTTGTTTTATTATTTACACCTATTCACCCCCCTTCTAGGTATAGTTTCACCTATTTAGATCTTAGGGTTAACATATACTTACATAATCCAAGTCCCGCAACATGTACAAATTGATTTAATAAAACGATTGACTGATTTTCTTGACTTAAATTTTGGAATTGTTGGGACAAGGCCATGGTGTAATTGAAGGGAAGAAATTGCTTTCGGATCTTCTTCTCCATGTGCTCCAAATTAGCAATTTTTTATCTTTATTTTCGAGCACGAGTCTTTTTTAACTGCTTGCACCATATAGAAGTTCACCTCTTGAGTTTAAGGGCAACAGGCTTCACCTTCTTATCCTTAGGCACATCCTTGTTTTGAAAGATGCGCTTGATCTTATCAATATAGTCGATGAAACTCTCCGCTTGTAGACCTTTCGAATACTCTGGAAGTTACACCTTGAATCGACCCACCGATCTACACGACCGATGTGGCCCGAATCACGACCCTGCACAGACGCATCTCCTCAGGGAGCGAAACCATGGAAGGGATTTTCAAAGCCGGAAGACTCCGAATCATGGTCGTCTTCTTGGCCCTAATTTCGACCAACGCCAGGCGTGTAGTCAAGGCCTCAATCTGCCTTCTCAATTCTTTGATCTCGATATCACGAAGATCTCGCTGACCTCGAGGTCCAATGCTTACATGCTCATCGTCGTTCACGATACCAGGGTTGCGCCCACCAGCGTTGCGTCCTTAAACCACAACTTTCTAGTTCGCACTCTGGCTTCTTTTCCAACCGCCTGCCATGACTCGCGAAAGCACTGTTTCAAGGTTCAACTAACTCCGATACCAACCGATGCAGGCTGATGAAAGTTGCGAAGCACAAGAACAAGAGGGGATACACGAAGAACCTAGTTCTTCAACAAATACTAAAAGTATTATTCAACTCTTCAAAATCTATAAAAAACTGATTACATTACCCAACACCACGCCTATATATAGAGGCGATACTCAAATCCTACAATAAATCAAATTTCTAAAATTTAGCAATTTTCCTAATACAAATATATATAATTCAAATATATCTCTAAATCTAGTCAAATTTGAAATAACCAAATAATCAAACTCAAAATAGAAAAATATAAAACTTTCCAAAAATATCCTAAATACCAAAAGAAGATTAAAAATAACTAAGCGGCAACAAACGGCACAAAATGAACCAAAATCCTAGCAGCAACAGGGAGGACCAAGTGACACCAAAGAACCGATCAACTATAAAAAGTCGAGAGCCGACACCAGAGAACCGAGAGCCGAACGCGACTACAAAGAACCGAGTGGTATCAGGAGTCCCAGAAAGAATCGAGCGTTAGCAACAAGAGCCAAGCGACACAACCGAATATATCACATCATCAAACCCAACCGAGTTTTCGATTAAGCTTGATTGAGTTGCGTTTTTCCCCAAACTCTAATGCTTAACTCTAATGCTCTCGACTCTTTGTAGTCGCTCGGTTCTTTGGTGTCTTCTTTGTTGCCACTCAGATCTCAATTCATTTTTGCGTCGCTTGTTGCCGCTAAGTTATTTTTAATCTTCGCTTGGTATTTAGGATATTTTTGGAAAGTTATATATTTTCTATTTTGAGTCTGATTATTTGATTATTTCAAATTTGACTAGATTTAGAGATATATTTGAATTAGATATATTTGTATTAGGAAAATTGCTAAATTATAGAAATTTGATTTATAGTAGGATTCGAGTATCGCCTCTATATATATAGGCGTGGTGTTGGGTAATGTAATCAATTTTTTACATATTTTGAAGAGTTGAATAATACTTTTATTATTTGTTGAAGAACTGGGTTCTTCGTGTATCCCCTCTCTTGTCCTTGTGCTTCTTTATCTTAACACACGGCTTTCATCAACCTACGTCATGACTCTGGAGAAGCAGTACCATCATCACCAGTCGAAGGACTTAAAAAAGCCATCTCTCAAAGAGCGATAGTCATACCATTTTCAGAAGAAGTTCGACCGGAAGAAGTACCAACCTCATCGGAGATAAAAGCCGAACTTGAAAATAGCAACACTTCTTGAACAGAAGGAGGTTTAATCATTTTGGTTGGAGGTATGATAGCCGAAAGTTCTTCCTGTATTCTCTTTATCTTTTCTTCTTTTCTTTTTTCTTCTCTTCTTCTTTCTTCTTCTTTCTTCTTATTATCTTCCATTTTTTTTCTCCCTTATTTTTCTTCTCTTTTTTTTTTCTTCTTTTCTTCTTTCTTCTTATTCTCTTATTCTTTTCTCCTTCTTTCTTTTTCTTACTTTCCTCTAATTTCTTTCCTTTTTCCGCCTCTTCTCTTCTTATTGTTTGTTTCTCTATTTTCTTCTTTTTCTCATCCATCTTCTCTCTCTTCTTCACTTTGCTTTTCCTTAAGTTTATGGGCTTCCTATTTAGCCTACTTCTCTCTACGGCGTAATTCTTCTTTAGTCTTCATGCCGAGTTCAGTCTCAACAATTTCCGCCGGAGTTCTGCTAACGGTTTCAGTTTCTTTCTTGATTTGATGGCATTCAGCTTCACGTTGTTCATGTTGAATCGCCATTTCTCGAAGAGTAATTTGAGGACTTTCTCCTTGAGTGCATTGAGAAATTTCCTCGACCAATGAAAAAGAAAGCTGAGAACTTTCTTCGGTCATAATTGGAAGAGCAGGAGAAGAAACAACTTTTTCTTGACGACCTTCAACCGGAGTCAGACGAGAAGACGAAAAAGGAACAATGTTTCTTGAATCTCTTTAGCATGAGTTTCCTCTTGTGTGTTGCGAGAAGCACGAGAAGCCAACATTTTGTGCTTCTTTTGAGATGGAGGAGGGATCAATTTCTCGGCCTGATGCTTACTAGGCACCCAAGAAGAACTTCGTAATAACCGTTCTCTAATACGAAGTGACTGAAAAAAAAAAAAAAGAAAAAGAAAATGAGTACAAACTATTCTGACAAAAGAAAGAAAAGAATGACAAAAGATCTTACTCTCGAAACAATAAAAGGGCGATCCTCGTCTGATTCATCGTCCGATGATTCAGGAGAGTCGACTAAAGCTTCTTTACCTTTAGATGAGCTGACTGAAATAAAAAACTAAAATTAAGAAAAAAGAACCTAAAGAAAAGAAACTTCAAAAGAAAGAAAAGAGTGATGCCTTTAATTTTACTATCTTTCGATAGAGGATCCGAAATGAGCACAAATTTTCAGATGCAATTCCTGAAAGCAAGTGGAAACAAAATCTTGCTAAAATCATCCCAGGAATGTTTATACAATTTTTCAAACAATCATTTCGAGGATGGTCAAAATGCGACAGGGACAAAGTCGCACTTTAATTGATTACCCTTCTCCGTAATACTTTCTACCTTGACTACTCCCTTTGTAATGGGAGGAGTCCGATAAGTATTTTTCATGAAGAACCTCGGCGGAGCGGGAAGTGCTTGAAACAAACCAAATTGCCAAGCTACAAAATGAGGACAATACACCTCGGCAAAAGCTTATAGCGGCTCTTCAAGCTAACATGTAAATCTCTGGCTGCTAAAAAAGCATACCAAACCTCAGTATGCTCAAGGAACTCGGGGGAATCCTTCTGGTTCTGAATATGCTCAAACCTTTCCATGAACCAAGCAGGACCAGCTCGTCGTTCCCTCAATGGCGACCACCAAACGACAGGAAGCCCATCTTCAGAGTAAAAAACTTGGAAGTAGGTACCAAAATTCGGAGGTTGACCTGAATTATATGGTTTTGGGCAACCAAGAGCAAGCCCATAAGTGCCGAACTGAGCCACCAAGTCATGATTAGGATTCAAAGGTGACTGGCAAAGAATAGGGAAATACAATTGAAGAAAAAGCTATAGAAACCAAAAAATTCCACAGCTTGAACTTATGACAACGCCGTTCTATTCGGACAACATCTTTATTGATTCATAAATCTCTCGGTACAAAAATGAAAGAAAATAAGAGTCGAGAGCTAATTTTTCGCCATTAGCCAAAGCAAGGACAATGCGAACAAAGTCTCGATTTATTTTCTAAGACCGAGTACAGAAGAAAGAATGACAGAGCCAATACAACAAGAAAGCAATGTGCTTATCCCCGAAAACTGGACTCTGATCTTGACCCAAGAATCTCTCCATGAACTTGGAATAAGCAAGATCCATCTTCAGATCAAGGAGAGCATTGAACTCAGCCACTCCTATAGGATTAAAGGCCCAGAGAGAGAACAGTACCCATGCAGACGAAGGCCAGTGATCGCCACTACATCGAAAAGGGTCAAAGTAAAAGAACCTGATCGAAAATAAAAAGTATTGGACACCGGGGACCAAAAACTCAAAGCCGCAGCTAGAAGGAGATTGTCGACGTACGAGGAGTTCTTGAGGGTTGAATGGCATCATAAATCCTAATCTCTCGCCATAACTTACCAAAATCTTCTTGAACACGATCTAACCAAGTGAGATAATTATCCGAGGCCGTGGGCCAAGTACGGAAACTTTTCTCCGGAGACTAGGAAAAAACCAAGATTGTAGATGAATGGAATCGGCTAATATTGGAATGTCGTCCAGTGAAAAAGGAAAAATATCTTCATCCGAACACGTGATGAAAAGACCCACAACGAAGCGAGATGAGTCAAACTCATACAATCTCAAAAAATGAAGATTAATCTCAGAAGACCGAGAAGGAATCTGAGAAGAGGCCATCGCAGCAAAGTAAGCAAATAAGCCGAAAGAAAAAAGCTTAGAATCCTTATGAAAATAAAAGGTCAGAAGATGTAAAAGTTTATGCCGTCAAAGGTTTGGTAAAAGAATTATAATGACGACAACATTTATAGCAGAATGACCTAAAAAAGACAAAACGACACAATCAATCAAAACCGTCGATTGAGAACATTAAATGAGAAGCGACTAAAAGGTGCGGCCAATCGAGGTCGTCAAGTGAAGCATTTAATGCAAAAGAGATTGGAAAGAACGGCTAATGGTAAGCCATTGATTAAGCGCCGATAATCATCCGAACGTTCATTCAAAAGACTATTGGGGGGACATTGTTGGTGCACAAATAATTGCATCATGAAATAGACTGCCCGAACCACGAAGGAGCCAAAGAAATAAAGGCACGTGGTGCACCAGGAGCTGGGATCAAGAAACCTGAAGGCGAAAGAGCGTCAGGCGGGAACGGTTAAAGACATGGGGTGTAATTCTCTCAGTCATGATTACAAGGGCGTAACCTACGTGATCATGGCTACAGCACTCCCCAATACACGAATCGACTAATTAACGTAGTCTGACAGGAAATTACTATAAATAGTAATCTCGAAGTTTGTTATAAGGGTCTTACACCGTTGAAATAAGACCACACTTACATTTCTTACAATTTACAGCTTTCTAGAGTATCTTTACTTTATGAATTTACAGCTTACCTTACAGCTTTCATAGGAGTAGATTAACTAATAACCCAAGTTTCCCAATTCTTAATATAATTTGATTTGGCACATTCAACAAAATCTTTTATAAAGCCGAGTCTAC
Source organism: Tillandsia leiboldiana (assembly GCA_029204045.2). Classification (NCBI taxonomy): domain Eukaryota; kingdom Viridiplantae; phylum Streptophyta; class Magnoliopsida; order Poales; family Bromeliaceae; genus Tillandsia; species Tillandsia leiboldiana. Next base: position 18,999,558 of record CM055075.1, on the reverse strand, counting down.
ATAGTTTCGGTTTTCTTTGGATCATTTGATCAGAGCCCGGTTGAGTCGATCCCTCATCAACCGAATCGCTTGATCCTCAAAAAACGTGGTACATCCGAGGGTTAATCCGGAGACCGATCCACCTCCTGCAGACGAGCTAGACCTTGATCGTGGGACACGATCTAGCTCACTTCTAATCTGGTTTCTATCTAGAGAGTGTTGTTTATCTTTACAGATTTAATTAGTATATTTCAAGCAATCCAATTTGAGTGTGTTGTTTATCTTTATAGGATTAGTTAGTATATTTCAAGTAATTCTTGCAACTATAAATTTATTAAAGTAACTGACTCAAGTCAAACAAATTGAAATGCTAGGTAGTAAAATTAAAATTTTGAAAGGTTAGGTAGCCAAATTAAAATGGTTCATAGTTCAAGTAAGTTCTATGTGTGGTACCTAAATATTTTTACCGATGATATGTGTTCCATTTCAACTGTAACAGACCTAGAACATTAAAAATCTATAGCTAGTGAATATTTGGAGGAATATAATTCATCGGAGTAGGTAAATATTTATGAAAAGTTACATAATACAAAACAGCTAAAGTTGAAAGGTAGAGTTAAATTTGTTTACCAATGGCCCGCTAGCAACATAACTGAAACCAACAGATTCTCCATACTCCTTCCAGAAGGAGAACTTCTTAGGAGTAACATATTCTTTCACTGTTAGGTGCAAAGGCGTCGGCTGCAAGAGAGATTCCAACAAACATCCTCAACAGTTAATACAAGTAACAAAAGTTGCCAAATTTCATGCCTACTAAAGAATGTATCTAACCTGCAAATACTGTCCCAAAGTCAAAATATCAACGCCAATAGCCCTTAAATCAGCCATAGTTTCCTTCACCTCCTCGTCCTTCTCACCAAGACCAAGCATGATAGAAGATTTTGTAATCATCCCTTCCTTGCAAAGTTTTGCATGCTTCAGAACAGATAAGCTCTGCGCATACCTGGCAACAAAAAACAATTTAAATACCAAATGCCACTAAGAATATTATGAGCATCCACCCAAAAAAGAAAAAGAGCTGAAAATTGCTTGATAAAATTGTTATCATTTTCAAGGAAAGAAAAAAAAAGATGGTTTCTGCAGAAATATTTAGTAGCCTGTGATGTACAGTTAGTGCAACAGTATGTACTTACGTTCTAGCCCTCGTATACAACTCCCATTTGAAAAACTGGAAACTAAATAGGCTTTCTTATAATTATATGTTTCCTGCAGTCAACGACTGTTGTGCGACTAGCACACGGTGTGCTGGTGTGCCACCAGCATGGCACGGCATTCCGGCATGCCTCAACACACACCCCATTTTACATGTTGGCATGGCTAGCACGGGCAGACTGGGTTTATTGGCATGAGCAGCACAGGCAGCACGTGCCAGCCATGCTAGACCACCCGCTGACCGTACTAGACCATGCCAATTGGCACATCAATCTTTGCCTTTAATACAAAGGAATAGAATATCTTTGAAAGTAGAAGCACCCATATAAGATGAGATCCAGAATGAGATCCATATATTGGAACCTTTGATGAGTTCACTAATGATAAGACAACTTAATCACTTTATATTAGTTCACAGTATTAAATCATTTTAGATGTGATTGTTGATAAGATGACCATAAAATTCCATGTGATTAAAAGAACAAAAATAGAAGCTTCTAACCCTGCTCGAGGATCTCTCACAATTCTCTGTAGGCGCATCACGGTTTCAATGTTGTGGGCAAAAACATCAAGCCCGGAACGAACCAAAATTGACACAGCTTCCAAATCGCCTCGAAAATCAGAAGTTAGACACTCTACCAAAATATCAGGTTTGAACCTCTGCACAGGACACATTTCAGCATAATGAACTACCGGTTTTCATGACAGTGAATCACCTACATCACTTAATAAATTCTAGGAATAACTATACAAGTTACATTACGCTGGTTCGTTACTTTAAGAGGTTTTGGAAAAAAAAAAAATAGTAGTGTGTGAACCTTCATAGCTTTGACTGTCTCAGCAAAGTGGCCACTTCCACCATCAGGAAGGTCATCTCGATCCACACTAGTCAATACAATATAGTCCACACTGAAAACAAGAAATCAATCAGAAAACTGATCTATTCTAGAATGCTAAACTTGATGTATTAATTATTTAAAAACAACATAACATTTTATAAACCAAAGTTGGTTAACTTGGTCAACAACCAAAACATGCGACTTAGCAGCATTATCATGTTAGTTCACCTAAACACCCCGACTTTGAAAAGGAAAAATAAATAAAAAAAAAAAATTCAAGAAGTGCTGAAATGGTGGTTCAACCAACAAAACAGCTGAATTCAAATTTGTAGTACAAGTTAAGGAAACAAGGATTGCATTGTAAACTTATGGTTATGCCCATGTTTCCAACTTCCTATACATCTTAAGAAACAAAACAACTGATAATAGGTTGGGTCTCCTCATTTTTGTTCTTCATAAACGCATTAAATTACCATTATTGTAATTATACTGGAAAATTGAGTCAATCAATTATAGAACATGCTGATCTGTGATCTGACGACCAAATAGAATATTAGTAAAAACTGGGTTCACAGCATTATGTCAACAAAATTAGATATAAGGGCTCCTAAAATGCCACAACCATGTGTCAGTGTTGGATTGCACAGATTTGTGATTCAATAATAATAGTTTTGAAAAAGATTAGTAATCCAAGGTTGTTAGTCAAAGAGCCTTAAGTTCAGGTAGTAAGAATTCTGGGTTCAAGTCGGACTTCCTTTCAGCTACAACCAGAAAGAGATAAGAAATGAGACCAGCTCTAAGTTCAATATGGCAAGCTGGAAATATCAGAAAAGCTGAGGGAAAGCATTAAGATTTTTCCCAAATATCCTTTAAAAAGTTTTACAAAATGGTAATCAGAGAGGCAACACGGAGGTCATGAATGCCAAGAACAAATTATATAAGAAGATGGCTTTAAATCTTAATAAAAAAGAAAAGAAAGCATTGCTAGTTCTAATAAAGCTTAGTATCAAGTAAAAGACGTCCTACCCCCAGTTGGCAATTGCCCGAGCAGTATTCTCAGGCTCCATAGGATCCGGCGGTGCTGGATTTCTGCTAGTTTTCACAGCACAAAATCTACATCCCCGTGTACATGTATCCCCTAGAAGCATGATGGTTGCAGTTGCAATGCCATCCCCTTCTCCACCAACCCCTCCACCTCCATTCCAACACTGCACTCCAAACAACAACTAACAAATTAACAATCAGGAATAGCATTTTCATAATTTCTATTACAAGGCTAGCCATTTCATATTTCTCTCGTGCTAACAGTTACGCTCTCCGATCTTATCAAAGCCAAAGAGAAATGAGAACTCAACCTATCAGCTAATTGCAGTTAACTAAAAAAGTGTGTTAATGAAGCAGAGATGGAAGCAGAACAAAACCATACCCAAGAGCCCATCAGGAAATCTAAAGAGATCAAACTCTTCCTCTCTTCAATAAAATTCACTAACAGGATTACAACTGTAGGCACTGTGAAACAGCTTTTTGTCTCTAAAAGCTACTAGAAAGCAGTGTTTTAATATTTTACATTCAACAGTCCCACTCATGTTTAGTTACAAAACTTTCCATAGGCCCAAAAGGGGAACTAGCATTGGAAGGAAAATAACAAAACTAGAAGCCTATAAGAATTTAAGCTCACGACCTCTTGCTTTAATGTCATGTGAAATAACTGTTTATCTTATGAGAAATGCTTTGGGTCTTCCACAAAATGTCTGCCATCGACCATTGATGCCTCAGCAGACCACCTTAGACTACACACACGAACCAATAAAAGCCTTCCACGTTCTTCATATAGGGGCTTTAGTCTGCTAGTCCTAGCAACTTTCTGTGTACAAACGACCAACCCAAAATGCTTAAACCCAAGTTATAAGTAGTAGAGCTCTTAATCCTCGTATGCCCATAATCAATCAATTTTTTCATCCAATCCAATTTGGAGTCACGATACATGTCAACACGACACCGACCCATAATAACAACATTCCGGCAAACAACAGCAGTTTCGAGCAGGTAGAGAACGGTGTGTTAGCGCTTAATATTTGGCAACCACTATAATGGTGAATTTCAGGTGAGTAATGGAAGAAAAAAGCAGCAGAAGAAAAAAGAAACATTTGCTCGCGTTAGCATCAAAAGAAGAAACAGATTATTTTTTTTTTACCTCTCCAATGTTGGGGCACTGCGCCTCGACGCAGACGGTGTTGAGGTTGAGCTCGGAGAGCGACTCCCTGAGCCTGGCGAACTTCTCCCCCTGCGGCGCCCTCTGCCGCAGCCAATCGGGCTTCTTCACGCTCGGGTCGCGCCCCGTGTGGGGGCCCATCCCTCCCGGGTACGGCGGCGGCGGCGACGACACCGAGGCGGATCCTAACACCTCCTCCTTCTTCTTCTCGGCCTCCGCCGGATTAAGGCTCGACGACTCCACCGCATGGGATCGCACTGCGAACGCCACATTGGGGGGACTCCGCACTCTAGCGTTCGGAGAAGAAGGGATCGGGATCGAAGAAAACAAGGAGTTACCAGAGAGCGATCCGTGCAGCATTTTTCTTATGCGGCGGGATCGACAGAAAAAGGGGGCAAACAGTTCGGAGGCCGGAAGCCGGTAATAATAATAATCCAATACGAAGCAGTATTTATTTGCATACAGGAGACGAGTTTTCTGCCCGCAGGAAGCCTTGGTTCGTCCGTCCCAACTGCTTGCATTGCGGCCAAAGCGGCAGCCTGGCAAAAGCAGGTTCGCACCGTGCCCAGCAAATCAGTCGCTGTAATTTTAACGGTTTAGCTGATGACATATATAATAAGATATATTTTAGAAAAATGCTATGTGTACACCCCTTTCGGGATGTACATCATACACCCCACCCATCTAAGGGTGGGGGTGTGATGATGGGTCACTTGATGTGACCCGTAAAAAGTATCGACACCATTAAAATAGTGAAGGTGTATGATGTACACCCCTTCGGGGTGTACAGGTAGCATTGCTCTATATTTTACTCAATTATTATTAATATTAAGACAAAAATATAATAAAAAATTTTAAACTTTTCCATTCTGAAATATATCTTTAAACTTAAATGTTGGCAATTAGATTTACCAATTTTATTAAATAATTTAATAAAAAAATTGCTGAGCAAAATTACTTGTTGAACAGCTATTTTAATTATATGTTTTATATATTATTTTGAATAACTTTACAACATTAGAAAATTTATTTTTTCTCTTCTAGTTATGATGATTAAAAATTAGTATTGAATAATTGAGTGAATGTATCTTTAAATTTTATTACTTTTTTCATGTGTCAGGATAAAAAATTATATTTTTAATCTTCACAATATTATATGTAAGATAAGCGTCCAAACAGCTTCGTAATTAATAATTTCAATTAATAAGAGAGACTAATTGAATGATTCCGTAAATTTTTATAATTTAATTGTTAAAATTATAAGTTCGCATCTATGTTTTAAAGTCCAAGAGTCTTTGTATGACCAAATTGGGAGTTTTGAAAATTTCTATAAGGTATCTCGAAATGAAATATTGTACATGTTAATTCTGCTGAAAATTAACCTTGACAAAAAAATTATAAAATTTTCAAAAATGATCAATTTTAATTTACTAAGGGCCCCCCCCCTCTCTCTCTCACTCTCTCATACACACAAATTGAGCAATTATCTTCGTTAATAAGCTCAAATCACATGGTAGATACTCGAACCCCCCTCTCTCTCTCTCTCTCTCTCTCTCTTCTCCACGGTTGCCTCCTTTTTCAGGTTCTGATGGTGGTAATAGTGGTTAAAAACTTTGATATTGGATTTGAAAATGGCCACGAAATTTTTTGCCTATACTTCTAGGCAAGGTAAGGAGTTCCAAATAAAAATAAATTGAACAAATTTTCATTACATATCTTTTTGCTTAGCCTAGCCCTGTGAGAGTTAGAATTCATGATCATACTGTTAAAAGAATCTTGGCTTTGCAAGTTAGAAATTTTTTATTTGTTTAGACTCTTTGTTTGTGGGTCCTACTTCTTGGGAGATTACACCATCAAAATCATTTTTAAATGTTAGTTTTTATGCATTTGAGTCTATACACTTAGGCCTGATTTCATGCATTTATAGAAATGTTCAATTATCTTAAATACAACAGCATCATTTTGGTTATTGACATCAAAAGCAGGCCTATGGTAGTTTTTGCATCAAGAAGAGCTGAAGATGAGATTTATATGATATTATTATAGTAAGAAGTTATATCATTTAAATATTCTTTGATAAAAATATTACATGAAGCGATTAGTTCATAGCCGGAGAGAGGAGTTTTTATTAATGATTAAAAAAGAGTTTTAGTTTTACCAAAAAAAATTCTTATATAAATGGGGTAAGAAAATTAAGAAAGCTGAAGCATATGAACATATACATAGGGTTGGACTTCAAAGGAAGAATTATGTTGAGGCATCAAGATGGTGCAAAAGGTAAGGGAAGCTATGTTTTAATTTTTTTGTTAGATTTTGTACATATATGCCTTTTTTTATTCTTCATTTTTTGATTTGTTTGTGTTATATCCCATTATTACAAATAGATTCTGTACATACATTATATTACTCTCAAACTGTTGACTCGATTATACTTAGCCATCCGATGTAGAAACCGAGAATTTAAAAGTTTAAAATTTAAATTTTGCTAAATTGAATAGTTTAAATTTTTAAATAATAACTTAAGTTATGAATAGTAACATGATATTTTTCTGATTTATTTTCTACGAAAGTGCCTAACCTGGTTAATTTGAACCTGAATATGGTGATGTAAATACTCGATTTAATTAGTCTCATCGAGTTGAGCTTGATGGCGCGACCTGATTTTTATTTCGACGAGCCTAGAGCCTCAAATGCATGACTGGATTTTCCACTGATGTTGATGATAATGTGAGTTTTTGAGACCTAATCTTCGCAAACCAAAATTGCTACATGATAGGTCTCAACGAGCCAGACGTCATGGTGTCGTCCGTTTTTATGTTCGTTTACCCGATTGCCTTGAAATACGTGAAATACTGAAAAATTTAGTGTATTCTTGCTTAAGTGCTATTATTTTTATGTGGTTTTTGGATGGCACTGCTTGTGGAGAGACTTTACAGCATTTGGTACTACGGGAGAGGGACTTACCTGTAAATACTCGAGGTGGAAGGATCTATGGGCAATTATTGCACCAATTTCATTGGCCACTAACCGCACAGGGGGGGTGTCACACCCCGGCGTCGAAACTGTGACCCGGGCTCGCCAACAGATCCGCCTCCTATACGAAAAATCTCGCATAGGCGAAGCGTCCAATCTGAAAAAGAACAACTACTACCAACTATACAGATATCAGAGCTCAAAATAACTATCAGTAATAAAATCTGAAACCACTGTACAACTGAGATAAGGGTAAACTATCCACCTCCCAAGATAATAATACAACACTCAGGTCTACTGAAACAAAATATAAGTAGAAATCTTCCTATACAACAACTCTGAGTCCAAAATGGGAGGTAAACTAAAAATATAAATGCATCAGTGTACAGTAATACCCATAGTCCGGATTGGTACATCTATCTCACCAATAAGACAACACTGGTAGGGATCTATCACGCAACTCCCTCACCAAGATCCGTCGAGCCAATCGAAGCAGGGATGGAAAGGAAAGCCTCTGCAAAACTGTTACCAACAGAAGGTGTGAGAACTACACCGTCACGTAGTTCTTAGTGGGTACCGTCTCCAACCCTACGGTCTGCCCACTAAGTCTACTAGAGGCATAAGATAACAGGAATACTGTAAATAAGAATAAAATAGCTGGAAAGTAAGCTGCAGCTATTATGCCTCTATCTACGATGCTCAATGGGCGGGTGAAACAGATGATGATATGCAACCACTCTAACTCGAGGTGCCCAAAACAACCGAACTGTAATGACTGCCAAAAATGCCAATCAGCCTGCTCTAACCTACAACCACCTCCCATTGCTGGGCAAGAATTACGTAGGGTGTCCCAATGGACTAATATAACCATCGCGCAAAACTGCCTCAACAGGCCTAACCATCGCATCCGGAGAGGCACTCAGGGGGAGCGACCCTACTGAGGAAAACAACGCGGAACCAAGTATCACATCTGTAGCACCTGCAGGCTACAATCCAAAACCACGAGGGAACAGATCGCCATCCAAACCAAAACCATCTAGTCAGAACCCTCGTCGGCCCAACATCTAACCCAACTGTCCAACAACACTAGGATCGAGAATTTCGGGAAACTAACGCCCACAATCCCAATCAAACAAGAAAAGGTTGCAGGCTGTGATGATCCGGATCTCCGTAGAGCTTTTGCAGTGTGATCAGCGACTTCTGGAGGCTTATTCGGTGTGATGGAGGTGCATGTGCGCAAATCGGACCTCAGGATTGGACCCAGCGTGAAATTTGGATTAAGATTATCTGTCCGGATGCCTTTGACAAATTTTAGAAGTGGAATTTGGCAAAACGGACATCGAATTTGGACTCAGCGCGCGAAAACGATGAAAATGAACTATTTACTTGTATTTTTCGGAGCACGGATGCCAAAACACGGATTTCGAGGCACTTTGTTACTGTTCGGACAGGCTAGGTGTGAAGACCGGAATCTTTATGAGTTGAGTTACTAGTGGATTGGTAGTTTGTGGGCACATTTTGGGTGTGTTAGAGTTGTCGGCGCGCGAAGAGGACACGAAAATTAGATCTAGTGCGAAAAAAACCGCATAATGGGGATGTACGGAAGTGCGATGGTTGTTATATTTATGGTTTGGAGAGCTTTGTTTATACTTTTTCGGTGTCGGGATCCTCAGTTTGCCAAATGGACGAGAAAAATGGACTCAGTGCGAAAATTTGTGCGAAATACACTATTTCTGGGTATTTTTGAGTTAAAATAGTGTTTTCGGTGCATGGGGAGTGGTGGACCAGGCTCTCAGGCGGCCGGTGCACGGGGGAAGACCGGCCGGTGCATGGGGGAAGACCGGCCGGTGCAGCGCAGTGCACGGCGGCGCTCCACCGGGTCCAGGCGGCCGGGGTGCGAGGCCGGTGCACGCGCGGTGCACCGGCAGCGCACGCGCCCGCGCATGCGCGCTTGCGCGTGGCGCGTGCTTGCGCGTGGGCCGGGCTGCGCTGTCGCCGCGCTTGCGCGCCTGCTGTCAGGCGGACCATTTGATCCGACCCCCCTTGCACCGGATCGGGTGCAAGGGGGATTGGTGTGAGAGGGGAGTTGGTGAAGGTGTTTTGGTGCACCTTAAGTCCAATGCTGGAGCTTGTTAAGCCTATTTAAGAGGGCTATTTGACTTGGGACACCTCTTTTGGACTTCATCTCCCTCTTAGCTGCTAAGGAGTCCAAGAAGCACCCTTCATATTCTTCTTCTTCATCAAGGAAACATCATTGTTGGAGCTTGGTCATTGCTGGTTTTTGGTTCTACTTCATCGTATTTTCTTCCAGGAGATTTCCAGAGCAGTAGGAGTGGAATTTTGGGGTGATTTTTGCGGGGTTCTCTTCACAACTTCAAGATCTTCAACTTTCATATTGAAGAGGGGAGCTAATTGGAGCTCTAAGTGAGGTGAATTTAGTGATCTTTGAAGCATTTATTTTCAGTTTGGGATTCTGAGCACAGGTTAGTGTTTTTACTACCCTGGGATGTACAAGTAAAATTTCGAGTTGGTTTTTGATGCGAAATTTTCAGGATTTAAAGATCTTCAACTTTCGTATTTGTTGAATCCTCAAATTTGGATATTAAAATAGGTAAATTAAGCCATCTTTGGGATTTTTGTGCACAACTGGGATTTTGGATCTAGTTTTGAGTCATGCTTGGTGTTTTTGCTCCCTAGGACTGAATAAGTGGCCTTTTGGGCTCCGTTTTGTTGGGAATTTACCAGGACTCAGAGACCTACAATTTTTGTGTTGAAGAAAAGGGCTAAATCTTGCTACAAATTAGGTACATTTCATCATCTTTGAAGCCCTTTGTTCAGATTGCAGTTTTGGATAGCATGTGGTAATCTTGGGATATCTTTTTCTCCTCTTTATGAAATGGTGAATTTCAAGTTGGGTAATTTTCTAGACTTCAATAGGAACAATTTGATACCTTACTCTCGAAATTTGGACAAAAATTGATATACCATCTTTAGTCCTCTTTGCAGTACATTGTTGCTGAAAATCCGCATGTAAGTTGGGATTGGCTTATGTAGTAAATTGAGGGTTGGCTATAATTTCGTGGTTAATATTGGTTATGGGGGTTAACTCAAATGGATAATTGTAATCTCAGAAGCATGATGAACAATTTCTCTTTCGGTTTCAACCAGTAATTATGTTTAAATTGGGATGTATAATAAGTTGAATTTCAGCTTAGGATTATGTTGGAATTTTGGGACAGCATTGATGCAATTGTGGGATGAGCTTATTTGAAAGAGTTAAGTTTGGCTTTTTGTAAACCTATTGGCATTTCTATGTTAATTGGGAATTGAGAAATCAAGTTTGGGCTGTGGTATTAGAGATTCATGAGACATACATAGCAGATTTTGAGTTCTTTCACTATCCGTTCGAGTTGCTGAAATTCTGCGCAACTAGTAATGTTTTCGTTATAACTTTCTATCCGACAGGAGTTTTGAGGCGATTTCAGGTATGTTGGAAAGCTTAGAAAGTGAGGAGTGTGCTCGCCAAAAATCATATTGATTGGGATTCGGATCAGCAAGCAAACAGGTGGGTTGTTGAGCACATCGAAATTGCGGCCTACAAGTTGACTCAACCAAAAGTGCAACCTTGTGTGATGTTTATTATCTATAGTTGGGTTTAATTATGCTTTTATTTCAGTTTCTTATTGAGAACTATATTGATCATGTGTGAGAATTATTCCTTGACATCTGGACATATAGATAGGCCAAATCTCTTTTATTCATGCTATACTATTCATGCTGGAATCAAACTTAGGAGAAAACCTTTTCTTTTCTCTTATAATTTTATTGCTCGGGTTAGAGAGCAGGGATGGGGATAGTATAGTTATTTTGTTGAGTTAGGTGGGATAGCACCAGATTATCGACTCGGGTTTTGTTTCGGCAACCGCGGATTGTGGGCGGTTGGATCGATTAGTGTTATGCATCAGTTGGGGCTGGGTTTTGCATTGTGGATAGAGTGAGTCTCCACTTTGAGCATAGTGTCGACTTATGCCTGCTTGACTGAGATACTTGACAGAGATGTTGGACATGGGTTATGTCACGCCCCGGGGTCAAAACTGCGACCCGGGCTCGCCAACAGATCCGCCACCTATACGAAAACCCCGCATAGGCGAAGCGTCCAACCTATAAGAAAAGGTACTACAGCTAACATATATCAGAGCTAAAAAGAAAACTGCTGTAAAACTAAAATCCAACCACTGTACAACTGGAAATAAAGGTACAATATCCATCTCTCAAAAATGATCATCAAACAATATCCTCTGATACAATATCTAAGAACCCAAACAAGGAGATAAACTAAAATCATAATGCACCAGTGTACAGGCTCTCAGTACAAGTCATATCCTCACTACAACAATCTCTCAAAAGCAGAAATAAAACTAATCTACTGACTGTATTACAAGTCTCCAAAGACAGGTAGGGATCTAGCTCGCGACTCCCTCGCCTCGAACAGCAACAGCAGAATCAGCAACACCCGCAATGACTCTGCAAAACAAAGGAGAGGAAAGAAAAAGGAGGGGGAGAACCCCCAACGGGTGTGAGAACTACATCAACACGTAGTTCTCAGTGGGTACCGCCACCAAGCCCGACGGTCTGCCCACTAAGTCTACTAGAGGCATAAGATAATAATGCAGTAAAAACTGAACAAGAAAAGCTGGAGATACTCTATAGCTATCATGCCTCTATCTAAATACTCAATGGGTGGTACAGATGAAAAGATATGCAACTACTCGCACCCAATGTGCCCAATCGACCCAATCGAACTGACTGTCACATAGGGTCCAGTCAAACCTACGCCCACCTACTGCCACACATCCACAAGAGGACGGGACTTACGTAGGGCGTCCCACACGGACTAACTCACATCTCGCGCAAAACTGCCACAACAGGCCCATCATCGCATCCACTGCGGAAAAACTGCCTCAATAGGCCAAATATCGCATCCACTGCGAGAAACTGTCTCAACAGGCCAAACAGGCCAAACATCGCATCTACTGCGAAAAAACTGCCTCAACAAGCCAACCATTGCATCCACTGCGGCATCTCAGGGGGCGCGACCTCAACTGAGGAAAACGGCGCGGCATAGAGTATCGAACATTGGCACATGCAGGCTATAGTCAAAATCCACGCTCACTCTCAGAACGGAAGTGTGATGATCTGGACTTCCACAAAGACTTTTGCAGCATTAACAGTGACTACAGGAAGCTTACACGGTGTAACGGAGCTAGTAGTGTCGAAATTGGACCTCAGAAATGGACCCGGCACGAAAATCGGGTCCATTTATGAGTCGTGCTGCTTCTTCAGCCGTGCAATCGGTTGGTGCTGCGATGAAGGTCCCGTACTTAGAAAAACGATCCACCACCACCAGTATGGACTCACGCTCCCCCACCTTTGGCAAGGTGGAGATGAAGTCCATGGAGATGCTTTCCCACGGACGGCTTGGAATAGGAAATGGCTCAAGAAGACTGCCAGGTCGCTGGTGTTCAACCTTGTCCTGTTGACACACCAAGCAAGTTCGCACGTAGGCCTCGACGTCTTCGTGCATTCGTGGCCAGTAGTAAGCGGCCTCGAGCAATGCCAAAGTCCGCTTCTGACCTGGATGACCTGCCCACTTGGAGTCATGACACTCCTTTATGAGCTCGTGGCGAAGGTTGCCCCACTTGGGCACAAACACCCGCCGCCCTTTGGTAAGAAGTAACACGTCGCTGAGCCAGGTTCGAGCTAGGAACCATGTCAACATCAGATGCTGGCAACCCCGATGTTGTGGCTGAACCTCCAACGCAGTCTAGGCGAGGCAAGGGCAAAGAGCGGCGGGCCATCACGAGGGACGACGCTCCTTTGGAGGGCCGCCTCGCGCTATTGGAGGATGCCATGGCAAGAATAGGTGAACAATATTCTGAGTTGCCTGAAACTCTAACATGTTTGTCGTTGACTTTCATAGCATGGAGGAAAGTGTTACTTTTGCAATGACAACCTTTCGCACCGAGTTTCAAAGGCTTCAGGAGACCATTACTCGTCGAGACGAGGAGCAAACTACCCTGATCAATGATCTTGTTGCCCGGGTCGATGAGGTCGAGCACCTCAAGTCACAGGTCACAATCCTTGAGAAAGCGGTAGGGCGTGATCCTGAATCTCACAGGGGGTATGCTTCAAAGGTACGTGTTCCCGAGCCTCAATCTTTTAGGGGAACGCGCGACGAAAAGGAAATCGACAATTTCCTATGGCACATGGAGCGCTACATCAAGGCGCTGCGGCTAGACGAAGAGGAGGAGAAAGTCCAGGCCGCATCCATGTACCTCGCTGACGATGCGATGCTGTGGTGGCGTCGGCGATCTGCAGAGGCCGAGAAGGGCCAATGCGAATTGAAGACTTGGGAGGACTTTGTGCGCTAGCTTAAGGCGCAGTTCTATCCCGAGCACGTCGAATATCTTGCGAGGAGGCAACTTCGACGACTCAAACATACCGGGACTCTCAAGGAGTATGTTAAGGAGTACTCCAAGTTGATGCTGTCCATCACCAACATGGCGGAAGAATATCGTCTATTCTTCTTTCTTGACGGACTCCAACCCTGGGCGAACAAAGAACTTGTGGGGCGTAACGTGCAAGACGTGGGCTCCGCAATCGCCTTAGCGGAGAAGCTTCCTGAGTATGAGAAGGCGGATCCGTCTCGCGGCAGAACACCCAAATTGAGCAAGGCTAAGGGTGGGGGAGAACGCCGCGACCCAAAGGAGCGCAGGGGTCGCGACAAAGGACCTGCGGCGCCATCCAAAAAGCTGATGTGCTACGTTTGTGGCGAAAACCATTGGGCGAGAGATTGTCCAAAGAAAAAACAGGTAAATGTTGTCCAAACTGAGCAGGGTGAGGGCAGCAGCGAACCAACAAAGATGGGCGCTCTTAGGCTCGTCAATGCGGTTCAGGGGGTGGCAAGCAATGCCAAATCCCTCAATAAGGGACTCATGTACATCGATGTGGTCCTTAACGGCAAGGCCACACGAGCGCTGGTTGACACGGGAGCCACTCATAACTTTGTCGCGGAGGCGGAGGTCAAGCGATTAGGCCTTTCCCTTAAGAAGGACACAAGTAAGATGAAGGCCGTCAACTCGCAAGCACAACCCGTGTTAGGGGTGGCCAAAGGCGTGGCAATTGCAGTGGGACCTTGGAAGGGCACTGCAAACTTCACCGCCGCACCTATCGACGACTTCCAAGTCATACTGGGTATGGACTTCTTGGCTTCGTCAAAGGCGGTTCCGATGCCACACCTTGGAGCATTAAGAATCAAGGAGAGAGAGTTGTATCTTGTAGTGTTATCTTCTAAGTAAAGAGAGTACTTAGTTTTTCTGCGGAACCACTACTCATTTCTCTTTTCTCTACTTTTGCATTTAGTCGTAGGGCGCGAAGGTCCAGGCTAGCAAGCAGAGAGCAAGGCTTGCCCTCTTCGAGCAGGAAGGCGGGCGCCGCACGAACTTTTGCTAGGCGAAAAGCTTAAGTCCGTGACAGTTGGCGGCGACCGGCGAGCGGCGGAGCACGGTGGAGCGCAGTGGCGGAGCGCGGCCGCGGGCAGCGCGGGCAGGCGTGCAGGCGAGCTGGTCCACAGGAAAGGCGTGCACCGGGAGCAGGGAATATTGGATTTGCCACGTGGCAGATCCTGATTGGTGGATCCTCGTCAATGGTGGCGGGCAGCGTGTGATTGGACGACAGATTCCGGAAGACCCGGCGCGTAGACCGGAAGCGTAGACCACGTGAATCGCGTGGGGGACACGTGGCACCTCCCCATTGGCTGGCTCAAGCCGCCCACGTGCGCAAGACATACGGAACACGTGGGCGGAGGGGGACACGTGGCGCCTTCCGAGGAAGCTTTCACGACTGTTTCGTGTTTTGGGACGCACGGCGCAATCCTATTGGCTGGTTTCGCTGTTTCCTATTTTGGCCTGGATCCGGTGTGGAGCCCGAATGGATTTTAATCCATTTTGGTTGCCTATTTAAGCCACTTCTTTCTCTCTTTGTGATTTTCGGATTCTAGAGAGAGAATAAGAGCTTGTGGTATGAAGTAAACTTGTTCCTCTCTCTGTCATCCACCTCTACAGAAAGTTTCAAAATTTTTGGAGTTGCAGACAATGAGTTATCTGCGACGCGCCGCGCTTCGACGATTTCCATTTTCGGCCTATTTCCGTCACAGTTCAGTCAAAAAATTTCCGTGCGCAAACCGGGAGGAATTTTTGGACGATTTTTGTGACAGCGTGTTCCTAAGAGGTAAGGCTTCGATTTTTGTGTTGACCACTTTGCTTCGTTTGGAACTTTTGGCACGGTTCCTGGGGCATCATTTGACCCTATTTTCTGCGATGGATTTTCTGGACAGCATGGGCTTGTTTATTTTCTATCTTGGGCTACGAGCATCAGATCGGGGAATATAAATACTTGTTTTGAATATACTCGTCGCAAGGATCGCAACCGTAATTTTTCTGGATTTTTATGAGGGTTGCAAACAGGTGAAAAATCCCCTTTTTGTGTTGTCTATTCCTGGACATAGTGTTATCCTCGCCCGAGTAGCGGGTCGAGTGGTCGGGATTTCTCTTAGTGTGGGATGCATGTTACACTCGTGCTTGGGGGCAGAGTGGAGTCTGGTAGATGTAGCTGGTATTATATCTGTGGCGGGAGCCGTTGGGTGAACGATGGTCCCGGGATGTCGTGTTTCTCGATTTTATGTGTTGCCACTGTGTTAGTGGCAATAGTATACCAGTGATAGCAGGACCTTGAACCCAGAACCTTTTGGACACACACATGATTTTAGTCAACCAATGTTTTCTTCCAAATATCAAAGGGTCGCCGGAGTCTGTTCTTGTCTGATTGGACGAAGGCATTAGCCCTTCGGGGTTTGGTGTCACGCCCCGGGGTCGATACTGCGACCCGGGCCCGCCAACAGATCCGCCACCCATACGAGAAGCCCCGTATAGACGTAGCGACTAACCTGCAAGAGAACCTCTAATCTAGCAGATATCAGAGCTGAAATAGTAAAAGCAGAAATAAAAGCTACAATAATACAACTACAACTTCCAAATATACAACCAACCTCACCTGATACAAGTGTCTCTCAGAACAGCAGAAAAGGAAAGTACAACTCGATACCTCACTACAAAGCCACTCCACAAAACACATCCAAAAGTAGTAAGGGGTGCATCTACTCTCGCTACTCAGAAGCTGACGGGAAGGGATCTATCTCGCGACTCCCTTACCTCGGTCCGAAGGAGCTGGATCAGCTATAGGAGCTGCAGGAACTGGAGCAGAAGTCCCTGGGGAAAAACACCACGACGGGTGTGAGAACTACATCCCACAGTAGTTCTCAGTGGGTGCCACCAACAAACCCGACGGTCTGCCCACCAAGTCTACTAGAGGCATAGAATAAAATATGCAGTGCTGTAAGGAAAAACTGGAGAAGTAAAGTCTACAGCTACAATGCCTCTATCTAGATGCTCTACGAGTGGAACAGGAAGAACAATATGCTAGGGGAACAAATGCGTCGACAAGTCGGGAAAGAGGAACTCAATACTCACGCCGGTACAACAACCCGGCAAAAGCTCAACTCAACACCGGTACGACAACCCGGTAAAAGCTCAACTCAACGCCGGTACGACAACCCGGTCTCGCCTACTCCGGAGGGGCACTCGAGGGGAGCGACCCGCTCGAGTCAAAATGTGGCCCAAGTCCAACTGCTCTGCTGAATATCTCAATAAATCAGATAAAAGTCGACGCTATGCTCAAGGTGGAGACTCACTCAATCCACAATGCAAAAACCCAGTCCCAACTGATGCATAACACTAGTCGGTCCAACCGCCCACAGTTCGCGGTTGCCGAAACAATAACTCGAGTCGATAATCTGGTGCTATCCCACCCGACTCAACAAATCACTGTCTCACTCACTGGCTGGAATCTACCCAGCTGAGATTCACTGTCACTCAGACAGTTCCCAAGAACTCAGATCCACCATCACTATCACTTTCCCAAAGAAACCGAATCTACAGACTGCTATCAACTCCACTCGGTCCCCAGACACGAGTGCAAAAGCATCCCACAACCACCCGACCCTCAGCCCGCAACTCGGGCGAGAAAAGCTAAGTCCAGAATGACAAGTATAATACCGTGATGTGGGAATGTCTAGAACAATAAAGAACCTAGCCCAAGTTGAAGTTTTCTACAGTCTGGCTGAACATGATACATATGGCAGGGGTGCTAGGTCAAGTTCCAAGATTTAATATTTAAATATGATGTAGGGATCACAAAAAGATCATACGGTCCACCATCTAATACACAGGAGTGCTAATATTCAGTTTTTAGAAGATAAAATACTAATATTCAGTTCTCACATGAATATATCTACTAACATTCAGTTCTCACATGATAACAAGTCCAATCACTAACATGCATGGTCCTACAATCATAGAATTAGCACGCAGTCCATAGATTTTGCAAGTAAGGTCACCCACCTGAACGTGCTAACTGTCCGGGATCGTACAGCTGAAAATACCCAAGAATCCAAATCTCCTACTCCAAAGGATTCCAGCAACACACGAACTCTCCTAGGTACAACACAAAGTCCACAATTACACTTCAACTCCAAAACTGTCCATAAAAACATACACAGAATTTCAGTCACAAAGTTGCCCCTTTTTCACCTGCTGAAAATGCCCAGAAAATTCCAATAAAAATATCACAGTGATCCTCGCGTCGATATCTTCGAAATGGTACCCTGCACGCCCAAATCCGAGTTCCGAAGGTCAAGATACAAATTCGGCAAGGCAGTAAACTCAAAAGATTACTGCACAAAAACTGTAGCACTGAATACAGGAAAAACGGGATTTTCACCTCCAAAAGAAACTCTGGAAAAATCCAAGAAAAGTATGAGCTTGTTCCTTGTGATCTGTAGATGAAAAACTTGTATAAGCACGCCTCAATCCGACGCTCGTACGCAAAGATATGGCTAAAACACTCCAATGCTGTCCCTAAAACCAGACAGAAAAAGAGGGTCACAAGGCACCTCGGGATCCGTGCCAAAAACTCGGAATGGGAGAGAGCGATCAATACGAAAGATGAAGCCCTACCTCTCTGGAGTAAGTCGGCGCAAGAATCGCCAACATCGAAGGTCGGGGTAGCCCAGGGGAGTGCCAACACTGAACTGTGACGAAGAAGATCACCGGAAAAAGAACGTCGCACCGCGCCGTAAAATCTGTAACCTCGGGATGCGTGTCCCGAAAAATCCCAAAACTCTGCAGGTGGAAGAAGCACTTGAAGAAGAACAAATGTCAAGAAGGGAGCTCGGGGGTTTGAAGCCTGGAAAGAGGAGAAAACGGCTCAAGAATGCAGCTCGGGCTCCTTTTATAGGCCAAAAGAAACAATTCAATTAATACCGGATGTGTCCCGGTTTCCGGGCGGCTACAGTGCGGCCCAGCCCAAGATTCGGGGGGCTACAGTGCGGCCCAGCCCGAATTCGGGCGCGCACAGTGCGGCCCGGCCCGGCCGGTTTCGGGCGCGCACAGTGCGGCCCGGCCCGGCCCAGCCCGCACACGGGATCCAGCCGGACGCCCACTTGGTCCGACCCGCCCTGGGGCTTGACACGTGTCCACCGAACACCGGACAGCCGTGCAAGCCCCGACGGGAAGCGCCGCGTGTCCACCTGCCCGGTCAGCGGGGTGGGTGGAGCAGCTCACCTGCCCCCACCTGCCCGCCTGTACGGCCGGTACGGCCCTGCCTGGCGCGCACGCTGCGTGGACCGCGCGCGCGTGAGCCGGCCACTCGCAGGCCGCCACGTGGCGCGCCCTGGTGCATGCTCCATGCCGCGAGTCCCCGTGGACCGCGCACACTACGCCCGCCAATAGCGACCTGCCACGTGTCCACAGCGCCGGCCCATGCACCCGCGCCAACGCTCGGTGGACCGCGCCGTGTGGACCGACCAATCCCGCGCTGCCACGTGGATTCCCGCCGGTCCACGCCTCTTGCCGTGCACCCCAGGCCTTCCAGGCCGTTCCGTGGACCGGGCCGCGTGCACCGCCCAATCAGCGGCTGCCACGTGGCACCCCCGCCGGTCCACAACACCCCCATGCACCGAAAAACTAGTAAAACTTTCGGGAGTCCGTTTTTGGGTATCCGGACTCAGAATTTAACAAGCAAATAGCCGTTTTCAAGCGTTTTTCCGTGCTGAATCTATTTCCGACGTCAGATTGGCCTAATTCTTTTTCAAAATTTCGGCAAACCCAGCCGAAAGCCAACACAACTAATAAAACCCTACAGGGCCCATCTGTGACATCCTATTGATGCACCATGGGCCAGATACACCAACACCAGGTGTTCTAACAGTGGATTCATCGGAAGAACGCTGCATGGGGTTCGGGGGTCCTACATTTGGGTATAAAAACTTGTTTTCCAACTGTTTTCTTCCTAAAAGACCTAAAAATCATTAAAAATGGATTTTCCTCAAATCAAGATGGTTTTAAAAAATGAACTACTTTTAGTCCTCACCCCGCGTGGGTTGAGTGAAAAATAGTTTTCAGTAATAAATGTCACATTTTACTGTAAACTTCCCTACTCGAGAGGATTCGAGTGGTCTGGGTTCTAAGGGCTGCCTTTTCTTTGGGTCGAGAACAACGAGACGCTATGCCTAGAGCCTGTTCTTGTTTGATTTGGGTTGTAGGTTCTAGTCTTTCGGGGTTCTCGGACCCTTCATTGTTGTCAGCTGTGGAGTATATTCTGTTAGTGAGTTTGCGTGTTGGGTTGATGTCCTGTTGTGGGAGCCGTCGGGTTGACGGTGGTCCTGGCTGTCGAGTATTTCCAGCCAGTGAGTTAGAGATGTGATTTGTTGGTTACTGTCGATCTTGTTGATTGTGGATTGGACTATAGCCTGCAAGGGCCATATTGAGCTCGACAGAGATGCATAGATACTTTCCTCGGTGGGGTCGCGCCCCTCGAGTGCCACTCCGGAGTTGGGCATGTTACTTTGCTATCGCGACTTGTCGACGCAGTCCCTCTGGCTGGGCCAGTTTTGGCAATCACGGACGCCCTACGTAAGTCCAGTCCTCCGTGGATGTAATGGCAGTAGGTGGGCGCAGGTTTGACTGGACCCTATGTGGCAGTCATTGTGATTGGGTTGATTGAGTACTTGGGTTAGAGTCGATGCATCATTTTCATCTGTATCACCCTTTGAGCATTGTAGATAGAGGCATGATAGTTGTAGACTTTTTCCAGCTTATCTTTTCATTATTACAGTTTTCCTGTTATCTTATGCCTCTAGTAGACTTAGTGGGCAGACCGTCCGGCTTGGTAGCGGTACCCACTGAGAACTACTGTGGGATGTAGTTCTCACACCCGCTGTGGTGTCTTTCCCCAGGGACCCTTTCTCCAGTTCCTGCTGCTCTTGTTGCTGATCCTTTTGTTGCTGATCGAGGTGAGGGAGTCGCGAGCTAGTTCCCTACCCGTCCTTGGAGTATAGCGGTACCCCTTTTTGGAGCTTAGTAGTACAGTCTGCTGGATTTTAGTAGTTAATTACTTTTGAGAGTTTTATTTTGAGAGACTTTTGTAGTGAGGTTCAGACTTGTACTATTTGACAGTTGTATTATTTTTTATTTCAGTAGTTTATTTTTCAGCTCTGATATCTGTATAGCTATAGTATCCTTCTTTTTGCAGGTTAGACGCTTCGTCTATACGGAGCTTCCCGTATGGGCGACGGATCTGTTGGCGGGCCCGGGTCGCAGTTTCGACCCCGGGGCGTGACACCTGGCACGCAAATCCAAGTCCACAAAGCTCCCCAACTGTAAAAGAACTCCTCGCTGTCCAACAACTGTCCTCAGAACCCTAGAAATCACGAATCACTGAAAAATAACCGAACCCGACATTACTGGGCCATCCTCGAAAAACAACACTTACTATTTTTGCAAAAGACTTTCGCTGGATTGGGTCGAGTGTTCGTTGTGTGCTGATTTGCGGTTTTGTCGTGGTGAGCGGTGTCTCCCCAACGCTGGGTTTTGACCCGTGTGCATCCTATGGCAGCAGTTGAGCCTGAGCGGTTAGAGTTGGGACGGATACCCAGGTTGAGGTCAGAGAGCTCCGGACCCAGATGGCAAGATTGTCTGAGGCATATCAGCAGCGGAGTGAGCAGCTGGTTTAGGTGACACAATTGTCGGAGCAGCGGGCAGCCCGATAGTGCTTTCCTCCTAAGGCCACCCGGGTGCAGTATCCTCAGTGACAGTGATTTCTGTGGTGCCGATTGAGCGAGTAGCCCCCTCCGTGCCAATGTTTAATGCCGAGGCACCGAGGCAGGGCGGATAGCTGACAGCAGATGAGCTGTGGGTCATGATCGGTCTATTGAGCCAGTTTTGGCAGATGAACCACCCCGATTCGTAGGTTTGAGCTTGGAGCCTTTGGAGGTTGAATCATGGTTGGTGGTGATGAAGAGACTATTTGAGAGCCTCCTAGTGCTGAGAGTTTACGCAGTTGTTGAACTGCGCGCTCCAGGTTAGAGGGATGAGGCGCATAAGATTTGTGTATCTGGGAGTGAGTTGCGCAAAGATGCTTTTCAGTTTATTCGGTCCCTCCGTTATAGGTTTAGGATTGCTTGATGGAGTAGGCGTTGTGTATGGAGAGTGGCGCTGCAGTTCCTTGGATAGGTATCTACCGCCAGAGGCGAAGTCTAGATTGAGGCGCTTGGCGCCGTGTGTTGGAGGACAGATCGACCGGCAGAGGCATTCCAGATTTCCTCCCCAGGGAAGTGGATTTTGAGACGCCAGGGATCGGGTGGACCCCGATGGCAGCTTCAGCATTGGTATCAGTAGCAGCGGTAGCATGGATATGTTATCTGCTGAGGGCCGCATTCGTCACCCTAGTGTGGGCAGAGGCAGAGGTCGTGCTCCCTATGTAGTTAATCTTGATATTTTCAGGCAGACTGAGTGACGACCACTTGCATCGAGCGGATGAATCTCTGCAGCCCGGTTGGAGGACGCCACGGTAGTGGATCGAGTTGTCGCAGGTGTGATTTCATCACAGTAGTCGGAGTGAGAGCATTTTGCATTCCTACATGGACTAGAGGCAGAGTTGTTACCACGTGCACTAGAGGCACAGGTTCCTGTTGGTGTGGTGCATGTGAAGGAGGCTTGTGGATCATGTCCAGTGCAGTTGAGGCCGCGAGTTATACCAGCAGACTTAGTGGTAATTGTGGCAGTTAGGTGTTTTGACCCTGTGCTTGAGATTGGTTGGCATAATGCCACAGGATGTTTGACTGCGGAGAGAGAGGACTTTGATCTTCTGCGAGGCAGACAAGAGGAGGCTTACTGGTTGAGACAGCTAGAGCGCACAGGTTGCAGCGACAGTGTGAGAGGTGCTTACGGCGACACCGGGACTCAAGGATATCCCTGTTGCCCGTGAGATCCCGGGTGTGAGTCCCCCTGAGCTGATGTTGATGCCGCCGGTTAGGGAGTTAGAGATTGAGATTGACGTGGTTTTGGGAACCGCGCCAACCTCAACAGCACCTCATTGGATATCGCCAATAGAGCTGAGAGAGCTGATGGCGCAATTGCAGGATCTGATGGATCAAGGGGTCTGTTTGACCCAGTGCCACGCCGTTGATGCACGGTGGTGATGCCACGTCAGTGATACACGACAGTGAGGTTTTACTATGGTTTGAGTGCAGGCAGGTTCGGGCTTTATTTAGGACCTTTCGATGGAGTCATACTCCGGCAGTTGTTCGTATGTGATGCCTGTACCTATTTGGAATTATACAGCTGCGTATTTTGCCAAGACGGCGTTCAAGACTTGGTAGAGGCATTATGAGCTCACAGTGAGGCCAATTGGATTGATTAATGCCCTGCCGTCTTACGATTTGAGGAATTGTGTGTTCCAGCCGTACTTGGACGGAATTGGTAGCGGTATTCTCCGGGGATATTATGGTTTACTCCCTGAGTGACTTGGAATATGAGGAGCACTGGTGGATTGTGCAACCATGTCTGGGTGGAAGAAGTTGTATGCCAAGTTGTGGAGGTGCAATTTTTAGCTTTAAGAGCATACCTTCTTGGGTCACTTCATTCTAGCCTTTGGAGCGGCAGTGGAACCCGGCCAAAATGAATGCTACTCGATTTTGGCCGAGGTCAACATTTATTGTTGAGGTGAGGAGATTCTTGGACTGAGCAGTGCTAGGAGGGCTTGGCGAACGGATGATGAGACTGATACCAGCGCCGATTTTAGCTTAGTCAGCGGTGGGAGATGGATTTGCGAGTTATAGTGATACCTCCCATGGTGGCTGTGGAGTTACAGTTGGGTTATTATCGGACATCCAGTATCACCCCGACAGGGCCACTGTGGTGGCAGATACCTGGAGCAGGAGAGCTATTTGGGGTTGAGTTTGATGATTCCACAGCTGGCGCTGTGTGGGACCGTTGAGGTGAACAGGGCTTGAGGTTGTGTCCCTGGGGGTTCGTTTTGATGGTAGACTGCAGCTGAGCAGTCCACTCGGATGGTCAGGATTCGGGAGTGACCGAGTGAGGACCCCACCTATTAGGGCTCCTTTTCTTATTGGATGATAATGGAGATGTGTTTTAGGTCGCCCTGGTTGGGTTGACACTTGAGTGTGGTGTTGGTGCGTGTTGCACTGGTTATTCTTCCTTTTTTTTTTCCCCCAGCTTTTGGTTGGAGTCCCTGAGGTTTTTTCCACGTCTCAGCTCAGGAGTGTTATGTTTTTGGATCCCTCGCCCATGATTTACTCGCTCCATTTGTGATCCGCGAGTGTTTGGAGTACGAGGGATGCCCGTTGCGAATTCTGGCTCGTGAGATTAGAGGATTGCGCAACCGGGCCATGCCGTACTGGTTGTGGTTGTTGTTGTTGTTGAGGAGTGATCACGGGGAGTGAGTGGTGTTTTGAGAGCTGGAGACGTTGTTGATGGATACCTACCCGTAGTATTTGTGACTCCTGGTTGAGTTGTGTTAGTTTCAAGGATGAAACTTTCTTTTAGTGGGGGAGAATGTGAGGACCCGAATCCCCGCGATAGGATTACTGTTGGATCAGCAGCTTTTGGAGGCTTATGTTGGGTATTGGAGGTGTTTATGCGCAAATTGGACACAAGTGATGGACTCAGTGTGAAAAATGAATCACGAGTGTATTTGGATGCCCACCAAATTCTAGAAGTGGAATTGGGCAAAACGGATATCGGATTTGGACTCAGCGCGCGAAAACGATGGAAATCGACTACTTGCTTGTATTTTTCTGAGTCCGGACGGCCGAAAATGGGCACCCGAAAGTTTTCCTGTGTTTTGGGTGCACGGTGGACCGGTGGACCAAGGAGCGTGCCACGTGGCGGCTTCCGATTGGCGCAGTATGCCACGTGGCAGTGCAGGAGTCGCGGCGCAGTGGGCCCGGCCCACGGGAGCAGGCGCGGACAGTGCACAGGCGCGGGCAGGCGCGCGGTGCAGCGGGAGGTGTGCCACGTGGCGTTTTTCTACTGGTTCGCAGTGGACGCGTGGCAGGATGGCAGTGGCTGGCGCAGCAGGCGCGGTCCACGGAGAAGGGCGACAGGCCTCGGGAAGCGTGTGCGGCACGGGGGCGCAGGCGGCGCTAGCGAGCATGTGGGCGTGACGACCGGCGCGTTGACGCGCGGTTCCTGCGCGTAGGCGCGCCACGCGTCAACCTCCGCACAGGCCACGCGGCGCATGGCGGTTGGCGGTCTTGGCTGTCGCCTGTTCGGAGGTGACATGGTGCATCCTGGCGAATTCGGGTGCAGCGAAGCGGGCGCACTGTGCGGCACTGTAGCAGCCCGAATTGTTTCGGGCGCCCGAAAGTGGGGACTTGGGGGGAATTTCTGGATTTGTTCAGTTTGGCTATAAAAAGGCCCCCTTTGCAGCGCGTTTTGGCTTTCTTCCCGAGCTCCTCTCACTGTGAGGCCTTTAGCAAACTTGTTCATCACCTTGTGGTGCATCTCTTGATGGATTCATGGAATTTTTGGAGGCCGCGACATCGATGTTTTCTGCGATGCGGCGCACTGCGACGCTTCTTCGATTTTGGCTTCTACCGTCGCATTTCAGTGCGCGACACCCCCTGAACTACCCTGATGGTATTTTGAGCTGATTTTTGTGACAACACGTTCACAAGATGTACGCCTTCGATTTTCGTGTTGATCACCTCACCTCATTTTGGGTTTTTGGCATGGTTCCCGAGGCAAACTTTGACCCCTTGTACTGTTGTGAGATTTGGGACAGCGGTGGAGTATTGTTGGATTTTCTCGGTCTACGAGCATCGGAATGTCACGCCCCGGGGTCCCATTTTTTTTTTTTTTGGAAGGCGCAGCATTCCCCGGTCCGTGCCAGACCCGCCTCACATACAAATGCGACCCCTCACATCGACGGGCCCCGCTTGTATGTGCGTGGCGTAGCAATTCCGACATACACTATAACCACAATAATCATACACACTAGAAGGAGAGAGAAATGAATTAGTTAGAACGGCCACTGGTGTTTTGAAAGGATAAATCCAAGGGTTTGTAAAACGGTGCCCACCCGACACCCATTGTTTGCGAAATCGTTTTCGCAACCATTTGATTTTTATTTGCAAGATAAACAATCCCAACCGGGGCAAGCAGAAGTTCGAACATCCATCGACCACAATTCACACAGTCACAATCCACACACAGTTACATGCCACCCACACACAAATCCGGTTATAAAGCGGAAACAAATAGAAAATAGATGGAGCATCAATTAATGCGACATTAACGGAACTCTCGCGTTGCGGCCTCACCCACGTCCCGTACCCCTCCCCTGACCTGTCACAACAATGGAAAGTCAGCAACACTACTAGCAACAGGATTAGATGTAACATGAATGAGATGTTCAAGTACGAATTTAAATTTTTGCAAACCGAAAACACTCGAGGATTCCAAGCTTTACCCTCGAGATTCCACAGCACCCCTGTAACAATTAAACAAGTGCACCCGCCTCTCGTGATTGCTTATACCCCTCCACGGCGCTCGAGCGGTCCCTGAGCAGCCGTGAGAGGTCCCCATCATCACTAGTCGTGGGGTACACGGGCCACCGTGCCATCAGTGAAGACCCGAAATTCCCACTATTAGACTACTGTTGCATCTGCAGCTCCTGGAGGCTTATGTGGCGTGTCGGTAGTATTTGTGCACCAATTGAACATTGTGATGGACCCGGTGTGTTAAATGGATCACGAGAGTAGTCTGATGATCCTATCGGATGTTTAGAAGTGGTTCCGCGCGCAAGGGATATTAATATAGGACTCAGCGCGAAGTTTGGACCCAAGATCACCTCTCCGGATGCCTTCGGGAATTTTTAGAGTTGGAATTTGGCAAAGCGGACTTTAGGATTGGACCCGGCGCGAAAATCAGATCAAGTGGGCTTTCCGGGGGCTTTCGGCAAAATTTCGGATGAGAATTTGGAGAATCGGACTTCGTATTTGGATTCAGCGCGCGAAAACGTTGGAAATCGACTATTTACATGTATTTTTCTGAGTCCGGACGCGTGAAAACGGGCAATCCGAAGTTTACAGTGTTTTTCGGGTGCATGGTGGACTGGTGGACCGGAGGGGGTGCCACGTGGCGGCTTCCCGTTGGTCCCGTACGCCACGTGGCAGGAGCGGAGGCGCGGTGCAGCGAGCCCGGCCCACGCAGCAGGCGCGTGCAGGCCGGGCAGGCGCGGGCAGCAGCGCGGGCAGGCGCTGCTGCGGGCGGATAAGAGAGGCCACGTGTTGCCTCCCGATTGGCCGCGTGGATTGGCCTGTCGGGAAGCGACACGTAGCGGCGATCGGGCGCGGGTGCTACTGCGCGGGAGCGCGCGGATGCGCGACGCGTGGCGGCCCGGCGGCACAGTGCCGGGCCGGCCCATTACTGTAGCAACAGGGAATTAATTCCTGCTTCTTCTTCCTCCTTGGCTTTAAAAGGTGTCTTCCTCCTCCATTTTGGACCTTTTGGAGAGGTTTTCTCAGGGGAGTTTTTTTTGGCAGAGCTCCATCAACAAGTCTTCTACAACACTGGATTTTTTGGGGATTTTTGAAGGCCATTTGGATCATCTTCTTCACCAAGATTTGAGGACATCACCTTTGCTGCTTCACAGCCCTCTCCATCGCGTTTCAGTGCGAAAATTCCCCAGGACTCTTTTCTTGGAATTTTGAGCTCATTTTTGGTTCTACGTTTTCACAAGAGGTAAGGCTACAATCTTTGTATTCAACTCTCCCCTCAGATCTCATGTTTTTACAGAGTTTTAGGGCCATCTTTGGGACCCTTTGTTTCAGTCTGGATTTTTGGGCAGCCTTTAGTATTTTGGCTTTTCTGAATTATAGGAGTGGAATATTTGGATGATTTTTGCGGGTGAATTTCCAGGACTCGAAGATCTACAACATTGGTTTGTATAATGTTTCCCAGATATGAGTTTTTATTAGGGTTTATTCATGATCTTTGGAGCACCTTACTGCATTCGTGTACAGATGGAACTTGTTGGATAGTTCAAAGTGTTTATGGATTTCTCCTTCATCCGAGGATGAAAATTGGAGTTCTTTAGCTCAATTTGTATCTACTCTCGACAAGGAATTCAATGGTACCTCTCTTGCAGGATTTGGAGCACGTTTGATTAGGTAACTTTAATGATCTTTTTAAGTGCGATTATATGGTTTACTGCAGTCCCTGTTTTAGTCTTGATTTGAGCAATGCACCTTGGAATGCAGATAACTTTGTGGATATAAGGTATTTTTCAGAAATTCAAGTTGGTACTTCTTCTTAACTTCAAGGTGAGCAAATTATCTTTTATGATCTGTGGATGAATCCCTTTGGAACAGCCCCTAATTAAGCTTGGAAATGCTAGCAAGTTTATGTAGCAGTTTTTGGACAGCATTGTGATTTTGCTTCATTTGAATGTTAAGAAAAATTGATGGTGGATTTTTGAGGACTTGAAGATGGTTGTATGAAAGAGGACATCTTTGTTTTACTGCTAGGAACTTCATCTTGAGGTATTTGGGGCAGCACCTACATTTTCTTAAACTTATTTTCAATTGCTGAAATTCTGGAATTTGAGTGCGCAGTGTGTATTGTTTCAGTGATTGCGCCCAATCCGTAAGGCGGAATTGGATGATTTTTGCGGCATCGGGCTCTTGGGAGATCGGGCTCTTGGGAGGATAAGGATTACTCACGCCAAAATTCAGCCAGGCCGGGCATCGGATCGTCAAGTTTCAGGTGAGTGTTTCGTCTCCAGAACCGGTGGACGGTTCTCTAATTCTATGTATTAAAATGCATGCATGTTAGTGTACCAATATCTGATTGAGATGCAAGTTTGGTGATGACATTGGTTCGAGGAATTGTATTTTATGATATTGAGATATGCCTGATGGAAACTTGCAAGATAGTATATTTATATCTGATAATGTGAGAGCATGCATAATTCGTTGTACAAACTATAGCCTTGAGAGGTGAGCACAAGAATGATATAGTTCATGTGGATTGAGGCTTTCATGATTCAGGGTACACATTAGATATCTTCGAGATATTATATGTTCGATGAATGTTTTTACCTATGCTAGTTGAGAGCATGTTTAGAGAGATGAGGCTTATGTTGCTTGGTTTTGGTGTTTATATTCCTTGATGTTCCCTGCTCATGATTTAGTTTATTTAATGCTATTATTGGAACTTGACCTAGCATCCCGTCATATGCTGCATGTTAACCAAACCAGTAGAGAACCTTCACTTGGGCTAGGTTCTTTTATGCTTTAGATTTCCCACACTTTGCATCTTTCCTGGACATAGTGTTGCCTCGCCCGGGTAGTGGGCCGAGGGTCGGGTTTCTGTGGGACATTGTTGCACTCGTGCCTGGGGGCAGAGTGTAGTCTGGTAGATGAGTTTAGTTTGTGCTAGTGTCGTGGGGAGCCGTTGAGTAGACGGTGGTCCCGGTCCGTCGAGTATCTTCCAGTCAGTGTTGTTGGGAACCGTTGGGGTTGACGGTGGTCCTAGGTCGTTGAGTGTCGTCCGACCTGTGTTCTTGGCCCCGAGTTGTGGGTCGTTCCTGGCTGTGGAGTATCTCCAGCCAGTGTGTTCTGTACCGTGAGCTGTTGGTGAGGCTAGTGTCTCGTGTTTCGTGAGAGCTGATCAGCTGAGTCGTCGAGAGTGCTCCGACTGTTGTGCGAGATGTTCGCTGGTTTGAGTCCTTCCGTTCAGAGCGTGAGCGTGGATTTTGACTATAGCCTGCAGTGCCACCTGAGCGACAGAGTGCACGGATACCTTTTCCTCGGTGGGGTCGCACCCCTCGAGAGCCACGCCCGGGATGGATGTGTTACTTTTGTATCGCGACTTGTCGACACAGTCCCTCTGGCTGGTCTAGTTTTGGCAGCTACGGACGCCCTACGTCAGTCCGGTCCTCCGGGATGTAACGGCAGTAGGTAGGCGCAGGTTTGACTGGACCCGAGGAGGCAGTCAGTGTAGATTGGGTGACTATACTTGAGAGTCAGTGGATGCATCATACTTTCATCTGTTCCACTTTTTGAGCATCTAGATAGAGGCATGGTAGCTGTAGAGTAGCTCCAGCTTTTCTTGTTCAGATTTCATTGCACTGTTATCTTATGCCTCTAATAGACTTAGTGGGCAGACCGTCGGGCTTGTTGGCGGCACCCACTGAGAACTACTGTGGGATGTAGTTCTCACACCCGTCGTGGTGTCTTTTCCCCAGGAACTCCTACTACTGTTCCTGTTGCTCCTATTGCTGATCCTTCTGACCGAGGCGAGAGAGTCGCGAGCTAGTTCCCTACCCGTCGTTGGAGTGTAGCGGTACCCCTTCAGAGGAGAGCTTCAGTAGATTAGTTGATTTCTTTTTCCTCTTTTGATATACTGGTGTAGTGAGGATATTTTTGTATTGAGAGCTTGTACACTGATGTATTTATTGGAGATATCTCTCTTTTGAGTTTTGTATCAGAGGATTTTGTTTATGATCATTTTGGGAGATAGATATTGTACCTTTTTTTTTCAGTTGTGTGCAGTAATTCAGATTTTTATTACAGTAGTTTTTCTTCAGCTCTGATATCTGTTTAGTTGTTAGATGATACTTTTGCAGGTTGGACGCTTCGCCTATGCGGGATTTCGCATAGGTGGCGGATCTGTTGGCGAGCCCGGGACGCAGTTTCGACCCCGGGGCGTGACACCATCTTTCCGGAAAAATACACCAGTGCGGTGGCCAAACCGCCGGTGTGCGTGCAAGCAACCTTGGGCTCATAACGTGATAATTGTGTGTATCATAAACCAGAGCGACCCGCAGTCGCTAGAGATATTAGTAATAAACATGCTTATGTAAAACAGGGGTTAGACACGATCACAATATAAGTGTTGCTTTATTCATGACAATACATAATTTCTTTTACCACATTCCTGAAGTGACGGGGGGGGGGGGGGGGGGGGGGGTACCCAGCTTAATTGTAATAAACAACTCGCCCGTGTTGGGTCACCTCTATAATAAGGATCTAAATAGGGGAAAAACCACCTAGAGGGGGGGTGAATAGGTGTAAACGATAAACACTCAAAAATCTTTGCGTAATAAAAACCCAATGCGGAAATGAAAATAACACGCAAGATTTTTACGTGGAAAACTCCAAAACCAGGAGTAAAAAACCACTGGACCGATAACACGGTGAAATCCACTAGAATTATAACACGTACAAAGGTGATATAATGCACTCACAGACGACTCAACCTTTTTCCATACGCTCCTAGTTGATCTTCTCCTCTCGCTCCGCAACGCGTCTAGAATCCACGATTAGCGTCCAATGCCGAATCCACGGCGTCCAACGCCGAGTCCACGACGTCTGACCGAATCCACGGTCTTCACCCAGTAGCACGCCTCGAATCCACGAATGTACCTCGCTCCGAATCAACGAGAGCGGTAGCACCTTGAATCCACAAGGCCACGCGAGTCCACGCGCCGATTTTGGGAGAATCGTTGTTTTTGGGTGGTGATGATCCACCGAATACTTAGATCAAAGATAGATCGGAAATACAATCTAAGTATTCATTAATTTGATTCTACTCAAAATCTGAGTATGAAAACCTAGAATCAAATTAATTAATATAGATGAAGAAACATAGAATTAAATCTAGTTATTTCCTTTCTTCTCTATATGTGGATATCTCTTTTTCGACCATATTTTGGATTACCCTAAAAAATGAATCGTAGGGTTTATTTATAGGTTAGAAACCATTGGAAGAGGATAAGAATCAAAAACTAACCTTATCTGGAATTTTTCAGGACGACGGTCCGGACTGGATTACTGCGGTCCGGACTGTCATAGCTAAACAGACTATTTCCAGAAAAACACACGTTCGGGGTCCGGAACAGAACCAGGTGTGTTCCGGACTGAATTGCGCATGAACTACCCAACGTTCGGGGTCCGGACTGTAGTCCCCTGTTCCGGATCCTGAACATATACCATGTCCAGTTTTTGATTTTTATGCAATTAAAAATCCATCCAAGTGTTTCTACACTATAAGAAGTATTCGGATCACCAAAAATGTTTAGTTAAACGTACCTGATCCTTTTGAATATTTCTTTCTTGAAATTGAGGTATATGATCCAAACTTTTCCATCTTCAATCTTCAAGACTTAATCACTTTCACGAAATACGCCAAAACAAATTCCTTAACAATCTCCCCCTTTGGCGGTTTCGTGACAAAACAGAAATCCACTTACGAAAATTCAAAAAGGTATTTTTGTTGTTATCATCATACAACAAAAATTTACATTTGAGATCCAAATAAAAAAGAATACACGAGATAAACTCCTGAAACAGACTCTAGACTTAGATAGCTGTACTCTCTGCAAAAGAAATCATTCTTGATAAAAGAGATTGTTAGATACCTCAAGAATATTTAGCATTCAAAACCAAACAGAGATAGAGTTTATACTCACCATGACATTTATGAACTCAGATATGTATTAAGATCATAATCAGAAATAGACATATCATCTAAGCAATAAAATCCAAATGTCATAAACTTGTTAGTAATCAAACAACTTGTTAGTAATAATACATGTCCAAATAGTTAGTCAAATAGTTAGTCGAGGCATGCATGCAATCACAATACAAAACCAAAAGTTGCTTTGATACTTACCTTCCAGAGTTCAAAGTTCAAAGTTCTAAGTTCTCACACACCATTCAAAGTTCTCACACACCATTGTCACCACACACCATTGTCACAATTGTTCCAATTGTTCATATCTCTCTCCCCCTTTTTGTCACTAAAGTAGCCAAAATTACAAAATAAAGGAGAGAAAAAAGTTCAAAGAGATAGAGAACTAAGACTAAAACTTGCAAAACTAAATATTAGAGAGAAAATAAAGATTACTTAGAATCCTCCGAACTAATGCATCCAAGTTTTTGGAAAATTTTCTTTATGCGTTTGTTCATGGATGCTTGTTCCTTTTTGACTTCTCGTATTTCTTCCTTCATTTCAATAAATTCATTCGACATCCGTTCCTGTTCAGAGAAAAGTCGTTGTTGCTCTTTATAAATAGAGGTAACTGAGGCATCAATCCTCTGAAGTTGAAGGAGGTGCAGGTCGTGCTGAAGGTGCAGGTAGTACTGAAGCTGTAGCTGCTGATGTTGAGGTTCGGCGTCTGCGAGGAGGTGAAGGAGGCTCATCTTGTTTTGTTGAGAGGGACTTTACGATAGTTGTATCATTGATGGTTCCCAAGCTATGCATGTAAGCCGATGATGAAATATCGACTTTGAATTTCTTCAAAATTCGCATAATTATTATTGGGAAGGGAAGTCGCTCTGTAGGACGGGCATGTTCCACATACCGCGTCATCCTCGACCAGATGAGATAAGGAATGTTTAAGTTTGATCCCATAGCTGCTGTGGGGTTTCCAATAAGATAAAGAAATAACATCCTATCCCATCTAAGAATTTTTGTTTGCATGTTAGGAAGAATGTTGTAGCAAACAATAAAATTCAAGTAGCGATACTCCGGTCGAAGTTCTTTTGAAAAGACTGAGTTCCCCGTCGACTGAGTATCTGGTAGACAAATTCCATTCACAACCACTCTCCATGAGGTGGTGGAGAAAGTTTGACCTTTCAAGTAATGTGCTCCTTCAACCCGGGCGTTCATCCCTA
Source organism: Tillandsia leiboldiana (assembly GCA_029204045.2). Lineage (NCBI taxonomy): Eukaryota > Viridiplantae > Streptophyta > Magnoliopsida > Poales > Bromeliaceae > Tillandsia > Tillandsia leiboldiana. The sequence continues at coordinate 18,966,182 of CM055075.1, read as the reverse complement.
ACACCTCTCCAATTAATTGAGGTGTGACTTTAATCTTAACATTTCTAACCATTGTTAGAAATTCTCTTTGTCCGTCCTCTAGATCAACCAATCTTGATGCATTCTGATAAAACATCCTCACTGAGTGAAGACAATATCCAGTAGACTCAGGGAAATGACAAATGGGGGCAAGTCCCGCATGGTCAAAAAGAGTGCCAAAGAGTGCAAATCGCTCCTTCAGAGCTTTGACATTGACATGTCTTTCACCAATGCATTCTCTCTTTTCGAAGTCCTTGATTCTTTCCGAGCTTATAAAGTATTGAGGAGTAGGTTGGCTTGCTAGTGGCTCCTCAATGGATATTCCTCGAGCACTCCCTCTTTTGCGTGCAACGCTCTTTCTTTTTGTTTTAAGAGGAGTTTCTTCCATTGGAGCTTTGCCCTTTTCTGCGGCAGTTGGCGGGGTCCTTGCCTTTGAGGATGCAGCAGGGGCTTTCCCCTTTGAAGCAATAGGAGCAGTCGCTTCTACCAACAGCTCATCCCAATCAATAGATTCAGTCTCAGATTCCGTCTCGGAATCATTCTGAGCTTTCTTGGTCTTCTTAGCCCTCTTAGGCTTGTTTGTTGTTCTAGTGTGAACCATAGCAGTCAGAAGAACGATTATCAAAGTGAATACCATCTCTGCTACTTCTTGTGAATGAGAAGGTCCTGCGAGCAACAACTCAAAAACACGAAAAAATTGTTTATTTTCAAAAATTTGAAAAATTGTACTTAAACAATCATTATCATGTAGAGAGACTAGGAATCCAATTAGTTTTGCAAAAAGAATTTTTAAAATAGATCAATCCCATGATTTTCAAAAATTCCTATTATATGCCCTAAAACCGAATTTTCAGAAATCGGAGCCCAAAAATCCGTTAATCAAGAGAATACCTAGCATATAAACAAAACTAATCTATACAGAGTTCTTATTTCAAAAGAAATTTGATCAAAAACTAGTCTCAAATGAAAAAGATACATGATTTCATCCACGTTTTGAGCAAAATAGAGAAAACTATGAAATACCGAAGTTTTGATCATGAAAACTCACTTTGATTCGAGGAACTCTAGTTGGAAAGGCTCCAAATTGAATGATTTCTAGAGAGAGAAGCTCTGGAGACTTGGAAACAAAAGATTATTGTAAAAAAAATCAAAACCCTTTTCTTTCCTATAAAACCCTAGCCGCGGTCCGAAACGCCCTATGAATGCAGTCCGGATCGGCTACCCGCAGAAATTTCTGCGTTCGGGATCCGGAACGGATATTCCGGTACGGATCGGCTCCAAACTTTTTCTTCAGAAAAATTTAGAAAAATTCCAGAAAATCCAGAAAAAGTATGTAAGCACTTTTGCATGTCAACTTTAAACAAAAATCATCAATTCACATCAAAAAAAATAGATTATGCAAAATCTATCAATAATATCCAAGAAATGAAATGAAAATTTATAAAAATTAAATCCCTTAAAGTTGAACAAGTTCAATGACATCTATCTTGATCTTATGAGTAATGCGTTTATCAAATCATTAATCTTGCAAAGAAAATGAAGTACCAAGATCAATAGATGTTTGAAATCCCAAATATGTTAGATAATATATCTAATCAATTTATTGTAAGGAGTGGCTCTTTGAGCATCTTTCAATAAAATCTCCACCTTATACCAACCTTGGAATTTGACAGAGTCAAGTATTCCAAAAAGCATTTTATCTAATCAACTTGAAAAACCATGCTTGGTATACATGTGGTAGCTGCACACAGTACTCGGACGACCGAGGTGGTAGCTCTTTCCTCCATGTGGTGGTAGTTTTTACACTCCTCATTAGGATGTAACTCTTTCCACATCTTTTGAGCATATCAACTTAAATGAACTCCCCCTCAATTGGCTATCAATTATTTAATATATAAAGTATTCAACCAAAAATTGATCTCGATTTCATACTCGACTCAATTGTCAAATAAGATAAAAACTATACCAAGAGATCATTTGAGAGAGAAATTGACTTTGATCAAAACAAAGATGACTTAATTGACATAAATGATCATTGCATCAAATGAATTATTATGATATCCAGAGCATAATAAATTTCTAAATATATGAAAGGATGCAAGTAAAGTCAATTGCATATACTCAATTAATGTTCTATGTACAGACATAGATAAGGAACAAAAACACAAAACAAAACCTAACCTAAGCAATGATTTCAAAAAGTGTTATTTCAAGGAAAGCATTCCAATTGCTTTACGTAAATGAATAACCGTTTTTTGATCCAAAAGTTTTGTTAAAATGTCAGCTAATTGATCCTCAGTTGAAATATGAGATATTTGAAGAATATTTGATTCAACTAGCTCTCTTAGAAAATGATATCTAAGTTCAATGTGTTTTGTTCTCGAGTGCAACACAGAATTTTTAGAAATATTTATAGCACTTGTGTTGTCACAAGAATAGTTACCGAAGTTGCTGAAATTCGGAAGTCGCTCAACATGCTTTTCATCCAAATGAGTTGGGTTGAACAACTACCCGCTGAAATATATTCCGCTTCGGCAGTCGAGAGTGCAATGCAGTTTTGCTTTTTACTATGCCATGCAACAAGGCAATGGCCAAGATAAAAACATGCACCACTCGTACTTTTCCGATCATCCACAGATTCTGCCCAATCGGCATCTGAATATCCTATAATGTCAAGCGATGTTCCCATAGGATACCAAATTCCGAAATTCACGGTTCCTTTGACGTACCGGATGATCATTTTCACCGCTTTCAGGTGAACCTCCTTTGGTGCTGATTGATATCTCGCGCAGATCCCAACACTAAAGGATATGTCCGGGCGACTAGCCGTGAGGTAGAGTAGACTTCCAATCATGCTACGATAAAGCTTCTCGTCTACACTCTCACTAAGAGATTCACTTCCTAATCCCTTATTGCTAGTTCCCATTGGAGTTGGAAAATCTTTAGAGTTTTCTAAATCGAATTTCTTCACCAACTCCCTTGCATACTTGGATTGGCACAAATGGATCCCTTCTTCATTTTGTTTCACTTGCAATCCAAGAAAGTATGTCAGTTCGCCCATCATAGACATCTCAAATTCGCTTTTCAAGGTTTCTGCCAATTTAGAAGCATCATTGTCTCTAGTTGCACCAAATACAATGTGATCGATATAGATTTGTGCTACAATGAAATTATCCTGATAATGCTTCACAAAGAGAGTCCGGTCTGCTCCCCCTCGAGTATAGCCCTTTTCCAAAAGGTGCTTTGTCAACCTTTCGTACCACGCTCGCGGTGCTTGTTTTAGACCGTAAAGAGCCTTTTTCAAACGAAAAACATGGTTAGGTTGTTTATGGTCTACAAAACCATTCGGTTGAGCCACATAAACTTTCTCGTTCAAAAACCCATTTAAAAACGCGCTCTTAACGTCCATTTGAAAGAGTTTTATTTTAAAATGACAAGCAATTGCGAATAAAATACGAATTGACTCGAGTCTAGCTACCGGGGCGAACGTTTCATCAAAGTCTATTCCTTCTATTTGTGAGTAGCCTTGAGCAACTAAGCGTGCTTTGTTCCTGACAATGGTACCATCCTCATTTTTCTTATTCTTGAAAATCCATTTAGTACCATCACATTGTGTTGCTTCGGTGGCTTTGTTAGTTTCCCAGACTTTGTTTCTTTCGAACTGATGGAGCTCTTCCTGCATTGCTTCAATCTAGTAGTCATCTTGAAGAGCTTCATTGACGTTCTTTGGGTTCTACCATGGAGACGTAACATGCGACTCCACAAACCAACTGTCTCCGAGTCCTGACTCCTTCTTGTGGGTCTCCAATAATGTTCGATTCCATATGATCCTTGGAGATCCGTAGCGTTTGAGGTAACGGAGTACTCGGAGGTACATGTGATGATTCCTGCATTTCAGATAAACTAGAAGAACCATTAGATGCATCAACTTTATCAAAAGAGTTATTATGAGAAGATGCATTTACAGGAGTATCATCATCTAGAGACATATCAGGGGTAGATTTATCAGATGTAAATGGAAAGCTTCATCTACTTTAACATTTATAGATTCTACCATCGTTTTAGATTTCAAGTTAAATACCCCATATGCTCTACTGTTTGTAGAATAACCCATGAAAATTCCTTTGTCAACTTCGAGAGTCGAATTTACCAAGATTTTCGCCGATCACGCAAAATATAACAACGACTCCCAAAGATACGAAAATATTTGATATTTGTTTTCTACAGAACACAGCTCATATGGTGTATTTAAAGTTCCCGGACGCAAATACACTCGATTAATTACATAGACAGCGGTGTTCACAGCTTCAGCCCAAAAATGTAACGGGAGTTTCCGGCTATGAAGCATCACACGCGCCATCTCTTGAACAACCCTGTTTTTGCGCTCGACTACACCATTCTGCTGAGGTGTATAGGGTGCTGAGAATTCATGTTTATGCCGTTGGAAGTGCAAAAATCAATGAATTTAGAATTATGAATTCTCCACCTCTATCACTTCGAACACGAACGATCTTTTCATTTCTTTCAATCATAATACGATGACAAACCTCATGAAAAGAGTCGAAAGTATCCGCTTTCTCTTTTAAAAATGTTACCCATGAATATCTAGAGAAATCATCAACCAAAAGAAAAATATACCATTTACCTCCCAAAGATGGTTGACGAGTCGGCCCCATTAAGTCCATGTGCAGTAATTCCAAGGGCCGATTGGTACCAACGTGGTTCAAGTTCTTGTGTGCAACCCTTGATTGTTTTCCCTTTTGACAACCTCCACACACAATGTTATCTTTAAAAGAAGTTTAGGAACCCCCTTAACCACGTCTTTATTTGAAATCCTTGCTAGTTCTTTAAAATTTATGTGACCTAGTCTTTCATGCCAAAGAGTTTCATTATCTAAAGAAACTAGGTTACACTTTTCAGAAATTTTGTTTGAAACAACATAGCAATTATTTTCTGACCTAACCCCTTTAAAAAGAAATATGGTCCTTATCAGTTACAATACATTCATAGAAGAAAAATTAACTGAGAAACCATTGTCACAAAGTTGACTTATACTAATGAGGTTAGTCTTTAGGCCTTCAACAAATAAGACATTGTTCAAAACCGGGCCTTCTGAATAGATATTGTTCCTTTTCCAACAATTTTAGAAGAACGACCGTCTCCGAAAACAACATGTCCTCCGAGATTTTCTCTAAAGTTTGAAAACTGTTTTTGTCACCGGTCATGTGACGGGAACATCCACTATCCAGATACCAAGACGAGTTGTCATAAGCATGCAAAGAAGTATGAACAACAAGACAAGGGAAGATTTCACCTTTGCGCACCCAAACCTTTTTGCTGCGTCGGCAATGAATGTGAAGTTATTCTCCTAGTGAAAGCGTCTTGATTGATTCATCGCTTTTCCTTGACGTCGTCGTCTTGTTTGATGTACTACCAATGTTCTTTTCTTTTGAAAATCTTTCTTTGATTTGCGAGTGAACTCATTGGTAGTAGTTGCAAGAGGTGCTTGATGTGATCTTTTCGCTCCAATCTTGCAATTTCTTCTTATGTGCCCTGCATAACCACAACGAAAACATACCTTTGTACTTGACGATCCCGAAGTAGGTGAGGTAAGTGTTGTCGTTGATTGCAGTGAATTCCGTCGTCGGAGGAGGAGTTACCGACTGGGGCACAAAAACTGTCCCAACCGAACTAGAATTGTCTTCAGTTCGATTGTATCCAAGGCCGAAACGGTTTGTTTGACCAAGACCAAGCATCTTATCCAACTTGCTCCTTCCAGAAGAAAATCGCTTTAAATCATCTTAAGTTGGAAAATGGTCTTCGTCATTTCCATTTTTTCCTGTCGAGCCTCGGAGTAGAGCTTCAAGAAGTACCAGCTTTATCACCATTTTTACATGTTCCTTCTCGAAATGCTCATTTTTCTCTTGAAGTGAAATTTGCTTTTATCAGGTTATCCCTTTCCACTTCAAGACCGTTGAGAGAGAAGTTGCCCTTTTTTACTTCTTCTTCGAGATCCTGCAATCTCCCTCTCAACCCCTTGTTTTGCTTTGCCAGTTTCTTTGAATCCCTCAAAGTTTATGGTAGGCAAAGCAAAGTCTTCACCTTCGAGTTACTCGATTCATCGTCCGTTGCATTCTTTTCAACTTGGGAGGAGTTGGACAATGAATCGATGTACTTGCCATTAAGCACATAAAGGGTGAAGATGTGGACGCGTGGAACGCCGTTGCGTTATTTTCTTCATCACTTGAAGATGACTCATTTGACGTTGAGGTGTCATCCCAAGTGACGGCTTGCATCGCTTTCTTCTCGACGGATTCTTATTTGGACACTCCGTTGAGATATGCCGTACCCTCGGCACTTGAAGCATTGGACTTGTCCCTCTGAGCTTTTCTTATCCTTTGAAAAACTCTCTTGCTTTCTTGACTTGTGGCTTGAAAACCTTTGCCTTTCTTCGACTTTACGAAGGATGAAGTTTTACTTGAATTACCCCTTCGAAAGTTTCGGCGAAATTTTCTTGTCAAGAGAGCAAGTTGCTTCTCAAAGTCCTCCATAGATAGGTTTCGTCATCGTCTGAGGAGGATGAATCCGCGTCTTCTTCTTTCGTTGTTTTTCAACGCAAAACCTGAAGACTTAGAAGATGATGCCTTTCCAGAAGAATAGTTAGTAGGAAATGTCATTTCATATGTTTGAAGTGCACCAACTAATTCTTCTACACGGATTTCGTCCGGGTGTTTAATAGTTTCAATGGTCGTAACCTTGGAACGAAATCTTTCAGGAAGAGTCCTTAAAATCTTTCTTACAACTTTAAATTCTGGAATTTTCTCTCCCAAGTTAGCACATGTGTTTACGATGTCTTGCAATCGTGTATAGTAATCTGTGAAAGATTCATTTTCTGCCATAAATAGAGTCAAATTGCTCGTAAGCATTTGCAGTTTTTGATCTTCTCACAAGGTTAGTTCCCTCATGTGTAACTTGAAGAACATCCCAGATTTCTTTCGCAGTCTCACATGCCGAGACGCGAGAGAACTCAGTTTGCGACAAAGCATTAAATAAGGCGTTAATTCCTTTGCCATTGTAAGAAGATGAGTCAATCTCTTCCTTGGTCCATTTCGACCTAGGTTTGATGGTGTGAACATCAACAATAACTTCAGTTGGATTTGACCATCCTAACTCGATAGATTGCCACACCGTTCGTCGATGGAAATTAAAAAGGCTTTCATCCGTACTTTCCAGTAGGCATATTTGTTCCATCGAAGAACGGGGTCTGTTGATGTTTCCACCTTCAACCATTGTTTACAACCCTATTCCCTCTGATACCATTGTTGGGTTACCTCTAAATAAGGATCTAAATGGGGAAAAAAACCACCTAGAGGGGGGTGAATAGGTGTAAACGATAAACCATCAAAAATCTTTGCGTAATAAAAACCAATGCGGAAATGAAAATAACACGCAAGATTTTTTACGTGAAAACTCCAAACCAGGAGTAAAAAACACACGGGACCGATAACACGGTGAAATCCACTAGAATTATAACACGTACAAAGTGATATAATGCACTCACAGACGACTCAACCTTTTCCATACGCTCCGAGTTGATCTTCTCCGCTCGCTCCGCAACGCGTCTCGAATCCACGATTGCGTCCAACGCCGAATCCACGGCGTCCACGTCGAGTCCACGACGTCTGACCGAATCCACGGTCTTCACAGAGTAGCACTCTCGAATCCACGAACGTACCTCGCTCCGAATCCACGAGAGCGGTAGCACCTTGAATCCACAAGGCCACGCGGTCCACGCGCCGATTTTGGGAAAATCGTTGTTTTTGGGTGGTGATGATCCGCCGAATACTTAGATCAAAGATAGATCGAAATACCATCTAAGTATTCATTAATTTGATTCTACTCAAAATCTGAGTATGAAAACCTAGAATCAAATTAATTAATAGAGAAGAAACATAGAATTAAATCTAGTTATTTCCTTTCTTCTCTATATGTGGATATCTCTTTTTCGACCGTATTTTTGGATTACCCTAAAAAATGAATCGTAGGGTTTATTATAGGTTAGAAACCATTGGAAGAGGATAAGAATCAAAAACTAACCTTATCTGGAATTTTTCAGGACGATGGTCCGGACTGGATTACTACTGCGGTCCGACTATCATAGCTAAACAGACTATTTCCAAAAACACACATTCGGGGTCCGGAACGAAATGCCACGGTCCGGACTGTTCATACATTTCCAGCAAAACCACGTCGGGGTCCGGAACAGAACCAAGGTGTGTTCCGGACTGAATTGCGCTGAACTACCCAACGTTCGGGTCCGGACTGAGTCCCCTGTTACGGATCCTGAACATATACCATGTCCGTTTTTGATTTTTATGCAATTAAAAATCCATCCAAGTGTTTCTACACTATAAGAAGTATTCGGATCACCAAAAAATGTTTTAGTTAAACGTACCTGATCCTTTTTGAATCTTCTTTCTGAGATTGAGGTATATGATCCAAACTCTCTTCATCTACAATCTTCACGACTTAATCACTTTCACGAAATACGCCAAAACAAATTCTTAACAGCCCGGCGTTAGCCCTTGTCTCGAACGGCACCCAGACCTATGGAGTCCCCAAGAGGAAGATAACAGTTATAATCAAATCTTGGTTGCGCAAAGGTAACGACACCCGACAAACCCACACTACCCCAGTAAACACTAAGGCCGACATTTGGGCGGAACGGTCGAGCGGGCGGCGATACGGCTCAATGCCCCCGCGCGGGCATGGGCCCCGCGCGGCCAGCAGCGGCACTGCGCGATGCGGCGCCCGCGCGGGCAAGGGCCCCGCGCGGCGCTGCGCGCGGCAGCAGGCACTGCGGCGGGCCCCGCGCGGCTCTAAGCCCCCGCGCAGGCCGCGCATGGGCTGCGAGGCGGCGGCAGCGGCGACGGCGACCCAACCCCATTACCCCCAAACTTCGAAGAATGAAGGAAAGAGAGCAAAATGAGGGAAGGGTTTCTCCGATCGTTTACCTTGATCTCGCGAGGAAGGGAAGATGGATCGTCCCTCTCGCCACCAAACACGATGATCCACAGGGACGGGACTTCCCCCTCTTTCTATCTAACACCGAAATTTTGACAATTTCGAAAGTGGATCTCTCCCCCTTTCTCTCGTTCTTAAAAGAAACGATCCTAAACAGAACCCAGAGGGTTCTATAAAAAATAATCGCAACCCACAAAACCCCTGCCCAAAAGGCCAGGTTTCAACCTCCTCGAAAATCATGCGAATCATGATCACGATTTTCGATGCGTCGGAGGTCACCCAGAGTTTTTAAATTCCCATTACGGGAGGTCCGTAAGTCGGATTTCCGTCCGATCGCACCGCCGTTCCTCGTTTTTCGTGCTCGTTTCATGAAAAATAGCACTTGTACAAACACAACATCCCAACGATCAAAAATGAGG
>CM055075.1:18894809-18956621 GCA_029204045.2 Tillandsia leiboldiana | reverse complement strand
CCGGACTGAATTGCGCATGAACTACCCAACGTTCGGGGTCCGGACTGTAGTCCCCTGTTCCGATCTCTGAACACATACCATGTCCAGTTTTTGATTGTTATGCAATTAAAAATCCATCCAGTGTTTTCTACACTATAAGAAGTATTCGGATCACCAAAATGTTTAGTTAAACGGCCTGATCCTTTTGAATATTTCTTTCTTGAGATGTGAGGTATATGATCCAAATTCTTCCATCTTCAATCTTCAAGACTTAATCACTTTCACGAAATACGCCAAAACAAATTCCTTAACAATCTCCCCCTTTGGCGGTTCGTGACAAAACAGAAATCCACTTAAGAAAATTCAAAAAGGTATTTTTGTTGTTATCACCATACAACAAAAATTACATTTGAGATCCAATAAAAAAGAATACACGAGATAAACTCCTGAAACAGACTCTAGACTTAGACATCTGTACTCTCTGCAAAAGAAATCATTCTTGACAAAAGAATTGTTAGATACCTCAAGAATATTTAGCATTCAAAACCAAACAGAGATAGAGTTTATACTCACCATGACATTTGAACTCAGATATGTATTAAGATCATATCAGAAATAGACATATCATCTAAGCATAAAATCCAAATGTCATAACTTGTTTAGTAATCAAACAACTTGTTAGTATAATACATGCCCAAATAGTTAGTCAATAGTTAGTCGAGGCATGCATGCAATCACAATACAAAACCAAAGTTGCTTTGATACTTACCTTCCAGAGTTCAAAGTTCAAAGTTCTAATTCTCACACACCATTCAAAGTTCTCACACACCATTGTCACCACACATGTCACTTGTTCCAATTGTTCATATCTCTCTCCCCCTTTTTGTCACTAAAGTAGCCAAAATTACAAAATAAAGGAGAGAAAAAGTTCAAAGAGATAGAGAACTAAGACTAAAACTGCAAAAGAAATATTAGAGAGAAAATAAAGATTACTCAGAATCCTCCGAACTAATGCATCCGAGTTTTTTGGAAAATTTTCTTTATGCGCTTGTTCATGGATGCTTGTTCCTTTTGACTTCTCGTATTTCTCCTTCATTTCAATAAATTCATTCGACATGCGTTCCTGTTCAGAGGAAAGTCGTTGTTGCTCTTTATAAATAGAGTAACTGAGGCATCATCCTCTGAAGTTGAAGGAGGTGCAGGTCGTGCTGAAGGTGCGGGTGGTACTGAAGGCTGTAGCTGCTGATGTTGTGAGGTTCGGCGTCTGCGAGGAGGTGAAGGAGGCTCATCTGTTTGTTGAGAGGGACTTTACGATAGTTGTATCGTTGATTGTTCCCAAGCTATGCATGTAAGCCGATGATGAAATATCGACTTTGAATTTCTTCAAAATTCGCATAATTATAATTGGGAAGGGAAGTCGCTCTGTAGGATGGGCATGTTCCACATACCGCGTCATCCTCGACCAGATGAGATAAGGAATGTTTAAGTTTGATCCCATAGCCGCTGTGGGGTTTCCAAGAAGATAAAGAAATAACATCCTATCCCATCTAAGAATTTTTGTTTGCATGTTAGGAAGAATGTTGTAGCAAACAATAAAATTCAAGTAGCGATACTCCGGTCGAAGTTCTTTTGAAAAGACTGAGTTCCCCGTCGACTGAGTATCTGGAAGACAAATTCCATCCACAACCACTCTCCATGAGGTGGTGGAGAAGTTTGACTTTCAGGTAATGTGCTCCTTCAACCCGGCCTTCATCCCTAACACCTCTCCAATCAATTGAGGTGTGACTTTATCTTAACATTTCTAACCATTGTTAGAAATTCTCTTTGTCCGTCCTCTAGATCAACCAATCTTGATGCATTCTGATAAAACATCCTCACTGAGTGAAGACAATATCCAGTAGACTCAGGGAAATGACAATGGGGGCAAGTCCCGCATGGTCAAAAAGAGTGCCAAAGAGTGCAAATCGCTCCTTCAGAGCTTGACATTGACATGTCTTTCACCAATGCATTCTCTCTTTTCGAAGTCCTTGATTCTTTCCGAGCTTATAAAGTATTGAGGAGTAGGTTGGCTTGCTAGTGGCTCCTCAATGGATATTCCTCGAGCACTCCCTCTTTTGCGTGCAACGCTCTTTCTTTTTGTTTTAAGAGGAGTTTCTTCCATTGGAGCTTTGCCCTTTTCTGCGGCAGTTGGCGGGGGGTCCTTGCCTTTGAGGATGCAGCAGGGGCTTTCCCCTTTGAAGCAATAGGAGCAGTCGCTTCTACCAACAGCTCATCCCAATCAATAGATTCAGTCTCAGATTCCGTCTCGGAATCATTCTGAGCTTTCTTGGTCTTCTTAGCCTCTTAGGCTTGTTTGTTGTTCTAGTGTGAACCATAGCACAGTCCAGAAGAACGATTATCAAAGTGAATACCATCTCTGCTACTTCTTGTGAATGAGAAGGTCCTGCGAGCAACAACTCAAAAAACACGAAAAATTGTTTATTTCAAAAATTATGAAAAATTGTACTTAAACAATCATTATAAGTAGAGAGAACTGGAATCCAATTAGTTTGCAAAAAGAATTTTTTAAAATAGATCAATCCCATGATTTTCAAAAATTCCTATTATATGCCCTAAAAACCGAAATTTCCGAAATCGGAGCCCAAAAATCCGTTTAATCAGAGAATACCTAGCATATGAAACAAAACTAATCTATACAGAGTTCTTATTCAAAAGCAACTTTGACAAAAAACTAGTCTCAAATGAAAAAGATACATGATTTCCATTCCACGTTTTGAGCAAAATAGAGAAAACTATGAAATACCGAAGTGTTGATCATGAAAACCTCACTTTGATTCGAGGAACTCTAGTTGGAAAGGCTCCAAATTGAAATGATTTCTAGAGAGAAGAAGCTCTGGAGACTTGGAAACAAAAGATTATTGTAAAAAAATCAAAACCCTTTTCTTTCCTATAAAACCCTAGCCGCGGTCCGAACGCCCTATGAATGCAGTCCGGATCGGCTACCCGCAGAAATTTCTGCGTTCGGGATCCGGAACGGATATTCCGGTACGGATCGGCTCCAAACTTTTTCTTCAGAAAAATTTAGAAAAATTCCAGAAAATCCAGAAAAAGTATGTAAGCACTTTTGCATGTCAACTTTAAACAAAAATCATCAATTCACATCAAAAAAAATAGATTATGCAAAATCTATCAATAATATCCAAGAAATGAAATGAAAATTTATAAAAATTAAATCCCTTAAAGTTGAACAAGTTCAATGACATCTATCTTGATCTTATGAGTAATGCGTTTATCAAATCATTAATCTTGCAAAGAAAATGAAGTACCAAGATCAATAGATGTTTGAAATCCCAAATATGTTAGATAATATATCTAATCAATTTATTGTAAGGAGTGGCTCTTTGAGCATCTTTCAATAAAATCTCCACCTTATACCAACCTTGGAATTTGACAGAGTCAAGTATTCCAAAAAGCATTTTATCTAATCAACTTGAAAAACCATGCTTGGTATACATGTGGTAGCTGCACACAGTACTCGGACGACCGAGGTGGTAGCTCTTTCCTCCATGTGGTGGTAGTTTTTACACTCCTCATTAGGATGTAACTCTTTCCACATCTTTTGAGCATATCAACTTAAATGAACTCCCCCTCAATTGGCTATCAATTATTTAATATATAAAGTATTCAACCAAAAATTGATCTCGATTTCATACTCGACTCAATTGTCAAATAAGATAAAAACTATACCAAGAGATCATTTGAGAGAGAAATTGACTTTGATCAAAACAAAGATGACTTAATTGACATAAATGATCATTGCATCAAATGAATTATTATGATATCCAGAGCATAATAAATTTCTAAATATATGAAAGGATGCAAGTAAAGTCAATTGCATATACTCAATTAATGTTCTATGTACAGACATAGATAAGGAACAAAAACACAAAACAAAACCTAACCTAAGCAATGATTTCAAAAAGTGTTATTTCAAGGAAAGCATTCCAATTGCTTTACGTAAATGAATAAACCGTTTTTGATCCAAAAGTTTTGTTAAAATGTCAGCTAATTGATCCTCAGTTGAAATATGAGATATTTGAAGAATATTTGATTCAACTAGCTCTCTTAGAAAATGATATCTAAGTTCAATGTGTTTTGTTCTCGAGTGCAACACAGAATTTTTAGAAATATTTATAGCACTTGTGTTGTCACAAAGAATAGTTACCGAAGTTGCTGAAATTCGGAAGTCGCTCAACATGCTTTTCATCCAAATGAGTTGGGTTGAACAACTACCCGCTGAAATATATTCCGCTTCGGCAGTCGAGAGTGCAATGCAGTTTTGCTTTTTACTATGCCATGCAACAAGGCAATGGCCAAGATAAAACATGCACCACTCGTACTTTTCCGATCATCCACAGATTCTGCCCAATCGGCATCTGAATATCCTATAATGTCAAGCGATGTTCCCATAGGATACCAAATTCCGAAATTCACGGTTCCTTTGACGTACCGGATGATCATTTTCACCGCTTTCAGGTGAACCTCCTTTGGTGCTGATTGATATCTCGCGCAGATCCCAACACTAAAGGATATGTCCGGGCGACTAGCCGTGAGGTAGAGTAGACTTCCAATCATGCTACGATAAAGCTTCTCGTCTACACTCTCACTAAGAGATTCACTTCCTAATCCCTTATTGCTAGTTCCCATTGGAGTTGGAAAATCTTTAGAGTTTTCTAAATCGAATTTCTTCACCAACTCCCTTGCATACTTGGATTGGCACAAATGGATCCCTTCTTCATTTTGTTTCACTTGCAATCCAAGAAAGTATGTCAGTTCGCCCATCATAGACATCTCAAATTCGCTTTTCAAGGTTTCTGCCAATTTAGAAGCATCATTGTCTCTAGTTGCACCAAATACAATGTGATCGATATAGATTTGTGCTACAATGAAATTATCCTGATAATGCTTCACAAAGAGAGTCCGGTCTGCTCCCCCTCGAGTATAGCCCTTTTCCAAAAGGTGCTTTGTCAACCTTTCGTACCACGCTCGCGGTGCTTGTTTTAGACCGTAAAGAGCCTTTTTCAAACGAAAAACATGGTTAGGTTGTTTATGGTCTACAAAACCATTCGGTTGAGCCACATAAACTTTCTCGTTCAAAAACCCATTTAAAAACGCGCTCTTAACGTCCATTTGAAAGAGTTTTATTTTAAAATGACAAGCAATTGCGAATAAAATACGAATTGACTCGAGTCTAGCTACCGGGGCGAACGTTTCATCAAAGTCTATTCCTTCTATTTGTGAGTAGCCTTGAGCAACTAAGCGTGCTTTGTTCCTGACAATGGTACCATCCTCATTTTTCTTATTCTTGAAAATCCATTTAGTACCAATCACATTGTGTTGCTTCGGTGGCTTTGTTAGTTCCCAGACTTTGTTTCTTTCGAACTGATGGAGCTCTTCCTGCATTGCTTCAATCTAGTAGTCATCTTGAAGAGCTTCATTGACGTTCTTTGGTTCTACCATGGAGACGTAACATGCGACTCCACAAACCAACTGTCTCCGAGTCCTGACTCCTTCTTGTGGGTCTCCAATAATGTTCGATTCCATATGATCCTTGGAGATCCGTAGCGTTTGAGGTAACGGAGTACTCGGAGGTACATGTGATGATTCCTGCATTTCAGATAAACTAGAAGAACCATTAGATGCATCAACTTTATCAAAAGAGTTATTATGAGAAGATGCATTTACAGGAGTATCATCATCTAGAGACATATCAGGGGTAGATTTATCAGATGTAAAATGGAAAGCTTCATCTACTTTAACATTTATAGATTCTACCATCGTTTTAGATTTCAAGTTAAATACCCCATATGCTCTACTGTTTGTAGAATAACCCATGAAAATTCCTTTGTCACTTCGAGAGTCGAATTTACCAAGATTTTCGCGATCACGCAAAATATAACAACGACTCCCAAAGATACGAAAATATTTGATATTTGGTTTTCTACAGAACAACAGCTCATATGGTGTATTTAAAGTTCCCGGACGCAAATACACTCGATTAATTACATAGACAGCGGTGTTCACAGCTTCAGCCCAAAAATGTAACGGGAGTTTCCGGCTATGAAGCATCACACGCGCCATCTCTTGAACGACCCTGTTTTTGCGCTCGACTACACCATTCTGCTGAGGTGTATAGGGTGCTGAGAATTCATGGTTTATGCCGTTAGAAGTGCAAAAATCAATGAATTTAGAATTAATGAATTCTCCACCTCTATCACTTCGAACACGAACGATCTTTTCATTTCTTTCAATCATAATACGATGACAAACCTCATGAAAAGAGCCGAAAGCATCCGCTTTCTCTTTTAAAAATGTTACCCAAGAATATCTAGAGAAATCATCAACCAAAAGAAAAATATACCATTTACCTCCCAAAGATGGTTGACGAGTCGGCCCCATTAAGTCCATGTGCAGAAATTCCAAGGGCCGATTGGTACCAACGTGGTTCAAGTTCTTGTGTGCAACCCTTGATTGTTTTCCCTTTTGACAACTTCCACACACAATGTTATCTTTAAAGGAAAGTTTAGGAACCCCCTTAACCACGTCTTTATTTGAAATCCTTGCTAGTTCTTTAAAATTTATGTGACCTAGTCTTTCATGCCAAAGAGTTTCATTATCTAAAGAAACTAGGTTACACTTTTCAGAAATTTTGTTTGAAACAACATAGCAATTATTTTCTGACCTAACCCCTTTAAAAAAGAATATATGGTCCTTATCAGTTACAATACATTCTATAGAAGAAAAATTAACTGAGAAACCATTGTCACAAAGTTGACTTATACTAATGAGGTTAGTCTTTAGGCCTTCAACAAATAAGACATTGTTCAAAACCGGGCCTTCAGGAATAGATATTGTTCCTTTTCCAACAATTTTAGAAGAACGACCGTCTCCGAAAACAATATGTCCTCCGGAGATTTTCTCTAAAGTTTGAAAACTGTTTTTGTCACCGGTCATGTTGCGGGAACATCCACTATCCAGATACCAAGACGAGTTGTTATAAGCATGCAAAGAAGTATGAACAACAAGACAAGGGAAGATTTCACCTTTGCGCACCCAAACCTTTTTGGACTGCGTCGGCAATGAATGTGAAGTTATTCTCCTAGGTGAAAGCGTCTTGATTGATTCATCGCTTTTCCTTGACGTCGTCGTCTTGTTTGATGTACTACCAATGTTCTTTTCTTTTGAAAAATCTTTCTTTGATTTCTGCGGAGTGAACTCATTGGTAGTAGTTACAAGAGGTGCTTGATGTGATCTTTTCGCTCCAATCTTGCAATTTCTTCTTATGTGCCCTACATAACCACAACGAAAACATACCTTTGTACTTGACGATCCCGAAGTAGGTGAGGTAAGGTTGTTGTCGTTGATTGCAGTGAGTTCCGTCGTCGGATGAGGAGTTACCGACTGGGGCACAAAAACTATCCCAACCAAACTAGAATTGTCTTCAGTTCGATTGTATCCAAGGCCGAAACGGTTTGTTTGACCAAGACCAAGCATCTTATCCAACTTGCTCCTTCCAGAAGAAAATCTCTTTAAATCATCTTTCAGTTGGAAAATGGTCTTTTGTCATTTCCATTTTTTCCTGTCGAGCCTCGGAGTAGAGCTTCAAGAAGTAACCAACTTTATCAACCATTTTTACATGTTCCTTCTCGAAATGCTCATTTTTCTCTTGAAGTGAAACATTTGCTTTTATCAGGTTATCCCTTTCCACTTCAAGACCGGTTGAGAGAGAAGTTGCCCTTTTTTACTTCTTCTTCGAGATCCTGCAATCTCCCTCTCAACCCCTTGTTTTGCTTTGCCAGTTTATTTGAATCCCTCAAAAGTTTATGATAGGCAAGAGCAAAATCTTCACCTTCAGAGTTACTCAATTCATCGTCCGTTGCATTCTTTTCAACTTGGGAGGAGTTGGACAATGAATCGGATGTACTTGCCATTAAGCACATAAAGGGTTAAGATGTGGACGCGTGGAACGCCGTTGCGTTATTTTTTTCATCACTTGAAGATGACTGATTTGACGATGAGGTGTCATCCCAAGTGACGGCTTGCATCGCTTTCTTCTTCGACGGATTTTTATTTGGACACTCCGTTGAGATGTGGCCGTACCCTCGGCACTTGAAGCTTTGGACTTGTCCCTCTGAGCTTTTCTTATCCTTTGAAAAACTCTCTTGCTTTCTTGACTTGTGGCTTGAAAAACCTTTGCCTTTCTTCGACTTTACGAAGGATGAAGTTTTACTTGAATTACCCCTTCGAAAGTTTCGGCGAAATTTTCTTGTCAAGAGAGCAAGTTGCTTCTCAAAGTCCTCCATAGATAGGTTCTCGTCATCGTCTGAGGAGGATGAATCCGCGTCTTCTTCTTTCGTTGTTTTCAACGCATAACCTGAAGACTTAGAAGATGATGCCTTTCCCGAAGAATAGTTAGTAGGAAATGTCATTTCATATGTTTGAAGTGCACCAACTAATTCTTCTACACGGATTTCGTCCGGGTGTTTAATTGTTTCAATGGTCGTAACCTTGGAACGAAATCTTTCAGGAAGAGTCCTTAAAATCTTTCTTACAACTTTAAATTCTGGAATTTTCTCTCCCAAGTTAGCACATGTGTTTACGATGTCTTGCAATCGTGTATAGTAATCTGTGAAAGATTCATTTTCTGCCATAAAAATAGAGTCAAATTTGCTCGTAAGCATTTGCAGCTTTTGAATCTTCACAAGGTTAGTTCCCTCATGTGTAACTTGAAGAACATCCCAGATTTCTTTCGCAGTCTCACATGCCGAGACGCGAGAGAACTCAGTTTGCGACAAAGCATTAAATAAGGCGTTAATTCCTTTGCCATTGTAAGAAGATGAGTCAATCTCTTCCTTGGTCCATTTCGACCTAGGTTTGATGGTGTGAACATCAACAATAACTTCAGTTGGATTTGACCATCCTAACTCGATAGATTGCCACACCCGTTCGTCGATGGAAATTAAAAAGGCTTTCATCCGTACTTTCCAGTAGGCATAATTTGTTCCATCGA
Organism: Tillandsia leiboldiana; assembly: GCA_029204045.2. Taxonomy (NCBI): domain Eukaryota; kingdom Viridiplantae; phylum Streptophyta; class Magnoliopsida; order Poales; family Bromeliaceae; genus Tillandsia; species Tillandsia leiboldiana. Next base: position 18,947,572 of record CM055075.1, on the reverse strand, counting down.
AGAACGGGGGTCTGTTGATGTTTCCACCTTCAACCATTGTTTACAACCCTATTCCCTCTCTGATACCAATTGTTGGGTCACCTCTATAATAAGGATCTAAATTGGGGAAAAACCACCTAGAGGGGGGGTGAATAGGTGTAAACGATAAACACTCAAAAATCTTTGCGTAATAAAAATCCAATGCGGAAATGAAAATAACACGCAAGATTTTTACGTGGAAAACTCCAAAACCAGGAGTAAAAAATCACGGGACCGATAACACGGTGAAATCCACTAGAATTATAACACGTACAAAGGTGATATAATGCACTCACAGACGACTCAACCTTTTTCCATACGCTCCTAGTTGATCTTCTCCGCTCGCTCCGCAACGCGTCTCGAATCCACGATTAGCGTCCAACGCCGAATCCACGGCGTCCAACGTCGAGTCCACGACGTCTGACCGAATCCACGGTCTTCACCCAGTAGCACGTCTCGAATCCACGAACGTACCTCGCTCCGAATCCACGAGAGCGGTAGTACCTTGAATCCACAAGGCCACGCGAGTCCACGCGCCGATTTTGGGAAAATCGTTGTTTTTGGGTGGTGATGATCCGCCGAATACTTAGATCAAAGATAGATCGAAAATACCATCTAAGTATTCATTAATTTGATTCTACTCAAAATCTGAGTATGAAAACCTAGAATCAAATTAATTAATATAGATGAAGAAACATAGAATTAAATCTAGTTATTTCCTTTAATTCTTCTCTATATGTGGATATCTCTTTTTCGACCGTATTTTGGATTACCCTAAAAAATGAATCGTAGGGTTTATTTATAGGTTAGAAACCATTGGAAGAGGATAAGAATCAAAAACTAACCTTATCTGGAATTTTTCAGGACGATGGTCCGGACTGGATTACTGCGGTCCGGACTATCATAGCTAAACAGACTATTTCCAGAAAAACACACATTCGGGGTCCGGAACGAAATGCCACGGTCCGGACTGTTCATACATATTCAGCAAAACCCACGTTCGGGGTCCGGAACAGAACCAGGTGTGTTCCGGACTGAATTGCGCATGAACTACCCAACGTTCGGGGTCCGGACTGTAGTCCCCTGTTACGGATCCTGAACATATACCATGTCCAGTTTTTGATTTTTATGCAATTAAAAATCCATCCAAGTGTTTCTACACTATAAGAAGTATTCGGATCACCAAAAATGTTTAGTTAAACGTACCTGATCCTTTTTGAATTCTTCTTTCTTGAGATTGAGGTATATGATCCAAACTTCTTCATCTACAATCTTCACGACTTAATCACTTTCACGAAATACGCCAAAACAAATTCCTTAACAGCCCGGCGTTAGCCCTTGTCTCGAACGGCACCCAGACCTATGGAGTCCCCAAGAGGAAAGATAACAGTTATAATCAAATCTTGGTTGCGCAAAGGTAACGACACCCGACAAACCCACACTACCCGAGTAAACACTAAGGCGCGGACATTTTGGGCGGAACGGGATCGAGCGGCGGCGATACGGCTCAATGCCCCGCGCGGGCATGGGCCCCGCGCGGCCAGCAGCGGCACTGCGCGATGCGGCGCCCCGCGCGGGCAAGGGCCCCGCGCGGCGCTGCAGCGCGGCAGCACGGCGCGGCGCCCCGCGCGGCCTAAGCCCCGCGCAGGCGCGCATGGGCTGCGAGGCGGCGGCAGCGGCGACGGCGACCAAACCCCATTACCCCCAAAACTTACGAAGAATGAAGGAAAGAGAGCAAAATGAGGGGAAGGGTTTCTCCGATCGTTTACCTTGATCTCGCGAGGAAGGGGAAGATGGATCGTCCCTCTCGCCACCAACACGATGATCCACAAGGGACGGACTTCCCCCTCTTTCTATCTAACACCGAAATTTTGAAATTTCGAAAGTGGATCTCTCCCCCTTTCTCTCGTTCTTAAAAGAAACGATCCTAAACAGAACCCAGAGGGTTGCTATAAAATATCGCAACCCACAAAACCCTAGGCCCAAAAGGCCAGGTTCAAACCTCCCTCGAAAATCATGCGAATCATGATGCACGATTTTCGATGCGTTCGGAGGTCACCCAGAGTTTTAAATTCCCATTACGGGAGGTCCGTAAGTCGGATTTCCGGTCCGATCGCACCGCCGTTCATCGTTTTTCGTGCTCGTTTCATGAAAAATAGCACTTGTACCAAAAACACAACATCCCAAAGATCAAAAATGAGGGCTCCTACCGTTAACATTACATAACAAGAGTTAAAATAACACCGAAAAGGTCAGATCATTACAGGAATGAGACGTTTAAGGTCTCGATTGATATTTACGCTTCGAGTGGAACGCACCCGTATTTTTATCAGAATTTTTGGAGGACTCATCAAAGGTGATAATTAAGCTTCTTTCGGACTGGTTTCCTACAGATTTTTGATAGTGGATACTTTGACATACCCGCGTGTTATATTTTTATCTTGGCCTACAGGTGGCGAAACGGGGTGTATAAATACTCGTTTTGGATCTACTCGTCGCTTGGATCTACTCGTCGCGAGGATCGCAACCGTGATTTTTCTGGAATTTTTGGAGGACTGTACGCAGGTGAAATTCCCCCTCTTCTCTGCTGGTTTGTATAAACAGCATGCGCTGTTTGGGAGTTGTGGGGTATTTGATTGCTGTATTGTGGTTGCAATGTTGGTTGGAGCAGAGGCTTGTCCGACTGAGTACCGAGGGTGCAGTTTTGGCGGATTTTGGATAGCGTGTGATTACGCACTTCACCGACTTCGGCTTTGCCTGCGGAAAGCGTTTCAGGTGGGTTGCCTTGTCCCCGGAATCGGTGAACGGTTCTCTAATTCTATTTGATAGAATGCATGCATGTTTAGGGTACATTGTTGTGATTGAGAGGTAAGCTTAGTAATGTTGATTGTCTAAGAGAATTGCAAGATTAATATTCATGTTATATTATGAGGACTTGTATGATTCGGATATCCATTTTGGTGATTAAGGAAAGCTTACCTAAGAGATGGTTACCCTCTGTGACTTATAGCATGCATGATTAAGGTACAACTAATAGAATTGAGATGTAAGCGTGGAAAGTGGCCTAGATCATGTGGATTAATGCTTACTTGATTATTGTACATGCTTTAGAGGATTTGAGATCTAGCATTCTTGATGGCTATGTTCATGTTATACTAGATGAGATAGAGTTCATGCTCGATTACCCTTTGGCATATATATGCGGATATTACTCTGAGGAGTTATTATGGATTATGGATCATGGATATTGGACAGGTGTAGTTCATTAGTGATTCTGGCATGTGCTCATACTTATGTGGAGCTGCTATTTGTTATTATCTTGTATCTTCCTTGAGGACAAATGCATGCTTGTATGGACATCTAGATAGGCCATCTTTTATCGCTACACTATCATGTTGGAACTTGACTTAGGAAAACCATGTTTGCTTCTTTTCTCCTTATTCGTTAGTCAGGCGTTTCTTGTTGCTCGAGTTGAGCAGGGGTTTGGGATAGTGTAGTCGAGACTTCGAGTCTGGGGCAGGGTTGGACTTGATTGTGGGTTGTGGGTGTTGCGGCGACCGCGGATATTGGGCGGTTGACCGGATATGTTGTGACGCCCCACTTCCCAGGGGGTCACCCATCCTAGAACTACTCTAGCTCTAGCACGCTTAACTCTCATGTTCCTCTTGGATCTTGCTACCATCCAAAATGCTATAGCCGGGTTAAGAGTTTTAGTCCTATTATATCATTTATATATAGGACTATCCAAATTCCGGGGGTGTCACATTCTTCCCCCCTTTAAGCCCTGACGTCCACGTCAGGCTCAAGCACACTCACAAGCACCAGGCGATGTGAGACTCGTCTCGCTAGCCTTAGCCGACCTTGTGAGGAGCTGCACTCCACTCACAACGGTCATTAGCCGGGGAGCCTCGCTCTACCCGCTATATAACCCTGGCTCAGCCGAGACTCATCTCACATTTCCGGCTGGTGAATGTCTCTGATACCAACTGTGACGCCCCACTTCCCAGGGGGTCACCCATCCTAGAACTACTCTAGCTCTAGCACGCTTAACTCTCATGTTCCTCTTGGATCTTGCTACCATCCAAAATGCTATAGCCGGGTTAAGAGTTTTAGTCCTATTATATCATTTATATATAGGACTATCCAAATTCCGGGGGTGTCACATATGTCCTTGCGTATCATATTGGGTATCGAGTTTCCCTTTAGTGGATGGAGTTTTCCACTTATTATTTACCCTTGTATCAGTTTGGGGATCGGGCTTCCCTTTAGTGGATGGATTTTCTCACTTTGATCAGAGTCGTGATCCAGTCCTGCTATATTATGATGCTTGTGATATTGGTGACATGGTTACTTTACTCGTGTGGGTCGCTCCCCTCGAGGCCACTCCGGAGTAGGCAGTTGACATATTGGCCAGTGAGCGCCAGACCTGTTGGCCAGTGAGTGCCAGACAGTGAGTATCGGTCAGTGAGTACCGATTTGTGAGCAGATACTTGAGACAGCTTGAGCAGGCAGTACCGGGTTTTATACCTGTCATTTGATTGGGTTTATTTAGGCAGGTACTTTTATTGTTGCACTCGTGCCTAGGGGCTGAGTGGAGTCTAGTAGCTATGTTGAGACCAGTGCTAGTGTTGTTGGGAACCGTTTGGGGTTAACGGTGGTCCCGAAGTCGTTGTGAGTTTTTCGACCGTTGTGCGAGAGATTGAGGATCTTGAGTCTATCCGTTCTGAGAGAGAGCGTGGATTTCGACTATAGCCTGCATGTGCCACTATTCGATAGCTAGTTAGTTCGTATGAACACCCTACGTAATTCCTGCCCGACAGTGGGAGGTGGTTGTAGGTGGGCGCAGGCTTGACTGGACCAGATGTGGCAGTCAGCTCGATTAGGTCGATTGTGCACTTCATGTGCGAGTGGTTGCATACCTTTCATTGGTTTTTCCCTTTTGAGCATGTAGATAGCGGCTGGGTAGCTGTTGAGTACCTCCAGCTTTCTTGTTCAGTTTTTTTACTGCATTCTTATCTTATGCCTCTAGTAGACTCTGTGGGCAGATCGTAGGACTTGGCGGTGATACCCACTGAGAACTCCCTTTTGGTGTAGTTCTCACACCCATTGGGGGTTTTCCCCTCCATCCTCTTTCCTTTCTCTCCTTTGTTTTGCAAAGTCGTAGCGGGTGTTGCTGATTCTGCGGTTGCTGTGCGAGGCGAGGGAGTCGCGAGCTAGATCCCTACCCGTCTGTGGAGAGTAGCGGTACCCCTACATTGGAGATTCTGAGTACAGTCAGTAGATTATTTATTTTTCAGCTTTTGAGAGATTATTATATTGTGAGGATCCGACTTGTACTGAGAGCATATACACTAATGTATTATTTTCAGGTTACCTCCCTGTTGAGTTCTGGGTTATTGTATTTGAGGATATTGTATGATTATCATTTATGGGAGATGGATATTGTATCATTATTCCAGTTGTACAGATGGTTGGTTTTAGTTTTACAGCACTTTTATTTTATAGCTCTGATATCTGTTTAGCTGTAGCCCCTTTCTTGTAGGTGGGACGCTTCGCCTATGCGGGGTTTTGCATAGGCGGCGGATCTGTTGACGAGCCCGGGTCGCAGTTTCTATCCCGGGGCGTGACACAAATGGAGTACCCTTTGTCAATAACTAAGGATATAAAATGTAAAAGAATAAAAATGTAATAATATTGTGGATTGTATAAAAAGGAAAAGAAAAAACATATATAAATGCGTGTGTGTTTGAGACGAATGTTTGTAATTGCTAGATGTTTATGTTTTCTGTACTTTTCTTTTGCAATCCTTGTATGAACTTGATTCCGGATACAAACATTTCGAATTGTACTGGCTGTGATGCCCTGGGCAGGCAGGGAAAACTTTGCCCGTTCGGCGTATTTGTGCGCGCGCCCGAACCGACTGAATAGGCAGGTCTCGGGGCATGACAATGTCCCAATTAAACTCCTGGTTTTATAGATGCCAACTTTCCAACTCATGTTTGGCGTCTACGAAAAGAACTTTATGGCCTCAAACAAGCACCTCGAACTTGGTTCAAGGAACTTAGTTCTTTTCGTCTTCGGTGCAGTTTTATGAACTCCAAATTTGATGCTTCCTTATTCATCTACTCTAAGAATGGTATTCTTGCATATTTTCTTGTGTATGTGGATGATTTGATACTTATAGGGAATGATAATCTCTTTTAGCTCGATCTATTCATGATATCTCTCAACATTTTTCAGTCAAGGATTTGGGCTCTCTACACTATTTTCTCGGTGTTGAAATGATTCCTACTCCACCTGGGTTATTTCTTACTCAGCATAAATATATTAAAGATATCCTTGACCATAACAATATGTCAGGTGCCAAGAAAGTAAGCACCCCTCTGTCAACTTCATGTTCTCTTGTTCTTCAAGATGGGTCACCAGCAAGTGATTCTACTAGTTATCGAAGTCTTATTGGGGCTCTTCAATATTTTTGCATCACTCGGCCCGACATTGCATATGCTGTAAATAATCTTTCACAATTCATGCATATGCCCTCTCAAACACATTGGATAGCAGCAAAATGCCTTCTAGGTTACTTAAAAGGTACTATCCATCACGAACTCTCATTCAAAAAGAGATCATCGAAAATACTACATGCTTATTCGGATGCAGATTGGGCTGGCAATCATGATGATCGAACCTCCACCTCTGCCTATGTTGTATATTTTGGTGCAAATGCTATTTCATGGTGCTCACACAAGCAAAAGTCTGTATCACGCTCTTCTACAGAGGCCGAGTATCGTGTTGTTTCACAAACTACACCAGAATTATCTTGGGTTCAAAACTTACTTACAGAACTTGGGTTTTCTCTTACAAAATCCGCTATTATCCACTGTGATAATATTGGGGTCACATATTTGTGCGCTAACCCAGTCTTCTACTTGCGAATGAAGCATATAGTAGTTGATTATCACTTTGTACGTGATAAAATATCAAAAGGACAATTTTATGTGTTGCATGTCTCTACAACTGATCAAATCGCAGATGTCCCCACAAAACCTTTGCCATGCCAACAATTTCATTTTCCGCGGTCCAAGATTGGTGTCTCCGATGGAACCCTAATCTTGCAGGGGCGTTTAAGAGATGTAAGATCATCTCCTACATATATTTAAGGTGGATTTAACTCCAACTTAACTAATCATTTGAATTCAAATTTCAAGTGGGCAGTTATAACAAATCATGACAAGAGTGTAGGAACTTTTAAATATCAAATCTCATGTAATTATCTTCTCTCATTTTTGTATTGCATAAGTATAAGCTACAAACAAAAAAAAGACAAGTCCTTTTTTTCTCTTCCAATCAAACTCCATTTTGGCTGCAACATATATGAGAATAATAAAATTGGGAGAGTAAAATATTATCAATTTAAAATATTATTAATCTTACTTGAGAATGCTCAATTGTGCATCTCAAAAATGAGACTAACAAGCCGTTATATAGAGATTCGTTCACTAATGGATAGTCTTCAATTAAACCGTGCTCCAACTTATAACATTTTGACTAATTAACAAACTCCGATTAAGATGAAGATGAGTCAAAACTAATTTCTACAGGACAACTAAAGCTTTCTTCCAAAAACAATTCAACTAATTAAAGATAAGGTAGAAATAAAATTATGTTTATTCTCATTCAACAATGTACCTATGTGTGCATGAATATTTACTAAGGTGAAAATTCTCATTTCATTGCAAACTGAACCAATTTTCGTTCAGCTAATTATAATATAATAAGCTATTAGAATTTGGTGAAATTAATGTGTGTATACTACTTGCAAAATCTCACAGATATGCAGGAAATTGCATGGATGAATCGATTTAATTTGATGCCATATACTAAAAGGAATTTAGACTTAAAAGGTCAATGTCCCCCCTCTCCGAAAGAGATGACATCCGGATTAACTTTTCTGTGTGTCTATAGCCCTTGGCAGTCCACTCAGTTCATGGTTGTGGCCTCTTTCCTCAATGGAATCTAAAATATCTACTCATAACCATCAAAGTTGGTTTATATGGTCTCTTTATTACTTATTAATTTTCTGAGAAAATTTATATAACATTTACTAATTGTTTGTGGCCTAGAGGTGCGCAAAGATGGCTATGCATTGAGCACTTAAACTAACAATATGTGATGCTCGCTACAAGTGATGAAGCACCACCTCCCCATATCAGCGCGTCCAAACATTTTGAGATCAATAATAGGTAAGATCAATACTATACCTACAACATCAGGGTTGTAGACTTAATAGGTAATGAGCTTCTCGGATGTGACAGCATGAAAAGTGTTACATCACTTTCCCAGTGCATCCTTTTTATTTCCTAACTCTATGTGAGAGCAGCAATTATGAGCATTACTATTTATACACCAAAAGTTAGTGTAAATTTTATATTTTTGTCATTTAAAAACTTTGTTTTTATCACACTAGCTAGTTTTATCATTTTTATCTTTTTACTAATAAATCTCAAAATAAGTTGCATAAATTTTTGGATGGTGGAGATAAAATTTACACCCAAAATGCTGGGTGTAGAAGCAGCATTTTTCATAATATATTACATGCATGCACATTCCAATTGCAGGTCGATATGAAAGAAACGCTAGACATCTATTTATTTTCCCCATCCAATGATATTCTTACAAAGTTGGGCAAAGCCCTGCGGGAGCGCATGTGCACGAGCGCGCCATAGTGTGCGGGCGGGGGTGGGCTGAGAGAGAGAGAGAGAGAGAGAGAGAGAGAGAGAGAGAGCGAGAAAGAAAGAGAGAGAGCAATTAAAATGACAAGGACACGGATATGGGAGAGAGAGAGAGGGAGAAAAGTGACAAGAACATGGGTGGGCTGGGTAAGAGCAAGACAGGAGCTGGGGCGAAAGGAAAAGAGGAGTAAGCAGATGATTGAGAGAGCGGCATTCATATATGAAAGAAGAGAGCATAGAGAGGCTTTTAAAGGACATTTGCCATTTTGGTGAAAGGGATGGTTGTTCTTCTCCGTTGTTGATGTATTCTGTAAGATCCATTGTGATTACTGTTTATTGGCGTCCCAATTCATCCCCTATGTCCCAAAATTTGTGAAATAGGAGAGAGAGAGAGAGAGAGAGGATAAGAAGCATCATACTAGGGTTGCAGAGAGCCATGCTTTACATGGTACGAACCAGCACCGAACTCTTTGACCAGCACATGGAGCTAGCCAAAATTATTGCCTGCGCCGGCTGTGTAAATGCTTCTCATGCACCATCACCTAGAAAAAGCTATGTTTGAGGCCTCAAAATTAAGATTCTAACTTATTAAATAACTGATCGTTTCTAATGGAACTAATAAAGAGTTAAATACTTGGTATTCGAGATTCTAAGTTAGAAGTCAAGTTGAAAAAATGAACAAAGTGTAAATACTTCTCATGCACCACCACCTAGAAAAAGCTATGTTTAATGCCTCAAAATTAAGATTCGAACTCATTAAATAACTGATCATTTTTAATGGAACTAATAAAGAGTTAATACTTGGTATTAGAGATTCTAAGCTACAAGTCAAGTTGAAAAAAATGAACAAAGTGGATACTTAGCATGCTACCCCCTCCCCCTCCCCCCCCCCACCCCTCCCTCTCTCTCTCACTCTCTCTCTCTCTCTCTCTCTCTCTCTCTCTCTCTCTCTCTGGAAAAAACAAAAAACTCATGAAATATATATTATGGTATTTGCAAGACCTATATAAAAAATTATCAATATTTTTACTTTGATTTTTTATATTATGTAAAATAATGATATTTCTTTGCTAATTATTGAGACTGCTTAATAATATATTAGTCAGTTTTAAAATTTTGTATTCTTTTATGTATAAATTTTTTAAATAATACAAATCATATTAAACAAACTATATTTTAATTTTAAAATATCAATTATCAAAGATTAGGCATGTATGAGACGCAAAGTTAATGCAGGTGCAGGCAATAATTTCTCTGGAGCTAGTGAAATATGGCGTAACATTTTGTGAGTGCCAAATAAGTACCATGGGAAAATTGCTCTAGTACGTATAGTCCCGGAACTTTGGTTATGTTGCAATTTATTTCAGAAACTATTTGTTTGATATTGGAGACTCTGAACTTCTAGAAATGTTTTAGGAGTTTGAAATTTGAGACCCAAATTAAACATTTTAAAATATTTTACTTGTTATTAGCTTGGAGTAAAAATTGTTGTTTGGGCTTGATTTATCCAAAAATTTGCACACAACAAATCTATTCACCCTTTATCAATCTGGTACTATTAGCGCAAAAAGGTCCAATCTCTGAATAAAAAAATTTTACAATCTAATGAATAGTAGAACTAAAAACATAGAAGAAATGAAGGGCTGGTAGATGCATACTGCATAATATATACAAATGCATTTGGTGGAAGCAAAAATTTTGTTGTTAATAAATGCACCAATTAAACCTTCCGGAACTTTTGCATGTGGATAACAATCTAAACTTTAGAAAAATTCAGAACTGTTGCCCAGCATTTAAATTTTCATAATTAATCATCTAAATTTATATTCCATTAATTCAAAGTTACTAACATTAGCAAAATGGTCAAGCAACAATAAAAGTAACTTGCTGGCAATATTTCTAGTCTTCTTAACTATCACTCTTATCACGAATAAAATTGATCATTGTTTTTGCATTTAATTTTAACAATCAAATACTTAAATATTAAACTTTTTAACCACATGATTGAATTTTGAAAGGCCCTTCTTATTGTTCTGTGTATTCTTTAATTTTTCTTAACTATTTGGTTGATACTAATAACTTTAAATTGGTGGAATATAAACCTAAGTTGTTAATTGCAAAAAAAAAATTGATAGCTAGAATGACAAATGTAAAAATTTTGAACTTTAGATGACAATTTGCAAATGGGCGAAAGTTTAATAATCTACTCTCTCTGATTATTGACCGAAAAACTACCCTCTAATAATAAATGACCCTCTAATAATAAATGACGATAAGAAATAAAATAAAGGTAAAAATATATATACGTAATTTATTTAAATTATGGACTATTTTGAATTGATTATTTAACCTTTCAAAATTTTAATTTTACGATCCAATTTTTTAATTTGTTTGATTTGAGTCGGTCAATGATATATAAATTTCAAATTTTAAATGTATTATTTATATTTACGCAAGTTTAATTTGTATATTTTATTCAATTATCAGAACTATAAATTTATTAAAATAAAACAAAAGTTTAAATTTTAAAATTAAAATATCGTTGACCAGACTTAAATTAGATAAATTAAAAAAATGAATAGTAAAATTGAATTTTTGAAAAATCGGATAGTAGATTCAAAATGATCCATATTATATATGTTCTTATCTAAAATAAATCATAAATTTTCAATTTTAAAATTTCGGAATCAAAATAAAATCTACGAAAAGTTCAAGGCCTCACAGTGCAATTACCAAACAAGTAATCTAATACGATTAGCTCGTATCCTTAAAACTAACTGCAGCTGCAAGCCTAAATTAAGTACTCTTGTTTATATGCATATTAGAAATATAGCAAGAGGCGTGGTCAAAGTTGGGAGGGGGAGGGAGAAGGGGAGGGGGCGAGGTTGTGGCCAAAGTTGGGCTAGGGCTAGGGCTAGGGCTAGGGCTAGGAATTACAATAATAATTGTCCGTTGTGGTCGTGGGAGCAAGACACGCGGATGCACTGGAGGCTGGACAAGTCGTACGTAACTGAAAAATACAGTGTACCCTACAAAAAAATAAAATATATTGTTCGTTAATGGAGACGAGAAAGAAAGAGAGATGGTCTTTAATCCTCTTAATTATGCTCCACAGCAACATGCTATCATCTTTTTTATTTTTCCCACGAATATTACGTTGGAAGGCTTGGACGATCTTTAAAAATTATATAAAATATTTTAAATTTAAAAAAAAATAATTTTATTTAATAAAATTTAATTATTATAAATATCATATAATTGAACCCGATTAGAACACAAACACATGTCCTCTATATATAAAATATAAAACGATACATCTTTTCAAAAACACATCCTTTAACAAAGGACACAACTCTTAACTAAAAGACATATATAAAGGACACATCCTTTCATAAGCTACACAACTTTTAAATACTAATAATAAACAATAATAAACAAGTTTATAATCTAACAAAATTTTTTTGAACGTTGACTCTTTTACTGCTTGGTAAAAATAAAAGAGGATCTTTTTGTCTTTTTTTTTTGTATTCTTAAACTCGTTTCGTCGAGCTGCAGTTAACGTGGCTTTTTTTTGTTCCGTTTGTTCTTGATTTTTAATTAAATCCTAAAGGTTTTGAGAATCAAGAAGTGCTTTCATTTTAATGCATCAATTCTTATAATATCTTTTAATAGTTTTGAAATTTGGGTTTGAGAAGTTGATTAGCCATTTTTGACACAATTTTTTTTTAGAAACTTCAACTTGGCTCCGATACCAATTGTTGAAAGACGTGGACTATCTTAAAGAATTATATAAAATATTCTAAATAAAAAAGAGCAATTTTATTTAATTTAACTTACTACAAATACCATATAATTGGATACGATTACAACACAACACATGTCCTCCAAATATAGAATATGAAACGATACATATCTTTATAAAAGGAAACAACTCTACACTTAGAAGACACATCGTTTAACAAAGGACACAACTCTTAACTAAAAAGACATAAAAATGACACATTTTATTAACCGTCTCTAACGCAAGTGGCAAAGAGCTTGATGGTTGATACACGAAGCCTAATTGTTTTATATTTCTAGATAATTTATTTCAAAATAAACGAAACGGATAATATGGTATCTTTATCTCTCCTCGTCAATCATGAATAAAATTAAAATCAGATAGAAAAAAAGGGCTAAAAGCTTCGAGTTAAAAAAATGTCCAGCTAATTAAATTTCTCAAATAATTAATTATTGGATAATAAGAGGAACAGTTCTCTCCTCTTTCCTATTAATAACACACAGGTTTTAGCCTCCATTCCACACTCACTACTACTCCCCCAGTCCCCTCTCTAAAATCTCATCTCAATCCCTCTCGCTCTCACTGACTTTTTCCCCTTCCTCTATAGTCCATATAGATTTCTCTATATATGATCATCACCGGTTGCTTCTAATAACACGCAAGTGAAGTAAATGGGAAAGGACGAAGGCAAAAGGAGAATCTGTTGAGCTCAAAATAGAGCACTCCTTTCGGTGTCCTTCGCCGCCCAAGATGTCGAGTTCCTTCAAGAGGAGGTACTGTTCACCCTAACCTCTCGATCGTCTCATCTCCTCTATCTCTGTCCCTCCACATGTAGGATGCAACCCTAGCCACGTACTGTACATCTTCACTGCTCCCACACACAATCAACCTGCTCGATTCACTTTCAAGCTTTTCTGTAATTATTTTTTTCCAAATAACTACTTTAATCCTTTCTTAAGGGTTCAAATCCCATCATTGAAGATGTTGTCTTTACCTGACTCTCAGAACACCTTGGAGAAGTCCTTTTACCCGCAACTTGAGCTTTACCCTCCTCCCTCTAAGCTAGACTACACTAGCTTTACGCTTCCCTATTCTTCCCCTTCCTTCTTTCCTCAAGGACTTCTCCGCGAAGCTTCTTTCATAGATTTCTCACATCCAGCTCCTTTAGATCCATTGCCCAACAATTCAATGGTTACAACACCTATCTCGCCACCTATAAGAAAGAGAGGGAGCGGGGGAACTGGCGGTTGGAGGGCGCCAAGGAAAGATCGACACAGCAAGATTGATACGGCTGCAGGGCCGAGGGATCGTCGGATGAGGCTCTCGCGGGAGGTGGCGCGTAAGTTTTTCGATCTTCAAGACATGCTCGGTTTCGACAAGGCCAGCAAGACGGTGCAATGGCTCCTCACTATGTCAAAAGCCGCTATAAAGGACATTGCCGCTATCTCCAATTCGAACTTTTGTTGGGACGGCGGTCTCAAGAGTACCCACTCATCCACTTCAGATAGTGATGATGTCGTCTCGACTAATTTAGATAACAATTACATGGCAAAGTTCTCTGAGATGGGGGCTAGGCCTAGTGATGGGTTAAAGATTCCCAAGGTAAGAAAGGCAGCTGCAAAGCCTTTGAGAATAGCTTCGCACGATCCAATCTTTGCAAAAGAGTCGAGGGCTTTGGCAAGGGCAAGGGCAAGGGAGAGGACGAGAGAAAGGAAAATAATGAGGTGGGTGAACTTAGCCTCACCGATTAGTATTGAACCGATCAAACAAGGATCAAGATCACACTACACAAACAACCAATCAGGAGAATTAGTGGGTGAAGAAGAAGAAAGATCTTTTTCCTCACTTTACCAGGGTGCAATTTTGAAGCCTGTCTGTGAAAGAACCCATGAGTACGATATGTCTCGGGGGTCGAATGAGATTCTAGTCTTCGACTACAGCCCGAACATTGTGAGCACCAATAGCACGGTTGGTGTCCTCGAAGAGCAGTGGGACATGGAAGGAGCCCTAATGGCTGATGCACACTTCTATTCAAGGCCATGGTAGTCCTTCAACTACAGTATTATTCCATGATCTCACCATCCCTACTTTTCCTTCCCTTTCAATCTCATTATATACTTGACCAGCTCCCTGTAATGTTTGGCCTTCCATATTTGGGTTTTGTTGCTGTTCGAGGGTTTGTGAAGTAAATTTTGAGTGTGTTTTCCATCTTTTTGTATGAATATTTTGCTTAATGACCCAATTAATCCTCAAAAAAATGTGGGAAAGTATGGATTTGATTATTTGAATTAGGAAATGAGAAAAACACAAGTATTGTTTAATTCAATGCATGGAATGAATTTCTCAAAGGAGATAGACAGATATTGGAACAGCAGGTTAATTGTTTCATAAGTAGATTAATTATTCATATACTGATAATATATATTAATAATAATTTCGGATGGAGCGTCCACATGGTTGGTCTAAATTTATCATCAACTTCATACATAGTATAACATGTGCATGGTTTTCTTGTAATGTTCTTATATATTCTCCTTAATTCAAGTTAACATTTTAGAGCTACTTCATCATATCTCACAGCTATTTTTTTTTTCAAATTACATATTCTCCTAGGAATTTAAGTTTGACTAGATTGACATAGAAGGGAACGTTGTAATTAACTTAACAGAGGTGAAACCGCCAATTTTGTGTTTATCTACTAAAATTTTGTTATCAAACATGGCGTATCACCTCACTAGGAAAATGCACTTATTATTTGTAAACTTAGGCATAGATGAAAAGGGATCGAGTCTCAAAAGGTTGTAGGGCCTTTTAAATCTAGTGTTTCCTTCTTTCACTGTACATTATTAATCAATTAAACTTGAAAGGACCGAGAGATTACCAAGCACACAAAAAATCCAAATGGCTGGCGAGGGCAACGGAAATAGAATTCTTTATATATCAAAATATATAAAAATGATCTTAAAAAATAAGTATGAAAATTGCAAAATAATAAAACGAACAAGAGAGCACAAGAAACACAAAATTTACGTGGTTCGGCCAATAATATATCGAACTACGTCCATGAGCAAGACCACCACAATGCATTTTTTGATTAATTCATGGCACAAAAGTATAAGGAACAAAATTAAATTACAAGAAACTCTCTCTTAGCAACTCTCCACATTTTCCTCTCAATTAAGCTGTCTACAATGAATCTCTAAACTCTAAAATATGAAATATAAGGATTTATAACCCTAAAACCCCAATTTTAATAGAAAATGATCTTCGTCATTCATCCGAGTCCCTGATTCACTTATAATCGTCGATCTCCTCTTAAAACTTCTTTCCAAAGTGTTTTTGGATGATTGCTAATCTTAAGGAACAAGATTTAATCAAATTAGAGTCAAATCAAATATATCCAACCCGTCGCAGAGTTGAGTACCGTTACTCAATATCGCATACCGATACACAATACAAAACACAAATGTTCAAACTTTGAATTTTGAGGAACTCTTCAATATCGGTACTCAAATTTCAAGTTTCGATAATCAACATCCAGAAACCTCAAAATTTTGACTTTTTCATCGTGTGTTGAGACCAGAATTTTCGCCACTTAAGGGAGTGACACGTGGCGTCTACCATCGGCTAAAGGGTATCAGCCGACGGAGGTTTGAGTCAGCAAAAAGGGACTCGTGTCTTAATTGAGATAGATCTCAGTCGCGCAAGAATGCGGCACACGACATAGGTTATCTGCTAAGAGCATCAGCCAATAGGAAAAGCAACTGACGCAAGGATTATCACATCGGCTAGGGTCAACTGCGATTGAAGGAAGGCATTCGACCGCCCCGATCAGTCGATGAAGCAGACTGGTTTTAGGTGCGTAGCGGTATAGTACAAGGCGCACGCTATCGGATGAAGACCTCAACTGAAGAAAGGGTCCGCATCTCGAAACGGACCGAGTCCAGTCACGCAAAGACAAAAAGCGCGACGAACGCTATCGGCTGAAGGTACCTGCTGAAAGGAAAGTCAGCCGACAAGAGATGTGGTCAATAAAAAGACTATCGTCTCTTTTAGAACCGTCCGTCGGCCAAATATCAGATCGCCCCAATCAAGCGACGAAAGAGGCGAAGTTAAGGTTAATTCTTAGCTGCTCGAAGCTACAGAAGGAAAGATCTTGGAATGAATGAAGGCGAGATTCAGGCGCGAATCTCGTAACAGATTCCGAAACGGCAAGCGGCGTCCAGCATAGGGAAGCGCCGGAGATCACGCTTCGGCACGACAATTAGGGGATGAATTTAGACGGAAAACAACTACTATCCTATTTAGGATAATCGATTCAAAAGGAAATGGTTGAATGATTCCCGGTAATTCCCCTTTGATTACGCTGATTTCTAAATCGGCGGTTGTACACCTTGGTTCGAACACTGTATGAATAAGCGAACCAACGAACGAAAATGGGTCCGGCAACCTTGTAAACCCGGTACCACCCCAGCTTCTTCATTTATCTAGCAGTAGATTAACTTAACTTTTCATACCTGCATTTACTGTTTTCCTAGGAGTAGGTTTACTTGTAATCCTTCTATCTCTATCTTCTTCTTTATATCCCCTTCTTCAAATTAATATAAAGTATAAACCGACCCATTCGGTCGTGTCTTTATTAGCGCATTTAGAGTGTAAACTGGCTCATCTGCCATATCTTTATTTTGCATTTATTATGCTTCAAAGTTATAATCGGCTTCTTAGCAGTACATTTATCTCTTTACCTGGTTCGGCTGTTTTAAGTTGAAACCGGCGATCTCTCTCTACCTCCATAAGCCCGCCTCGTCTGTCACCAGTCGAGCAGTCGTGAGAGTTACCATAGGAGAATCCGACCGAGCATATCCCTTCTCGGCCCGATCGCTTGATTGTTGGCATACTGCGCACTTCGACACCTTTGGAGGATCACCCAGGGGCCGATCGCTCGCAAGCCACATTTTGGCCCCAACACCGTGATATCGATTCGAAACATGATTTCACAAATTCCAACAAAACTAACTTTATGACATGTTAAAAAAAGAATGCAATTTGATCATATACTGCTCATTTGATCATGTATCTTCTCAAGGGGTGAAAGTGGTGAGAATACACTTACATCGAATTCGACATCGAATTCAATCGGATGCAAATACAGATGTCAAAATTATGCATCCGGTCGAATTCGAATTCAGATTCGGATGTTATATCTAAAATATTTTCGAACTCAGATTTTAATACGAATATATTTAAATATTTTGAATTCGTATTCAAATTCAGATTTTGAATCGGATTCAAATTCAGATATTCAAAAATTAATTTGTATTATTAATTTATATATTATAGAAAAATAAAAAGAGGGTGGTGTAGCTTAAAGTGTAGAGAGCTTTCTAGTGTGTAAGAGGTGTGGAATTCAATTTAATAATAATTATTAAATTTAAAATAATGATTATTTAAATTTAGATATATATTTAAATTTAATTTATATATATTATAATTATAAATTTGAATTTGAAATATAAAGTTAGGTTTGATTGATTTTTATAGGAAGAAAAATGAGACATTAATATATTTTGTGGGGAAATAATGTGGTTTATTATGTTTTTTCATTCATTTTATTATGAGTTTCGTATTAAAATTGTATTTTATGTTTATTAAATCTTAGATATTAATCAACAAAATATAGGTACATAAAAATTTGAATACGAATATAAAATTTTGGTTATAGTGTTGGTAATTCTATTTTATATTCTTATGTGCATATTAGCATATATTATTATTCAAATAATATTCGAATATAAATTCAATTCATATTCTAATATGAAAAAATATCCGATCATATTCGATTCCGTTTTTAGTGAATATGGTAATAAAAATTTAGCATCCAACGCATATCTACATCAGAAAATGATATTGATGCGAATATGGTTTCGTCGAATATCCAACTGTGTTTGATTGTTTTCACCCTTAATCTTCCCAATCAATAATAGGATGTTTCAAAAAAGAACTTCCATTTTCCATTTCGGCTTCCTTTACATGAGTGCCGTTATGATTGGCAACCATTTGATAAGTGGTAATCATCACTTCTTCAAAAAATGATGATAGGAGTCATATAATCAAGATCGAGAGTATAAATCTTATTTTAAATAGTTTATAAACTTTTCTAATCAAAATTTAATTAATTTAGATTTCTTTACACCATTAAACGGCCAAAAGACTCATATCTACCAATAAAATTACAAATTTTGCAATCCTTAGAGCATTAGGCCAATAATGTCAAAAATATTTGAAATTTGATTTCTAAATACTATCAATGGTCTAAATCATGGTCAATAGCGCCGACGTCAATTTGGAAGCTTCATCATCGAAAACAAATGGGTGGCAACGGAGCCCATTTGCTACCTGTCATGCCCCAAGACCGCCAATTTGGTCTATTCAGGCACCCTAACAGGCCCGCCAATTGGACATGACCTCTCCCTATCCGAACAGAACAATGATCATCTCAATACACAACATGCACAACGAGATACATGAATATCAGAGTAAAACTAAATTGTACAATCAACTTTAAATAAATACAATTGTATGAAGTTGGAATTGTAAGTACTAGAATGAACATTTAATTCATTGTTAATTATATATTTTTTTTTCTTTCCTCTCTCAAAAAATATATATATTTATGTTCACTCTATACAAAACGGAGCACTCTAGACCTTCTAGGTCTACTGCTCTGCAAAGCCTTTGCCCCTATCCCGCGCCTCACCAGCGTTATCTGGATCTGTAAAGAGGTATAAACCACGGGGTGTGCCTACGAATAGTTTCCAATTGGTTCATCCACCGAGAAATATACTCTACATCAGTTGGTTCAATGGAAGCATTAGTGACAATATAATATTTTAAGTGGTAAATTCTACACTAATATGTAAGTAAATCTTTTTACACCATTGGTTCAAATGCATCTACCACTATGCTACTATGCCACCACACACTAGGCCACTACGCCAACACGACCACTATGCCGCTACTCTTGGGTTACATCTAACCCGACCGCACTCGGTTTGTGACGCCCCAACTTTCCACGGGGTCACCCATCCTAGATGTCACGTCCCGGGATTTAAAAGTGCTTTAAATTTTTTTATATATATAAATCGAAAAGTCAATCCCCAGTACGAGAGAAGATCTGCCACGTGCATAAGGAATTTTCGCTCCAACCGGACAGAGTCTCCACTATACACGCACACCTAGGCAATATACAAAAATACAATCAAAGTTCTCTAAACATAAAACATCCACAATATTTGAACAATAATCTAAAATAATCCATCATCTACATAAGCGATAATATAAGTCAACTAGAAACTACATGATAAAGTCAACTACTATAATCCATAATCACTAAACATCCATACAACAACTAATAATAAAGGTAACTAGAATGTCAGATGTCATAATCGAAAATGTCAGAAACTAAATAGTAATCATGGTGGCAGGCCAGCTATCTAGTTAGCAAAATGGGACAACTGTACAGCATAGCCTCACATCATCGTCATCTCACCACCCGACGGACTTAAAAAAGGTGTCAATAGGAGGGCGTGAGATACAACTAAATGTATTCCAGTGGATACAACGAGCCCAAAACTAGCAAGTCGTAGCTACTAGTATACAATAATCAAACGGATATAGTAAATCAACAGGTAGATATGAAAGCAAGTAAAAGCAAGTAAATTGACAGATATAACGAATCATAAATACTAAATCGAAGAGTTATAAGAACAAGGTATTGATAATCACATAAAGGAATACATGTTGTAACGAATAAATCCAGTAATGAATAATGAAGCAAGAACAGTAAGGAAAACTATGCGTCAATACTGGAATCCAAGTGCCGAATCAATGCCACTATTGGTCATAATGACCTCTGGCTAATGCCACAATCGGCACCTGTCAGGCTAACATATAACCTTCCACCCACTCGGTGCTATTTGAGACTCACGGGTCAAAAAGACCACTCTACCGGTAAAAAACACCACAACGGGGGCCAGTTCGCTGGTGTACGTGACTTGTACAGCTGGTGCTATGGTAATCACAATGCTAATGCTCAAGCTCGCGGTTTAGTGACTAAAAAACGGCTATAAGCCGGGAACTCCCAAGCGGGAACAATAATCATCAGTGTCAACATCTCATGCAATATAATCAAAAACATTAATCTTTTACTCTATCATGCATACAAGAATTAGAAGATATAGTATAACATAATCATAAAGTCTAAATATCAAACTATCGAATGATCAATCACCTCATGAAAACAAGTCAATAATCATGTCAACTAGCTGATACGGAAATCGAAAGAACAATACACAATCAAAATGAAAAGACTAGGGCTAGCAAGATCTCCAAGGGTCCGATCGACTACGGTACCCAGTCAGGTTACACTATGCTAATGCCTAGATCGAAGTACCCACCTTAGTGCAGACGATCTAGGAACCCGCTACTCAGCTCTCACAGAGTGTGATGACCCGGATCTCCGCAGAGCTTTTGCAGTGTGATCAGCGACTTCTGGAGCCTTATTCGGTGTGATGGAGGTGTTTGTGCACAAATCGAGCCTCAAGGTTGGACCCAGCGCAAAATTTGGATTAAGTTACCTGTCCGGATGCCTTCCACAAATTTTAGAAGTGGAATTTGGCAAAACATACATCGGATTTGGACTTAGCGCGCGAAAACGATGAAAATGGACTATTTACTTGTATTTTTCGGAGCTCGGATGCCAAAACACGGATTTCGAGGCAAGATGTTACTGTTCCAGCAGCCGGGGCAGCGCCGGCGGCGACGGGCAGCGGCGGAGCACGGCGGCGCGGGCGCCGGCAGAAACGCGGGCGCGGGCAGCAGTGCGGGCGCGGGCAGCAGTGCGGGCGGCCGGTCCACGGGACCTGGCGTGCACCGGGACCAGCGGGCGTTCGGCGAGACACGTGGCGCGCGTTGATTGGTTGGTCAACGCACGCGGGACAGCGCAGCGGGCGCGGTGCATGGTGGACCCGCCAGGCTACGTGTCGCTCGCCCATTGGCGGGCGCAGCGACCCGGGTGGCCCGGCCCGGACCGCGGCGCGTGCACCCCGCTGTGGACCGCGTCGCCACGCGGCGCGCCGCGATTGGCGGGTGCGCGGGGCGCGGAGCGGGTAACGTGGCGCTTCGTGGTTGTTTCGTGCGAGCACAGTAATGGGCCGGGCCGGATTCGGGCGCCCGATTCCTGCGCCCGAATCCGGAATTTCCTTTTGGTGGGCTTGGCCTATAAATAGGCCCCTTAGCAGCTCTTTTCCTCCTTTTCTGGGCTTTTTCTCTGAGGGTCTTCTTCACAGAAGTTCTTCCTCTCCCTCTCCTCCACCCTTCGATGGATTTCCAGATTTTTTTGGAGGCCGCAGCATCGGCGTTTTCTATGACACGGCGCACTTCGACGCTTCTTGGATTGTGGCTTCTACCGTCGCATTTCAGTGCGCGTGACCCCCTGAGCTACCCCGATGGAATTTTGAGCCGATTTTTACGGCAGCGCGTTTGCGAGAGGTACGTCTTCGATCTCCGTGTTGATCACTTCACCTTATTTTGAGTTCTTGGCACGGTTTACGAGGCATCTTTGAACCCCTTTTCTACTGGTGGTTTTCTGGACAGCGGAGGCTTGTCGGATTTTTATCTTTTCACTCGGGTATCGGATTTCGACGTACGAGGACTCGATCGGCATCTGTACTTCGAGAGGCACGCGCCCGTACTTTTATTGAAATTTTTGGAGGACTCTTCGAAGGTGATAAATAAGCTTCTTTGGGGACTGATTTTCTGCAGGCTTGTGTACGTGAAGGTTTTGGCTTACGGCGATGTTTTAATTGTATCTTGGTCTACAGGTGTTGGAATAAGGTGTATAAATACTCATTTTGCATATACTTGTCGCGAGGATCACAGTGGTGATTTTTCTTGGATTTTTGGAAGACTACACGCAGGTGAGAAATCCCCTTCTTTGTGCTGGTTGGTGATAACAGCATGTGTTGTTTGGGTGTTGTGGGGTATTGATCGTGTTGTTGTTGGTTGTGTTGTTTGTTGAGCAGAGGCTTGCGCGACCGTGTACCGAGGGTGTAGTTTCGGCGGATTTTGTTAGCGTGTGACTACGCACTTCACCGACTTCGGCTTTGCCTGCGGAAAGCATTTCAGGTGGGTTGCCTTGTCCCCAGAACCGGTGGACGGTTCTCTAATTCTATCTGAGAGAATGCATGCATGTTTTGGGTACATTATTTGTGATTGAGAGGTAATCTTAGTAATGTTGATTGTTTGAGAGAATTGCAAGATTAATATTCATGTTATATTATGAGGACTTGCATGATTCGGATATCCATGTTGGTGATTAGGGAAAGCTTACCTAAAGGATTGTTACCCACTGTGACTTATAGCATGCATGATTAAGGTACAACTAATAGAATTGAGATGTAAGCGTGGAAAGTGGCCTAGATCATGTAGATTAATGCTTACTTGATTATTGTACATGCTTTAGAGGATTTGAGATCTAGCATTCTAGATGGCTATGTTCATGTTATACTAGATGAGATAGAGTTCATGCTCGATTACCCTTTGGCATATTTATGCGGAATTGATATATTATAGTCACGATTTATTAGCATGCCATGTTAGCACATAGCCTTTCGTGAGGACTGATCATTCAAGGGGACAGGATGATGTAGCTATATGCGGATATTACTCTGAGGAGTTATTATGGATTATGGATCTTGGATTATGGACATGTGTAGTTCATTAGTGATTCTGGCATGAGCTTATACTTATGTGGAGTTGCTATTTGTTATTATCTTGTATCTTCTTTGAGGACAAATGCATGCTTGTATGGACATCTTGATTGGCCATCTTTTATCGCTACACTATCATGTTGGAACTTGAATTAGGAGAAACCATGTTTGCTTCTTTTCTCCTTATTCGTTAGTCAGACGTTTCTTGTTGCTCGAGTTGAGCAGGGGTTTAGGATAGTGTAGTCGAGACTTCGAGTCTGGGGCAGGTTGGACTTAATTGTGGGTTGTGGGTGTTGTGGCGACCGCGGATATTGGGCGGTTGGCCGGATATGTCCTTGTGCATCAGATTGGGTATCGGGTTTCCCTTTAGTGGATGGAGTTTCCCACTTATTGTTTACCCTTGTATCAGTTTGGGGATCGGGTTTTCCTTTAGTGAATGGGTTTTCCCACTTTGATCAGAGTCGTGATCCAGTCCTGTTATATTATGATGCTTATGATACCTGTGACAGTGATACTTTACTCGTGTGGGTCGCTCTCCTCGAGTGCCACTCCGGAGGTAGGCCTATGACCGAGCCATGTGTGCCGGTCTGATACTTATTTTGGGATGCGAGCCATGTGTGCCGATCCCGCGGATTCGAGCCATGTGTGCAGATTCCGCTACTGAGTTCTTGAGATACTGAGTTCGTGAGATTGATGACAGAGCAGGCAGTACCGGGTTTTGTACCGGTTCATTTGATTGGGTTTATTCAGGCAGGTACTTCTATTGTTGCACTCGTGCCTGGGGGCTGAGTGGAGTCTAGTAGCTGTGTTTAGACTAGTGCTAGTATTGTTGGGAACCGTTTGGGGTTAACGGTGGTTCCGAGGTCGTTGTGAGTTTTTCGACTGTTGTGCGAGAGATTGAGGATCTTGAGTCTATCCGTTATGAGAGAGAGCGTGGATTTCGACTATAGCCTGCATGTGCCACTATTCGATAGCGAGTTAGTCCGTATGGACACCCTACGTAATTCCTGCCCGGCAGTGGGAGGTGGTTGTAGGTGGGCGCAGGCTTGACTGGACCAGATGTGGCAGTCAGCTCGATTGGGTCGATTGTGCACTTCATGTGCGAGTGGTTGCATAGCTTTCATTGGTTTTCCCCTTTTGAGCCTGTAGATAGAGGCTTGGTAGCTGTTGAGTACGCCCAGCTTTCTTGTTCAGTTTTTACTGCATTGTTATCTTATGCCTCTAGTAGACTTCGTGGGCAGATCGTTGGACTTGGCGGTGGTACCCACTGAGAACTCCCTTTTTGTGTAGTTCTCACACCCATTGGGGGTTTTCCCCCCATCCTCTTTTTTTTCTCTTCTTTGTTTTGCAGAGTCTTAGCGGGTGTTGCTGATTCTGCGGTTGCTGTGCGAGGCGAGGGAGTCGCGAGCTAGATCCCTACCCGTCTGTGGAGAGTAGCGGTACCCCTACCCTGGAGATCCTGAGTACAGTCAGTAGATTATTTATTTTTCCGCTTTTGAGTGATTATTGTATTGTGAGGATCTGACTTGTACTGAGAGTCTGTACACTGATGTATTATTTCAGGTTACCTCCCTATTGAGTTCTGGTTTATTGTATTTGAGGATATTGTATGATTATCACTTATGGGAGATGGATATTGTATCATTATTTCCAGTTGTGCAGATGGTTGGTTTTAGTTTTACAGCACTTTTTTTTTATAGCTCTGATATCTGTTTAGCTGTAATCCCTTTTCTTGCAGGTAGGACGCTTCGCCTATGCGGGGTTTTGTATAGGCGGCGGATCTGTTGGCGAGCCCGGGTCGCAGTTTCGACCCCGGGGCGTGACACAGAGACTCCTGACTGCTCAGGCCTAACTCAAATTCACTGGTCAGTCACGGTCTCACACAAACCCGACCCAATGATTGACATAGTATATACATACTAAACCATGTACTTATATCTAAGTCCCGGGATCCGCCGGAATTTTCGGTAATCCACCTATTGACCACTAAAATAGTCCAAAAAGTGAGTATAAGCTACTGAATCAATCCAAACTTCACCTGCTGCCCCGAAACGCTCCGTGTAAGGCATCCGGGCAGCAATAATTAACGGTGTGCCATTATGAAGTCTAACTGTGCCATAATTAGCGAAATATCGTCCCAAATTGCTGATTTCGGCTCCAAAAGTCACCAACGCGAACTAGAGGATGCTGGGTCAACCAGCACAGTGTTGGACCAGCCAAGGACACTTGGTGATCATAAATGTTTCGCTAATTTTCTCAGGATGTGGATTTCGCGCCGAAACAACGATAAACCGGCGATTTCGCCTATTTACGACTCGTAAATCAAATTTAATCTAACGAAAGCCACCGAATCTCGAACAATCAGTCCAGAGGTCACGTGCACACTGCCCGAGGTATCCCACATGGCTAAAATTACATCTAGACCCCTAGCCAATCCATAATTTGCATAAATACTCTATATTTTTAAGTTTTAGGCTTGTTACCTTGATCTAGAAAACTTCAGACTGAACCGAAGGTGCTGGGAGATGGACCTTGACTCACTAAGACTAATGCTCGTTGTTGGAGATGTGCTTGGTGTCTAGGAAGTGCCTCGGGTCAACCTACAAATTGGTAAAAGATCCAACTCATGAGATCATTTCATGATGTCCAAACTAATGAGATCTGAGGTGAGCATCATGCTCAGGGAGGTCCAAGAATGCAAGGGCTTACTTACGTGAGCTCCGCAAGTCGCTGGAGTGGTCGCTAGAGTAACCTCGGCCAAGATCAAGAAGGCTAGGGCTCGATTTTGGCTTCTTCACAGAGCTCGGCTCTAGGGGGGAAACTGTCACGCCCCGAGATCACCAATTTGAACAGTTCGGGCATACCAACAGACCCGTCAATCGAGTTTGACTCTATTCATATGGATGAGCATGAATTATTTACTGATTATTACACTAGACTTCAAAATATAATCAATACATGTGTTAATTTAGGAGAAAAGATCCCGGAGTCGAAAGTTGTAAGAAAGATACTTCGGACTCTTACGGAACGGTTTAGGGCAAAGGTTGCCGCCATTGAAACCGTTAGTCATCCGAATGATATGAGAATAGAGGAATTAGTAGGTGCTTTACAAACATATGAAATGACTTTTCCTACTAATCAAGTG
Organism: Tillandsia leiboldiana; assembly: GCA_029204045.2. Lineage (NCBI taxonomy): Eukaryota > Viridiplantae > Streptophyta > Magnoliopsida > Poales > Bromeliaceae > Tillandsia > Tillandsia leiboldiana. The sequence goes on along the minus strand of CM055075.1, from coordinate 18,921,130 downwards.
TCACGCCCCGGAGGTTCTAAAAGTGCGGAAAAACGTATCCATTTTTTTTTTCTTAACTGAACCTCGCCTCCGGTGCGCACCAGACCCGCCACAAGTACAAATTCGCTCCCCAAACGGGCGGAGCCTCCTTCGTATATGCACGGCGTTCCAAGCACGACAATTACTTTAACCATGCAATCCATGACTGACAACGAGGAGAGACTAGATTTAACCAAACCATTACAACTATCACATTCAAACTAGCATAAACCCATAGGTTTGGAAGTCGGTGTCCACTCGACACCCAGTTTTACAAAACGTTTTCGCAGATTCTTTTTGGCGGCCATTTTGCTTGAAAAGATAAATCCACGGGTTTTAAAATCAGTGCCCACACGACACTTGGTTTGAAAATACATTTGAAACCATGTTTGTACTTGAAAACGAGCCGCAATCACACCTCTTAACATTCACAGATAAGAGAAGAAAATCCTACTCGAAGTCCTCATTCCAACATCCACAAGAAACCATACTCAAGTAATCACAGCTAGACTAACCAAACACAATATAAGATAACTATAAACTATAAAGTTTAATAGCCTCAAGGGCTATGGTCCTCTAACCGTTGCCTCACCGTCGTCCCGGTTCCCACCCCTGCTCGGACCTGTCACAGCGTGGGTAGTTAGTGACTGATAAAGTAGATATAAACAGTAAATACAATAACTCAAAAGACAAACTGATACACCGGAGCATTTATTTCCCCCTCATGTACCGCTAAATTCCTGTCACAAAACAAGTTGGGCACCAACCCCAGAATACCGAAACAAGCTGGGCTCCAACCCTAGATAGCTATTGGGCTCCGACCCCAAATAGCGTGCTCATTTTCTTGGTGCCTCTAACCCCTCCACTGCCCAAGTAGCAGTCGCCTCTCCTTGAGGGGTCCCCACTAACCTCTCCTTGTGGGGTACACGGGTAAAACAACTTACCATCTTTCCGGAAAGATACACCATGTGCGGTGGCCAAACCGCCGGTGTGCGTGTAAGCAATATGAGTGTAAAACAATGTTGCGACCTCAACCGCTTTAATCAGATTAGTAAAACAATCATGCAACCGCAGCCGCCTCAATGAGAATAGAATATGGGATTTACATGCAATGGGGTTAGTCACTTTTACCAAAAATATCTACTCTACCAAACGAAATACTCGGGAACGACCCTGCACCGAAATTAATCAAAAGTACCCACCTGAACGAAGATCAGTGACCGCGCCCATGTCCCTCCTAGGCAATCAGTACTTCACGCGGCCTAATAAGATAACCAAAAACACCTTTTAACACTTTTACCCTAAACAGGCAAAACAGTGGTCCCGACCACTGTAACAATAGACCGACGAAAACCAAAATCACTATACCAAGCGGACCGTGTCGTCCAACCAAAAACCGTCGAACCAAAAACTGTCCCGAAAGAACTACATCGTTGTTAAAAATATCGTCGTGGTCAAAAACACTCAAAAACGATATGAAACGGGCCGAAAACGGAGCTACCGGACTCTCCCGTTGGGGGCTGGTGCACGGAGCCGTGCGTGGACCGGGTCTGGGGCCAAGGGTGGCGGCGGCCGCAGACCAGGAGCGCACTGTGCGGTAGACCGCAGCGCTTTGGGCCGGGCCGCGCACGAGCAAGAGCGCGCGCCGGGTTCACCAGTTCCCGGTCGTGGCGGCAGCACCTGGTGCACGCCCAGGCGTGGACCGCGCTTGCGGGCTGGGCTGGCGCACGCGCCCGTGCGCCGGGTCTGCGCCCCCAGGTCGCAGAGCCGTGCGCCGGGTGCACGCCCCGAGTGTGGACCGCGCCTGCTGGGCTGGCGCACGAGCCCGTGCGCCGGGTCTGCGCCCCCAGGCAGCAGAGCAGTGCGCCGGGGTGCACGACCCGCCGGTGGACCGCGAGGCTGGGGAGGCCGTACGGGGTGAACAGTAACACCCCGTTTCGCGTTTTCTTCTCCGTTTTCGCCCCCGCGCGGCTCCGACGACGACCCCGTGAACATGATAACGACGGCGGCGGCCTCCCGTTAACTCCCCCATGCTCCAACAGACACCAAAATAACCCAAACAAAAACTCTGAATTGCTCCAACGATAAAACCATTGATCGGAGACCCAACGAAAACATCGATCGGTAACCCGATCAAACCTCCGATCAAGACCGATTAAAAACCATTGATTAAACTCGGTCGAAACACGAACAAATCACCGATCAAAATCAATCAAAAACCCATGATCAATTTACCGATTAAACCGATCTCTAGAGAATACGGAAAAACCCGCGATTAAACCGACGAAGGAGAGAAATAACGATTCCTAACCTTACTCCGATGGAGGAAGCAACGTGATCCCGATCTCCGTTCTTTGCGGTGGTGAGAATCCGGATCCGCCCTCCGATGGCGGTGATGTCTCGTTCTCCGGTCTCCGGCACGTTGATCGGGGCGATCGGGTTCCTCCGCTTCTTCCTTTTCTATTTCTTGTTCCTCCGGTTAGGGTTTCCTTTTCTTTTCTCTTTTCTCCTTTCTCTTTTTTTGAACTAGGGTTTCGTTTGGTTTTCGGCACGCACAAAAGGGAAGGGTTTTAGGAGGCGATCTTTTTAAAACTAGGGTTTTCCTTTCGGTACGGGAAATAAATCTTATTATTAATTTATTTCTTTTATTTTCCCTTTTCATAAGTACGTACCGTCAAATCCACATCGGGTATTTCAAATCTCTAATTAATTATTTAATTAATCCCTGAAGATAATTCCTTAGGGATATTTTCTTAAAGATAAATCCTTAACGATAATCCCTTGGAGATAATTCCTTAAAGATAATTCCTTAAGCATAATCCCTTGGAGATAATTCCTTAAAGATAATTCCTTAAGGATAATTTCTTATCTCCTCGAAAAGCGTGCACGATCACTTGCAAGGATTTCGATGCACCTCCCGGTCACCGCGATCCTAACAACCCCTTTCTGGGGGTTCCGTAAATCGGAATCCGGATCCGATCGCACCGCCGTTCTCCGTTTTTCGAGCTCTATCGCAGAAAAATATCCGCACCACAAGATTATCCACTTAAGTAAATTCGTTACTTTAATTCCTCCAAACATAATCTTTATTAGCATGAGAGTAATACGTTACAAAAATCTGTGATATTACATCAAGTTTCTTCCAAATCTTCTTCTAAGCTTACAGGTATTGCATTCAAATCAACAAAGGAAGAAGATAGCGAATCAAGTTCCGACGATGAAATCTCTTTTGCCGATTTTGAAAAACAACTGGTGCGGATCACAAAAAAATTTCGTCGGAAGTTTTGGAAGAATCGAACCGATGGATCTTCATCCTCGAAACCATCTAAAGGATCATCGGATTCTAAATCCTCTAAACTCAAAAGCTTTGCAAAACCTTCTAAAGAAAACGAAAAAGATGAATTCGAAGGGGAAATCCAATGCTATAGATGCAAAGGCTACGGCCATATGTCAACGGATTATCCTTCTAAGAAATCATATAAAAAGAAGGCTTTCCCAGCTAAAACTTGGGACGATTCTACTTCCGACGAATCGACCTCAAGTAAAGAGGAAAAGGATAAAGTTGTTGCTTTTCATGCTTCTCAAATTCCCTCCTCTAATTTTTGCTTATCATCTTTAATTACTGACTCTACTTCTTTGATTTTGCATGAAACATCAACATCCGATGGAGAGTCATCAACTGAGGGGGAGTCGGACGAAGAAGAACTCGTTGAGACATACCAACAACTTCTTACGGAATCAAAGAAGATGGCCAAGCATATTAAGAAGTTGAGGAAGCAACAACTAGAGGTTCAGGACGAGAACCGTGCTTTAAAGATCAAACTTCATGATCTCGAGGAGGAACGAGACCTTTTATTGGATAATAATAAAATCCTCCAAGAAAAGCAAAACCAATCGGAAACAATCATTAATTCCCATACTAACAAGATTGGTTTTCTTAAAAAGCAGTTTGAGGAAATTCATGTCACCAACCAAGGTTTGACTAAGCAAGTTCATCAACTCAAATCCGACATACAAAAGCTTTCAACCGGTTCCAAGAAATTTGACGGTGTGTCCGGATTAGGTCAAACAAGCAAAGTTGGTTTGGGATTCAAAAAGAATCAAACTATGAAGGCTTCAAGTTCCACAACTAAATTGAAAGGAAGAACTTGCCACCAATGTGAACTTGAAGGACACTTGATGAAGACGTGCCCGAAAAAGAGAAAGAAGAATTATTCGGCAACTTCATCTACGGAGCGGACTCAACGGAATCAAAAGCAACATCAATTCAATGGAGTTCCCTCAATCCACCAAAGGTCCGAGCCGCAACATCGATCATTCAAGTGGATCATTGCAACGCAAAGACCTAAGGTGGACCAACAGTCAAAGCCAACAACACCCGGCCACAATGAATCAAGACAATCCAAAATCCGACGATTTTGGATTCGGAAATGTGATATCTTTCCTTGTCTTAAGTTCTAAATTGCTTTTGACTGTATGTAATGCTTTGATTGGTTTTCTCTTCATATTTTTCTTGATCTTTGCATTACATGATTTCAATGCTTTTCATTTTTATTTATATTTTGTTTTCAAACAAAAGGGTTTTAACGAACGAGTGCATTGAATTTGAAAAGGGTTTACTTTCATTCACTCCTAATTAATTTCACAATTAATTATCAACTTTACTCCATAATCATAATCTTTGAAGATATTCCATTATAGGAGTTTTTGATAGTTATATTCATCAAATTTTAGTAATCTTGTGTGATCTTAAGATGCTTAACCTATCTCGGTTGTGTGAATTCATTGTGATAAACATGAGACAACCAATAGACTAAAATTTGGGATTTAATTCTTTCTCGTAAGAGATTGCATTCTTACAAGGGTAAATAAACGAATGAAAAAGATGTGGAAAGAGTTACATCCGAAAGGAGTGTGAAAACTACCACCACATGTTGGAAAGAGCTGCCACCCCGGTCGTCCGGTTTGTGTGTGATGCTACCACATATTATGGATGCTTGATAATATTTTTTGGAAAAATCTTTAGATGAAGCATTTGGAGATTCATTTTCAAAGTTCTTATATTTTGAACAATCTCTTGGTAGGTATAAGGTGGGATAGTTGAAAGATGCTCAAAGAACCACCCTTAGGTATTTTAGTGCTTATCTCAAATTTGAAAGGGTAGAAATCAAATTGATGTCATTTGGAAATCTCTGTAAGTCATCTTTGTAAATCCGTTACATCTTGATGGAGTTTGGATCTCTAGATTATTTTTGATGACTTGTGTTTGATTTATATAATATGAAAAACGGTTTATAATGTTTTATCTTTGTTTTTCATGATTTCGGAGTAAATCTTTTTAATTCTTGTAAAATTAATTGGATTGAATGACATCTATGTAATCTCATTATTTTCAAGCACTTAAATTGTTTTTTGATGGCACGCAAATCGGTATTTGAAAGATTTTAAAATTGGATTTGTTTCAAGAATTTTTGTGATTTTTGCTCTTGAGTACCGGTACGCAATTTGCGTTTTTGTTATATACCGGAACTGAGCTTTTATCTCTCTTTCTCTATGAACTAATGCTGTTAGTGATTTCCTTTTGTCTAGTATGTTCACTGTTTGACAATTTGTGACAAAAAAGGGGAGAAGAGAAATGACGGAGATGAGATCATCGAGATAGGGGGAGATGATTCGAGATAGGGAGAGATGATGAAAAAGGAGCCGAAAAATAAAAAGAACCAAAAGGACGAATCAAATGTAGGAATTACATTTAATTTCTAACGACTGACTTTTAATTTTGTTTGGAGTTTTGTTTTGCAGGATTTACATCACTTTAAGACTCCAAGTCCTAAGTCATAGAGTTTGTTCTATGTCTGGTTCAAATGTATTTTTATTTATTGGATCTTTCACGCAAAGAAAGTCAATGTTTTGGTGATGACATTGAGTTTCGATTTTTTGGTTTAAGATGAGTGTCTTGAGCATTTTATGTATTTTTTAGTTTTGTCACGAAATTGCCAAAGGGGGAGATTGTTACGGCTTTTTGTGTTGGCATATTTCGTGAGTTGAGTCGGAGTCTTGAAGTGATCAAATTGTCAATCAGCAATCGAAGACTCAGAGAAGATTCAACAAGAGGTCAAGTTGACACTCAGTGTTTTGAGTCTTGAAGATTGAAGTTGAAGAATTGTGGATCATGTACATCAATCTCAAGGAAAATGGATTCGGAATGATCAGGTACGTTTAACTAAATAATTTGGTGATCCGAATACATTTGTGTAGTTTAGAAATACTTGGATAAGTTTTCATTGCTTAAAAATCAAAAACTGGACATGTTGGATGTTCAGGATCCGGATCAGACCATTCCAGTCCGGACCCCGAACATAGTTTAGTTCATGCGGAAATCCAGTCCGGACCTCCCCTGTTTCAGTCCGGACCCCGAACTATGTGTTTGATGAAATCGCATGAACAGTCCGGATCAGGAAATTCCAGTCCGGACCCCGAACTGTTTTTTCAGGAAAATTGCTGAAAAAAGACGGCAGTTCCGGATCAGCCAAATGCAGTCCAGACCGTCGTGCGGGAAAAATTTTGTTAAGTCAGTTTTTGATACTTATCTCTTTCCGAAGATTTCTAACCTATAAATGGACCCTAATTTCATCTTTTAGGGTATCCGGAAAATGGATCAATCCACATATAGAGAAGAAAGGAAAACACGATTAATTCATGTTTCTTCATCTATATTGATCAATTTGATTCTAGGGTTTCCAAACTCCTGATTCTTGTAGAATCAAATTGATGAATATTTAGATGGTGTTTTCTTATCTATCCTTGATCTAAGTATTCGGCGGATTATCATCACCAAGAAAAACAACGATTTCCCAAAATCGGCATCGTGGATTCGATATGTTGAAGGCGTTTCGCGGATTCGAAACGTGTGCTCGTGGATTCGAGTGGTGCTCGTGGATTCGAGTTGCGTTCGTGGATTCGAACGTGTGCAGTGGACGTGCAGTCGGTGAGCGCAAGATCCGAAAAAGTTGAAGGAGGGGTTGGAGTCCGTGGAGTCGGTAATCACCTTGTTATTCTTCTATTCTTAGTGGATTGTTATTGCGTGTTGATCCCGTGGTTTTTTTCCTGAATTGGAGTTTCTACGTAAATCTCGGTGTGCTGTTTTTATTTTCCGCATTGGTTTTTATTTTGCACTAAGATTGTGATTTTTGTTATTACACCTATTCACCCCCCCCCCCCCTCTAGTTGTTTGATAGTACCTATTTAGATCATTGTGGATCCTTTAAAAACCAACAATTGGTATCGGAGCGGGTTTTAGGTTTTTTCTATTATGTCGGGTGAAAGTGGTAATATTTATAGACATCCTCTTTTTGATGGGACCAATTATGCGTATTGGAAAGTGCGGATGAGAGCTTTTCTCATCGCAATTGATGAGCGGGTATGGCAAACCGTGGAATACGGTTGGGAGCATCCAATTGAGGAAGTAGGATATTCTACTACCCCAAAACCTCGCTCTAGATGGTCCAGAGAGGAAGTCGAAAAAACTTCTTACAACGGGAAAGGTATGAACGCTTTATTTAATTCTCTTTCCTCGACTGAGTTTACACGTATTTCCGTGTGTGAAACTGTAAAGGAGATTTGGGATATTCTCAAAATTACACATGAGGGTACTAATCTAGTAAAAATTCAAAAACTCCAGATGCTTACAAGTCAATTTGACTCTATTCATATGGATGAGCATGAATTGTTTACTAATTATTACACTAGACTTCAAAATATAATCAATATATGCGCTAATTTAGGAGAAAAGATCTCGGAGTCGAAAGTTGTAAGAAAGATACTTCGGACTCTTATGGAACGGTTTAGGGCAAAGGTTGCCGCCATTGAAACCTTTGGTCATCCGGATGATATGAGAATAGAGGAATTAGTAGGTGCTTTACAAACATATGAAATGACTTTTCCTACTAATCAAGTTTCTTCCAAGTCTTCTTCTAAGCTTACAGGTATTGCATTCAAATCAACAAAGGAAGAAGATAGCGAATCAAGTTCCGACGATGAAATCTCTTTTGCCGATTTTGAAGAACAACTGGCGCGGATCACAAAGAAATTTCCTCGGAAGTTTTGGAAGAATCGAACCGATGGATCTTCATCCTCAAAACCATCTAAAGGATCATCGGGTTCTAAATCCTCTAAACTCAAAAGCTTTGCAAAACCTTCTAAAGAAAACGAAAAAGATGAATTCGAAGGGGAAATTCAATGCTATAGATGCAAAGGCTACGGCCATATTTCAACGGATTATCCTTCTAAGAAATCATATAAAAAGAAGGTTTTGCAAACAAAAACTTGGGACGATTCTACTTCCGACGAACCGACCTCAAGTAAAGAGGAAGACTCAGAGAAGATTCAACAAGAGCTCAAGTTGACACTCAGTGTTTTGAGTTGAAGAATTGTGGATCATATACATCAATCTCAAGGAAAATGGATTCAGAATGATCAGGTACGTTTAACTAAATAATTTTGGTGATCCGAATACATTTGTGTAGTTTAGAAACACTTGGATAAGTTTTTATTGCTTAAAACTCAAAAACTGGACATGTTGGATGTTCAGGATCCGGATCAGACCATTCCAGTCCGGACCCCGAACATAGTTTAGTTCATGCGGAAATCCAGTCCGGACCTCCCCTGTTTCAGTCCGGACCCCGAACTATGTGTTTGATGAAATCGCATGAACAGTCCGGATCAGGAAATTCCAGTCTGGACCCCGAACTGTTTTTTCAGGAAAATTGCTGAAAAAAGACGACAGTCCGGATCAGCCAAATCCAGTCCGGACCGTCGTGCATGAAAAATTCTGTTAAGTCAGTTTTTTATGCTTATCTTTTCCAAAGGTTTCTACCTATAAATAGACCCTAATTTCATCTTTTAGGGTATCCGGAAAAGGGATCAATCCACATATAGAGAAGAAAGGAAAATATGATTAATTTATGTTTCTTCATCTATATTGATCAATTTGATTCTAGGATTTCCAAACTCCTGATTCTTGTAGAATCAAATTGATGAATATTTAGATGGTGTTTTCTTATCTATCCTTGATCTAAGTATTCGGCGGATTATCATCACCAAGAAAAACAACGATTTCCCAAAATCGGCATCGTGGATTCGATATGTTGAAGGCGTTTCGCGGATTCGAAACGTGTGCTCGTGGATTCGAGTGGTGCTCGTGGATTCGAGTTGCGTTCGTGGATTCGAACGTGTGCAGTGGACGTGCAGTCGGTGAGCGCAAGATCCGAAGAAGTTGAAGGAGGGGTTGGAGTCCGTGGAGTCGGTAATCACCTTGTTATTCTTCTATTCTTAGTGGATTGTTATTGCGTGTTGATCCCGTGGTTTTTTTCCTGAATTGGAGTTTCTACGTAAATCTCGGTGTGCTGTTTTTATTTTCCGCATTGGTTTTTATTTTGCACTGAGATTGTGATTTTTGTTATTACACCTATTCCCCCCCCCCCCCCCCCCCCCCCCCCCCCCCCCCCCCCCCCCCCCCTCTAGTTGTTTGATAGTACCTATTTAGACCATTGTGGATCCTTTAAAAACCAACAATTGGTATCGAAGCGGGTTTTAGGTTTTTTCTATTATGTCGGGTGAAAGTGGTAATATTTATAGACCTCCTCTTTTTGATGGGACCAATTATGCGTATTGGAAAGTGCGGATGAGAGCTTTTCTCATCGCAATTGATGAGCGGGTATGGCAAACCATGGAATACGGTTGGGAGCATCCAATTGAGGAAGTAGGAAATTCTACTACCCCAAAACCTCGCTCTAGATGGTCCAGAGAGGAAGTCGAAAAAACTTCTTACAACGGGAAAGGTATGAACGCTTTATTTAATTCTCTTTCCTCGACTGAGTTTACACGTATTTCCGTGTGTGAAACTTCAAAGGAGATTTGGGATATTCTCAAAATTACACATGAGGGTACTAATCTAGTAAAAATTTAAAAACTCCAGATGCTTACAAGTCAATTTGACTCTATTCATATGGATGAGCATGAATTGTTTACTAATTATTACACTAGACTTCAAAATATAATCAATATATGCGCTAATTTAGGAGAAAAGATCTCGGAGTCGAAAGTTGTAAGAAAGATACTTCGGACTCTTAGGCTGCGTTTGGAACGGGGTTAAGCTAGTTCCCGCTAAACCGGGGATAGGTATAAAGTTGGGAACTATAGCTTAATCTCGTTTGGGGATGGTTCTAGGGATAAGAGAATTTGTGTTTGGTTTATTAATGGGAATAGGAGGGATAAAGAGGATAAGAAGGGTAAATTACCTTTTTGCCCCCAAGAGTTAATATGTGATAAAAGTTGTTAAAAATTGATTAGTTCGTTTTAATTAATAGATTAATAGTTTAAAAAAATAAAAGTAAAATTATAATCCTTATTAAAATATATTATTTAAAAATAATACATTTTATTTAATAAATAATTTTTTCAACTTAAAATTTAAATTTAAAATATAAAATTTCACCATTTTAATTTTAAGATTTACAATTTTATAATATTAATTTTAAATAATTAATTTTTAATATAAATTTTTTTAAAAATTCACAAAATTCGTATATTTGATAAATATTTGTAAATTTGTACCAACGAGCTTTATTATGTCATTAAAATTTGCTAACCTCGTTTATCTCATCTTAATTAATGGATTATTGGTTTAAGAAAATATAAATAAATTTATAATCATAATTAAAATGTATTATTATAAAATAATATATTTAATTTAATAATTAATCAGTTCAATTTAAAAATTAAATTTAAAATATAAAATTTCAACATTTTAATTTTAAGATTTACAATTTTATAATATTAATTTTAAATAATAAATTTTTAATATAAATTTTTTAAAAATTTCACAAAATTCGTATATTTGATAAATATTTGTAAATTTGTACCAACGAGCTTTATTATGTCATTATAATTTGCTAACCTCGTTTTTCTCGTCTTAATTAATGGATTATTGGTTTAAGAAAATATAAATAAATTTATAATCATAATTAAAATGTATTATTATAAAATAATACATTTAATTTAATAATTAATCTGTTCAACTTAAAATTTAAATTTAAAATTTAAAATTTCAATATTTTAATTTTAATATTTACAATTATATAATATTAATTTTAAATAATTAATTTTTAACTTAATTTTTTGTAAAAATTCACCAAATTCGTATATTTGATAAATATTTGTAAATTTTTATTTACAAATTCCATATTACTCCCTACTAATATATACACACATCTGTTTATTACAATAATTTATTTATGTACATAATTATCGCCGGACTAACTTCTATTATTCCACAATTGATCTGTAATATCCTTTCGAATGGCGTCGCCCCGCCGCGAGTCTGATGCATTGGGCAATGAAGCATCGGGAATTTGAATACCTTCGTCATTCTCTTCCTCAACGGTAGCATGTTGGTCAACTGAATCATTGAAGTATCGATCACTACCGTGATGTCTAATAATAAAATTATGTATGACGCAGCAAGCCATTGCTATCAGACACTGCACCCTAAACGGAAACGGCGTTGCAATATTTAAAATCTTAAATCGCTTTTTCAATACCCCGAATGTTTTCTCCACCACATTACGTAATTGGGCATGACGATGATTATAAAGATCCTTCGTGCTCCGATGTACCCGACTACGTGCGTTACTATCAAATTGGCTGATATGATAGCGCTCTCCTCTATACGGCGCCAAAAATTTGTCGGTGTTTGCGTACCCAGAATCAACCAAGTAGAATTTTCCTGTTAACGACACAATATAATAAGAAGTTATACTGTAATTATATATGTATTAAAATTAATAACTGTAATATAGTGAATTGTCAGATTTTCTTACTACCTTCGGGTACTGTGAAACCGCCTGTTTCACACGCCCATCTGAGGACTCGCATATCAGCGGCGGATCCTTCCCACCCAGTGCAAACAAAAAGAAATTCTTGATCAAAGTTGACCGCAGCCATCACATTTTGTGATGTAAACCCTTTCCGACACCGAAAACGTGCTTGGTCGCTCAACTTGACAATCGCCGGAATATGGGTCCCGTCAACCGCACCAATTGCATTCTGCAAATGTACATCGAACATTCAATATCTTTCTTTTTTATGCCGTCGTTGGCAATACTCATATAATTAATCGTATAAAATACCAATGATTTAAATTTAATACATCACCTTGAAAGGATGGAAATTTGTACTATCTGAGATCCACGGATGAACATGAGTGTTGCTTGTCGGTTGAGTGATATATTCGTCTTTTAACATAACGATGCACCGCAGTACCTTATTAAAATATCTACTGATTGTCTCCCCTGAATGTTGGAATGTTTCGGCGAGCACCCTATTTGCAACGCCGTGGCCAATACAAAAAAGAAATATTCCAAGCTGTTCATCAACGGTGATATTTCTTGAGGCGTGTATAAGTCCCTTACCAACAAGCTCATCTCGTAAAGCAATGAATGTGGTAGTCGTCATTCTGAAATGCTGGTACCCACGGTCTGGATGACCATTTAATATATCACCAATAAATTGATGCCCAGTAAATGGTCTGGTTCGACATGGACGTCTCGGGATTGGAATAACATCAGTCTGATCACCTTGATCATATTGCATCGCACAGACTTGTTCCCAATAATCGTCATCGTCATCTAATATCGTCAGTATATTCGCAACGATCGCGGATGAAAATATGGTGCGATAAAACGAAGCTTCCATTTTTTCTGCAAAGAGTCGTTTGTATTCAAGCAATATGTCGCAGTATATAAACATTGTCTAAACATTACAAACAAATACGTAAAGTATATAATGCAACATACAACATAACAAGTCTCGAATATATACCATAGTAGTTATCATCCTCAAATAAAACACATAACAGTAGTACAATATTACATTATCATATACCTAATCTAAACATAAAGTAAAGCATCATAATGTTCCTACAATATTACATTACCAGGTACATATTCTAAACATAAAACTAAGCATCACAATGTTCCTTCAATATTACATTACCAGGTACCTAATTTAAACATGTAATTAAGCATCACAAATGTTGCTACATAGCATACGCGTCGTTCATTGTCATGAATACTGTTATGTTCAAGGGAATAACTGTCGAAATATTATATTCAAGGGAAGAACTGTCGAAATAAAAGACTATCTTTCGCTAGTTGGCGATCCAGCCACTTCATAGCATGCGCGTCGTTCATTGTCATGAATACTTGCCTATTCTTGTCTTCTTTTAATGCCTCTGCGGCTGCCACTACCTGATCATCTGTAATTCCATGTAAAGAATATACTCGGGCCATACAGTCCTCGATTGTCGCGATATTGCCTCGTTGGGTAATTTCAACTTGGTACATTTGGCGGACTAGCTCAAGCATTTGCTTTCCAATTTCCACCATTTCAGCGAAGGGGTTACTAGTGCCTTGATCCTTTTGCTTCCCAACATTTCTACGCTGGGTATTTGATCGGCGTGGAGATCGAGGCATTTTCCCCGCAGAGCTATGCCCTGAACCACTTCCACTAGCACCGATGTTTGGTCCTAGAGGAGCAGGACTTGACGATCGTGATGTATAACCGGGCATTATGTTCTCAAAGCTGGGTGGTATAGCTGGATCTTCATCATGAGGAGAAGATGAAGATGAACTATCAACAGTTTCGGGAGTTGGCATAAAAGAGGAAAACCCGAATGTGCCTGTTGCCGTATTTTTTTGAGTCAGAAACTCAATATCCTTATAATGAGGGAATGGTTTATCCCTACATTTTGCATAGGCCGGATTCTCCTGGACAAAGACACGAGGATTAGGATTGCTTCACCAATTTAAATATCTACTAACTTACAATCTTAACGCAAATAATATAAATTTTACCGCGATTACTGCTTGCCAGTCTTCATTATCACCAGGGGTAGGAATGTTGTTCGTGTGATCCCATCCCCATCCGCTCTTGTTTGATAAGTAGTAATATAATGCAAAAGTTCTCTTCAGAACTTTAAGACGGTTCTTTATTTGGCCTTTTTTTAGGTCGATATTATGTTTAGAATTGACCTCTTTAACGACTCGGTTCCACGCCAGAGGTGTGAAAGTACCATTTATATTGTTTCCTAGTGTGTGCTCCTCTGTTAACAAAGCTAATAGGGTGCTATCCATAGATTCGGTCCAGTTAGGTGTTCGCGTTCCCGTTTGTGGGCGCGAACTACTTCCACCTTCTGTCCGCATATTCTCATTTTGACGGTAGTTTTGGGTTTGTTCGATGTTAGGCGTAGGCCTAGAAAATCTCTTCCAAGGACGCATCTGATTAAAATAATTTGTTATGGGTAAAGATCATGCAACACTTGACATTGCTTCCCAACATTGGTGTAAAGTAAATTAATTATTAATATAGAATTAAATTTGTTGGCCCAAACGGGATGATACTCAACCTTGGTTGTTGTCAAAAAATAGTGTATTTTTTTAAAAAATTTTGCTCAATTAGTTTCCAACTATACATGGGGTTGCAATGGATTAAAAATCCTTGCCATCCAACTGATGAATGTGGAAACTTTCATCATTGCAAAAGGTTGGGTGATTTCATCCTTTTTGGGTCATTTTTTGCGGCAACTAGCAATTATACATTTTAATTTCCAATTATATATGCGAACAAGACTCACTTAAACCAAATATATAGAATATCACAAATATATATAGCAATAATAGGGGAGTGAGATTAATGGAGCGAACTTACTTTGCGTGAGGCTTTCGGAAGACAGAGAATGAAATCAACCCAACAGATCGGCACCAAACAGTCAGCAAGGCAGGCAAGGCAGGCAATTCACAATGTTAGAAACACTATAACCACGACAGGAGCGCAAGAAGTAGGCGGACGAAGAAGAAGGCGGCGGCCTCGGGGGGCTCGGGGGGGGGGGGGGGGGGGGGGGCAGCGGGCTCGGGGGCCAGGCACGGGGGGCAGAGGGAGAAGAAGGCGACGAGCTCGGGGGCTCGGGGGGGCGGAGGAAGAAGTAGGCGACGGCCTCGGGGGGCTCGGGGGGGCAGCGGGCTCGGGGGCCCAGGCAATGGGGGCAGAGGGAGAAGAAGGCGACGAGGTCGGGGGCTCGGGGGGCGGAGGAAGAAGATGGCGGCGGCTCGGGGGCCCGGGCGCCGGGGGGGCGGCGGCCTCGGGGGGCGCCGGCCTCGGGGGCCCGGACGCGGGGGCCGGCCGGCAGCGGGGGGCTCGGGGGGGCGGAGGGAGACGAAGGAGATGCGCGGGGGGGCGGCGGCCTCGGGGGGCGGCAGCCTCGGGGGCCCGGACGCGAGGGCCGGCCGGCAGCGGGGGAATCGGGGGGGCGGAGGGAGAGGAGGGAGGAGCGCGGGGGGGGGCGGCGGCCTCGGGGGCCCGGACGCGGGGGGGCGGCGGCCTCGGGGGCCCGGACGCGGGGGGCCGGCCGGCAGCGGGGGGCTCGGGGGGGGCGGAGGGAGAGGAGGGAGGAGCGCGGGGGGGCGGCGGCCTCGGGGGTCCGGACGCGAGGGCCGGCCGGCAACGGGGAGCTCGGGGGGGCGGAGGGAGAGGAGGGAGGAGCGCGGGGGGGGGCGGCGGCCTCAGGGGGCGGCGGCCTCGGGGGCCCGGACGCGGGAGGGCGGCGGCCTCGGGGGGCGGCGGCCTCGGGGGCCCGGACGCGGGGGCCGGCCGGCAGCGGGGGGCTCGGGGGGGCGGAGGGAGAGGAGGGAGGAGCGCGGGGGGGGGCGGCGGCCTGGGGGGGCGGCGGCCTCGGGGGCCCGGACGCGGGGGCCGGCCGGCAACGGGGAGCTCGGGGGGGCGGAGGGAGAGGAGGGAGGAGCGCGGGGGGGGCGGCGGCCTCGGGGGCCCGGACGCGGGGGGGCGGCGGCCTCGGGGGGCGGCGGCCTCGGGGGCCCGGACGCGGGGGCCGGCCGGCAGCGGGGGGCTCGGGGGGGCGGAGCGGAGAGGAGGGAGGAGCGCGGGGGGGCGGAGCGGAGAGGAAGGAGGAGGAAGAAGATGAGAAGAAGAGAGGAGTGGAGGTGACAAGAGGGAGAGAGAGAGTGGCAGGCAATAATGCCTGTCATTCACGGGAGTGGAAAGGAGGTGGGGAGAGGAGAGAGAGATTAATATTTTAATAAATAAAAAAAAGTAAAAGTAAAGGAAAAAGGGTAGAATGGTAAAAAAATTTATAGTAAAATATTAAGGTGGGTTTTGTTAATCCCGCTATTCTCGCTATTCTGGGTTAAGCAATACCAGACGATTTCAGGTGCGTTTGGCAGAATAAGGG
Source organism: Tillandsia leiboldiana (assembly GCA_029204045.2). Taxonomy (NCBI): domain Eukaryota; kingdom Viridiplantae; phylum Streptophyta; class Magnoliopsida; order Poales; family Bromeliaceae; genus Tillandsia; species Tillandsia leiboldiana. The sequence goes on along the minus strand of CM055075.1, from coordinate 18,904,809 downwards.
GGATAAGCCCGCTATTCCCGTTCCCGTTCTAAAAACAAACAAAGCCTTAGGGTTCGTTTGGTTCGGGACTAGAACCGGGAATAGCGGGTTTATCCCCCTTATTCTACCAAACGCTCCGGGAACCATCTGGTATTGCTTAACCCAGAACAGGCAGAATAGCTGGTATAACAAATCCCAACTTATTATTTTAATATTATATTTTTTACCATTTTACCCTCCTTCCCTACTTTATCTCCTCCCAACATATTATTTTAATAAAAACTCTCTCCTCACTCTCTCTTCTCTTCCTTCCTTTCTCTCTAACCAATACACTCTCATCATCACAAATCCCTCTCTCCTCTCTCCTATTTCCTTCATCCCACCTCCTTTCTCTCTTCCCAATACACTCTCATCATCACAAATTAATATTATAAAATTTTAAATTTTAAAATTTAAATGTTAAAATTTTATATTTGAAATTTTAAATTTAATTTGAAAAAATAAAATATTAAATTAAATATTATTTTTAAATAATATAATTTAATTATGATTATAATTTTATATCTATTTTTTTAAACCATTAATCCATTAATTAAAACGAAATAATTAGATTTTAACAACTTTTATCACATATTAACTCTTGAGGGCAAAAAGGTAATTTACCCAACTTATCCTCTTTATTCCTCCTATTCCTTATTATTAAACCAAACACAAAATCTCTTATCCCTGGAACCATCCCAAACGCTTTTTTGCTCTAATTCCGTACTTTATACTTATCCCCGGTTTAGCCAATTCCACCTTAACCCGATTCCAAACGCAGCCTTACGGAACGGTTTAGGGCAAAGGTTGCCGCCATTGAAACCTTTGGTCATCCGGATGATATGAGAATAGAGGAATTAGTAGGTGCTTTACAAACATATGAAATGAATTTTCCTACTAATCAAGTTTCTTCCAAGTCTTCTTCTAAGCTTACAGGTATTGCATTCAAATCAACAAAGGAAGAAGATAGCGAATCAAGTTCCGACGATGAAATCTCTTTTGCCGATTTTGAAGAACAACTGGCGCGGATCACAAAGAAATTTCCTCGGAAGTTTTGGAAGAATCGAACCGATGGATCTTCATCCTCAAAACCATCTAAAGGATCATCGGGTTCTAAATCCTCTAAACTCAAAAGCTTTGCAAAACCTTCTAAAGAAAACGAAAAAGATGAATTCGAAGGGGAAATTCAATGCTATAGATGCAAAGGCTACGGCCATATTTCAACGGATTATCCTTCTAAGAAATCATATAAAAAGAAGGTTTTGCAAACAAAAACTTGGGACGATTCTACTTCCGACGAACCGACCTCAAGTAAAGAGGAAGACTCAGAGAAGATTCAACAAGAGCTCAAGTTGACACTCAGTGTTTTGAGTTGAAGAATTGTGGATCATATACATCAATCTCAAGGAAAATGGATTCAGAATGATCAGGTACGTTTAACTAAATAATTTTGGTGATCCGAATATATTTGTGTAGTTTAGAAACACTTGGATAAGTTTTCATTGCTTAAAACTCAAAAACTGGACATGTTGGATGTTCAGGATCCGGATCAGACCATTCCAGTTCGGACCCCGAACATAGTTTAGTTCATGCGGAAATCCAGTCCGGACCTCCCCTGTTTCAGTCCGGACCCCGAACTATGTGTTTGATGAAATCGCATGAACAGTCCGGATCAGGAAATTCCAGTCCGGACCCCGAACTATTTTTTCAGGAAAATTGCTGAAAAAAGACGACAGTCCGGATCAGTCAAATCCAGTCCGGACCGTCGTGCATGAAAAATTCTGTTAAGTCAGTTTTTTATGCTTATCTTTTCCAAAGGTTTCTACCTATAAATAGACCCTAATTTCATCTTTTAGGGTATCCGGAAAAGGGATCAATCCACATATAGAGAAGAAAGAAAAACACGATTAATTTATGTTTCTTCATCTATATTGATCAATTTGATTCTAGGGTTTCCAAACTCCTGATTCTTGTAGAATCAAATTGATGAATACTTAGATGGTGTTTTCTTATCTATCCTTGATCTAAGTATTCGGCGGATTATCATCACCAAGAAAAACAACGATTTTCCAAAATCGGCATCGTGGATTCGATATGTTTTAGGCGTTTCGCGGATTCGAAACGTGTGCTCGTGGATTCGAGTGGTGCTCGTGGATTCGAGTTGCGTTCGTGGATTCGAACGTGTGCAGTGGACGTGCAGTCGGTGAGCGCAAGATCCGAAGAAGTTGAAGGAGGGGTTGGAGTCCGTGGAGTCGGTAATCACCTTGTTATTCTTCTATTCTTAGTAGATTGTTATGGCGTGTTGGTCCCGTGGTTTTTCTCCTGTGTTACGGAATTTGAGTTGGCGTAGTTTCGTGAAAGTCTCAAGTCTTGAAGATTGAAGGTGAAGAAAGTTGGATCATTTAACTCAATCTCAAGAAAGAAGAATTCAAAAGGATCAGGTATGTTTAACTGAAGAATTTGTGTGATCCGAATACTTCTTGTAGTGTAGAAACACTTGGAAGAATCTTTCATTGCATAAAAATCAAAAACTGGACTTGGGACATGTTCAGGATCCGGATCAGGTTGTTCGATCCGGATCCCGAAGGTGGTTCGTTCATACATCGTCGCAATCCGGATCGTAGTCTCTTGATCCGGATCCCGAACGTTGATGTTTGGTAAACTGTATGAACGATCCGGATCATAGTCACATGATCCGGATCCCGAACCTTCGTTTTTCTGGAATTGGCTGTTTCGTTATGACGATCCGGATCCTAGTTATCACGATCCGGATCGCCGTCCGTAAAATTCCAGAAATGGTTGGTTTTTGATTCTTATCTCCTTCCTAGGGTTTCTAACCTATAAATAGACCCTATGTCTTTCTTTCTAGGGTGAATCCACATAGCCGTCATTTTCATATATCATCATATACGGCTATAGATCCACATATAGAGAAGAAAGGAAATCATTAGAGAATACTCTATGTTTCTTCATCTATATTGATTAGTTTGATTCTAGGTTTTCATACTCACATCCTGAGTTGAATCAAACTAATGAATACTTAGATGGTATTTCCGATCTATCTTTGATCTAAGTATTCGGCGGATCATCACCACCCAAAAAACAACGATTTACCCCAAAAATCGGCGCGTGGATTCGCGTGTCCTTGTGGATTCAAGGTTCAATCGCTCTCGTGGATTCGGAGCGAGGCACGTTCGTGGATTCGAACGGTGCTATTGGGTGAAGACCGTGGATTCGGTCGGACGTCGTGGATTCGACGTTGGACGCCGTGGATTCGGCGTTGGGCGCAGATCGTGGATTCGAGAAGCGTCTGGAGCGAGCGGAGAAGATCCTCTAGGAGCGTATGGAAAAGGTTGAGTCGTAAGTGTGTACGGTAAATCACCTTGTACGTGTTTAATTCTAGTGGATTTCTGCCGTGTTATCGGTCCCGTGGTTTTTTACTCCAGTGATGGAGTTTTCCACGTAAAAATCTTGCGTGTTATTTTATTTTCCGCATTGGGTTTTATCGCAATGATTTTTGGAGTGTTTATACGTTTACACCTATTCACCCCCCTCTAGGTGTTTCTTCCCCTATTTAGATCCGTATTATATACGACCCAACAAGTGGTATCAGAGAGGGAATAGGGTTGTGAACAATGGTTGAAGGTGGAAACATCAATCGACCCCCTTTCTTTGATGGAACAAATTATGCGTACTGGAAAGTACGGATGAAAGCTTTTTTATCTTCCATCGACGAAAGGGTGTGGCATTCAATTGAATCAGGATGGACTAATCCAACTGAACTTATCTCTGATGTTCACACCTTAAAACCTAGGTCGAAATGGACCAAGGAAGAGTTTGAGTTATCTTCTTACAATGGCAAGGGAATTAATGCTATTTTTAATGCCTTATCTCAAACTGAATTCTCTCGCGTCTCGGCATGTGAGACTGCGAAAGAAATCTGGGATGTTCTCCAGGTTACACATGAGGGAACTAACCTCGTGAAGATTCAGAAACTGCAGATGCTTACGAGCAAGTTTGACTCCATCTTGATGGCAGAAAATGAATCTTTCACGGACTACTATACACGATTGCAAGACATCGTAAACTCATGTGCTAATCTGGGAGAGAAGATTCCAGAATTTAAGATTGTAAGAAAAATCTTAAGAACTCTTCCTGAACGATTTCGCCCAAAGGTTACTGCCATTGAAACTATTAAACACCCGGACGAAATACGTGTAGAAGAATTAGTTGGTTCATTACAAACTTATGAAATGACTTTTAATACTAACAATTCTTCTGGAAAAGCATCCACTTCTAAGTCTTCAGGTTATGCGTTGAAAACAACTAAGGAAGAAGACGCGGATACATCCTCCTCGGACGATGACGAGAACCTTTCTATGGAGGAATTTGAGAAGCAGCTCGCTCTCTTGACAAGGAATTTTCGCCGCAACTTTCGAAGGGGTAATTCAAGCAAATCTCCATCCTTCAGAAAGTGGAACAAAGGCAAGGGTACTCCAAGTCACAAGTCAAGAAAGCAGGAGAACTTCTCAAAGGATAAGAAAAGCTCAGAAGGACAACTGCAATGCTTCAAATGTCGAGGCTACGGCCACATTGCAACGGAGTGTCCTAACAAGTATCCGGCAAAGAAGAAGGCGATGCAAGTCGTCACTTGGGATGACAACTCAACGTCAAATGAGTCGTCTTCGAGTGATGAAGAAAAGAGCTCCACCGCATTCCACGCGTCCACATCTTCACCATTCATGTGCTTTATGGCAAGTACGTCTGAATCATTGTCCAACTCCACTGTTGAAAAGAATGCAATGGACAATGAATCGGATGATTCGGAAGGTGAAGATTTTGCTCTAGCCTACCACAGACTTTTGAGGGACTCAAAGAAAGTGGCTAAGCAAAACAAGAGTTTGAGAGGGAGAGTGCATGATCTCGAAGAAGAAGCAAAAAGAGCGACTTCTCTCTCAAACGCTCTTGAAGTGGAAAGAGAAAACCTGATAAAAGAAAATGCTTCCCTTCAAGAGTCCAATGAGCAACTTGAAAAGGAACATACAAATCTGGTGGATAACGCGAATCACTTTTCAAAGCTCTACAACGAGGCTCGACAGGATAACCTGGAAATGACAAAGACCATTTTCCAACTCAAGAATGACTTACAGCGATTCTCTTCAGGAAGGAGTAAGTTGGATAGACTTCTTGGTCTTGGTCAATCAAATAGGTTCGGCCTCGGATACACTCAAACTGGAAACAGTCCAAGTTTGAGTGGGACAGTTTTTGTGCCTCAGTCGGTATCTCCTCCTCCGACACCGGAATTCAAGACAAACAACGACAACAAACCTACTTCATCCTCTTTGGGATCGTCAAGATCTAAGGTATGTTTTCGTTGTGGTGTTTCAGGGCACATAAGAAGATTTTGCAAGACGGGAGTCGAACGCTCATCTCAAGCACCTCTTGCATCAACTACCAAAAAGGCTCCTTTCCGGAAATCAAAGCAGAACTTTTCAAATGAAAAGAGACTTGGTAGTTCACCGCACAAGACGACTTCATCAAGGAGCAACAATCGTTTTAACAAGACGCTTTCACCTAGGCACAAAACTTCACGACCATTACAGACGCATTCCAAAAAGGTTTGGGTGCGCAAAGGTGAAATTTTCCCTTGTCTTGTTTCCAATATTTCCTTGCATGCATATGATAGCTCGTCTTGGTATCTGGATAGCGGGTGTTCCCGTCACATGACCGGTGACAAAAATAGTTTTCAAAATCTTGAGAAAATCTCCGGAGGACACGTTGTTTTCGGAGACGGTCGATCTTCCAAAATTGTTGGAAAAGGGACGGTAGCTATTCCAGATGGCCCGATTTTGAAAAACGTCTTATTTGTTGATGGCCTTAAGACTAACCTCATAAGCATAAGTCAACTTTGCGACAATGGTTTTTCAGTTAACTTTTCATCGGTTGAATGCGTTGTAACTGATAAGGACCATGTCTTCTTTCTAAAAGGGGTTAGATCTGAAAACAATTGTTATGTTGTTCCTAATAAATTTTCTGAAAATGGTAACTTAGCCGCTTTGAATAATGAAACTCTTTGGCATGAAAGGCTAGGTCACTTAAATTTTAAGGAACTTACTAGAATTTCAAACAAGGACGTGGTCAAGGGGATTCCAAAGCTTTTATTTAAACAAAATGTTGTGTGTGGTGGTTGCCAAAAGGGAAAACAGTCTAGGACTGCACACAAGAACTTGAACCACGTTGGTACAAAACGGCCCTTGGAACTTTTGCACATGGACTTAATGGGGCCGACCCGTCAACCATCCTTGGGAGGTAAATGGTACATCTTTTTATTGGTTGATGATTTCTCTCGGTTTTCATGGGTAGCATTTTTGAGAGAGAAAGCTGATACGTTTGACTCTTTTCATGAGATTTGCCATCGTATTATGATTGAAAAGAATGAAAAGATCATTCGTGTTAGAAGTGATAGGGGTGGAGAATTCATAAATTCAAAATTCATTGACTTTTGTACTTCAAATGGCATAAAACATGAATTCTCGGCACCCTATACACCTCAGCAGAATGGTGTTGTTGAGCGCAAAAACAGGGTTGTTCAAGAGATGGCGCGTGTGATGCTTCATAGCCGGAAATTACCGCTACATTTTGGGCTGAAGCTGTGAACACCGCTGTCTATGTCATTAACAGAGTGTATTTGCGCCCAGGAACCTTGAATACACCATATGAGCTGTGGTTTAGTAGAAAACCGGATATCAAGTACTTTCGTATCTTCGGGAGTCGATGTTACATCTTACGTGACCGTGAAAATCTTGGAAAGTTCGACTCTCGAAGTGATGAAGGGATCTTTTTGGGTTATTCTACGAATAGCAGAGCATATCGAGTATTTAACATTGAATCTAAGACGATCGTAGAATCTATAAATGTTAAAGTAGATGAAGCTTCTCATTTTGAATCTGAAAAATCTACCCTCGATATCTCTCTAGATGATGATTCTCCTGCTAGTGCATCTTCTCATAATAATACTTCCAATATTAATGATGCATCTAATGGTTCTTCTAGTTTATCTAATGTGCAGGAATCATCTCGTGTACCTCCGAGTACTCCGTTTCAACAAACGCTACGAATCTCCAAGGATCATCCGGAATCGAACATCATTGGAGATCCACAAGAAGGAGTTAGAACTCGAAGGCAGTTGGTTTGCGGACTTGCTTGCTACGTATCTTTAATCGAACCAAAGACAATAGATGAAGCTCTTCAGGATGACTACTGGATTAAAGCAATGCAGGAAGAGCTCCATCAATTTGAGCGAAACAAAGTCTGGGAAATTAACGAAGCCTCCAAAGCAACATAATGTGATAGGTACCAAATGGATCTTCAAGAACAAGAAAGATGAAGATGGTACTATCATCAGGAACAAGGCACGACTAGTTGCTCAAGGCTACTCTCAAGTAGAAGGTATAGACTTTGACGAAACTTTCGCCCCTGTAGCTAGACTCGAGTCCATTCGTATATTGTTTGCTATTTGCTTGTCATTTTAAAATCAAATTATTTCAAATGGACGTCAAGAGCGCATTTCTAAATGGGTTTTTAAATGAGGAAGTTTATGTAGCTCAACCGAAAGGTTTTGTAGATCATAAACAATCTAACCATGTTTTCGTTTGAAAAAGGCTCTTTACGGTCTGAACAAGCACCGCGAGCATGGTACGAAAGGTTAACAAAGCACCTTTTGGAGAAGGGCTATACTCGAGGGGGAGCTGACAGGACTCTCTTTGTGAAGCATTATCAAAATAATTTCATTGTAGCACAAATCTATGTCGATGACATTGTATTTGGTGCAACAAAAGATAATGATGCTTCTAAATTCGCGGAGACCATGGAAAGCGAATTTGAGATGTCCATGGTGGGCGAACTGTCTTATTTTCTTGGATTGCAAATTAAACAAAATGATGAAGGTATTCACTTGAGTCAATCCAAGTATGCACTGGAGTTGGTCAAAAAGTTTGATCTAGAAAATTGTAAGATTTTCCAACTCCAATGGGAACTAGCCACAAGGGACTTGGAAGTGAATCACATAGTGAGAATGTAGACGAGAAACTGTATAGAAGTATGATTGGAAGTCTACTTTACCTCACGGCTAGTCGCCCGATATATCCTTTAGTGTTGGGATTTGCGCGAGATATCAATCAGCACCAAAGGAGGTTCACCTGAAAGCGGTGAAACGGATCATCCGGTATATCAAAGGATCAATTAATTTCGGAATTTGGTATCATGGGAACAAGTTTGGATATTGTTGGATACTCAGATGCCGAATTGGGCAGGATCAGTGGATGATCGGAAAAGCACGAGTGGTGCATGCTTCTATCTTGGCCATTGCCTTGTTGCATGGCACAGTAAAAAGCAGAATTGCATAGCACTCTCGACTGCCGAAGCGGAATACATTTCAGCTGGAAGTGCTCAACTCAACTCATTTGGATGAAAAGCGTATTGAGTGACTTCCGCATTTCAGCATCTCGGTAACAATTCTTTGTGACAACACAAGTGCAATAACATTTCTAAAAACCCTGTGTTTGCACTCTAGAACAAAACATATTGAACTTAGATATCATTTTCTTAGAGGCTAGTTGAATCAAATACTCTTCAACTTTCATATATTTCAACTGAGATCAATTAGCTGACATTCTAACAAACACCTTTGGATCAAAAACGTTTTATTCATTTACGAAAAGCAATTGGAATGCTTTCCTTGAAATAAACTTCTTTTTGAAACTTTGCTTAGGATAGGTTTTGTATTTGTTTTTGTTTTGTTCATTATCTATGTTTGTACATAGGACATTAATTGAGCATAGATCATAATTGACTTTAATTGCATCTTTTCGCACATTTAGAAATTTATTATGCTTTTGCCATCATAATATTTCACTGTTGCAATGATCATTTATGTTAATTAAATCATCTTCTAAAGTGATCAAAGTCAATTCTCTCTCTCTATGATCTCTTGGTATAGTCATTATCTTATTTGACTGTTTAGTCGAGTATGAAATCGAGATCAATTTTTGGTTGAATACTTTATATCTTAAATAATTGATAGCCAATTGAGGGGGAGTCAAAGAAAATGTAAAATGCTCAAAAGATGTGGAAAGAGTTACATCCCAATGAGGAGTGTGAAAACTACCACCACATGGAGGAAAGAGCTACCACCTCGGTCGTCCGAGTATTGTGTGCAGCTACCACATGTATACCAAGCATGGTTGTTCAAATTTTGATTAAGTAAAATGCATGTTGAAATACTTGACTCTGTCAAATTTCAAGGTTGGTATAAGGTGGGATTTTAAAGAAAGATGCTCAAAGAGCCACTCTCTTCAACAGATTGTCTAGAATATTATCTACTATATTTGGGATTTCAAACATCTATTGATCTTTGTATTTCATTTTCTTTACTGAATTGATGATTTGATAAAGGCATTACTCATAAGATCAAGTTAGATGTAATTGAAGGTGTTCAACTTTAAGGGATTTAATTTTTGTAAATTTTCGTTTCATTTTTGGATATTATTGATAGATTTGGCATAATCTAATTCTTGTTGTATGAAACGATGATTTTTTGTTTAAAGTTGATACACATTTGTGCTTACAATCTTTTTCTGGTTTTTCTTGAATTTCTCTGAAATTTTCTAAAGAAAAGTTGGGGCCGATCCGGATCGGGCAAGATGATCCGGATCCCGAACGCAGGTTTTCTTCTGCGGGCTGACGATCCGGATTGTATCTGCCGATCCGGATCCCGAACGCAGTTTCTCACTGCGGGTAGCCGATCCGGATCGCAAGTTATGGAGATCCGGATCGCGGCTAGGTTTTATAAGAACAAAAGGGTTTTTGATTTCTTTTACTCCAATCTTTTGTTCAAAAGTTTCCAGAGCGCTCTCTCTAGATTTCATCCTCCTGGAAGCTTTCAAACTCAAGTTCTTCAATCCAAGTAAGTTTTTTGATCAAA